>JAUTXW010003478.1:432500-584163 GCA_030620095.1 Kuschelorhynchus macadamiae
AAATTATTTATTTTTTTGCACTAGTCACTAGCAACATTTTATTTCTTGTATATTTCCAACTCACACAAGGATCATAAAAATAAAAAATTAATATATTAAAAAAACAGTATATAAATCAATTTTCAACGATTTAAAACGTCCGACACAATATCGAGTTAGAATATCGACCGCGCGACCTCTGAACAACTGAACTTTCGCATGCCGACGTGATGCCGCGACCGATCGTTCGAATTATGAGAAGAGACTGGCTGATGACCCAAATCGCGATTTCATATTCCATTTGTTATCACGTTCGGCTGCCGCTCGGTAGCTGTGAAGTCTTCGGGTACTTTCGTCAAGCTTTAAGGTAATCAAAGCAATTTGGACTGCCCAGCCTAGCTTAGTATAGCGTATTTTATTATGCCTAAGGAACGCAACGAGACCATTCGAACCGCCGCGCGCGGCTAATTGTGTAACGTATTTAACTTTTCCCAAGGTTCGCGTTTTATTACAACTATTAGGAGGGACGGTCAAACGAATAATTTATTTTCTGAAATATTTTTGGGGGGTCATTGACCAAATGCCTCTATGGAAAAACCGCTACTGAATACAATTAAACTTAAAGTTACAAAAGGTTTTGAGATTATCACAAGTTACAAAAGAGAATTTATTATCTAAATATACAATGCGTAACAGTAACTGCTTCCATTTGGACTTATTGTACTATTTTGATAGACCATCAAATGTGTAAATGAAATGTTACAAAATGCTAATTAGAATAAATAAAATTATAGTAAATGTTATTATTTATTTTACCTCCCTCGTAAAAAAGGAGCAATGTAATTGTGAAAAAATCACCCTTTTTCACGTTTCAGGGTCAAAGATGCCGGAAAACATGTTTTCTCAATTCCGTCGGTCTGTTTGTCTGTGGGTCTGTCTGTTCGAGGCATTAAAAAACTACTTATGGTCTTCAAATTTTGGTCAAAAATTAAGGGTTATTTGAGGATGACCTGGCAACATTTTGATAAAAATCCAGTATGGCGAAACAAAATGGCGGCCGAGAGAAATGTTAGAAATGGCTGCCTAATAAAATTTATATCTTATTGTGGTATCGCGATGATCTAGTAAAACTGTGGTACTAATTCGAGATGGCGGAACAAAACGGCTGCCAAATAAAATATTTATTATCGTGACAAAAACCACCCTCTCAAGTTTTACATATTTTTAGGTTTTAGCGTCCCTAGATGCTAAATAACATGATTTATCAGATCCGCCGGTCTCTCTGTCGGTTTGTCTGTCAGTTCGCAGCATAGCTTAAAAACTACTTGTCAGATAGATATCAAATGTTAGTGAAAAATTATGACCTGATAATATTTTGGTAAAAATCTAATATGCCTGAACAAGATGCGGCCTAGTGATATGATAAAAAAATTATTACAAAAAAAAACAATTATCCATTTTTCTCAAATTTTGCACAAAAATCAATTGTTACATAAGAATGAACTGGTAAAATTTCGGTATGAACATAAACTGGTAAAGTTGTGGTACGAATTCAAGATGGCGAAGTAAAATGGCGGCTAAATAAATTTTACTTCCCTCGTAAAAAAGAAGTACTGAACTTATGACGTAAAATCCCTATGAACTTACCAATACATGCGAACGGCAGCCAGTCATCTTTTCGGAGAGCTGTAGGTTGCAGGTTCTCGAGTACATCTTTAGAAATTAAAAGGAGCGGCACCTAATTGACTGTGACTCAATTAGGAAGAAATCTGTATTAATATTTAAATGCTGACAAAATAAAAGTTTAGCGGGCTTTTCAATAAAACAGTATATAAAGTGCAGACTGTCAAATTTTGATGATACCTTTGTTCTTTTTTTTTTAAGAGTTATGTAAAATAATTTTGAAACATGAAATTTCATTTATGTTTTACAATTTAAGTGATGTTAAGAAATTAAAAATAAATACATCAAGCAAGTACAATTTGAAAATATAAAATATATCAGATGTGAAATATGATCGTAATTTATTACCATTATACCATCAACCTGCGAACATCTGGCGAAATGTCATGACGCAAATATGTAAATACAAAAATTAGATTAAATAGCGCACAGGGAAATCAAAAATTCATGAATTTTCTTTTACCATACTGCCGCAAGGAGAGTTACAAAAATATAAAATATTTCGCCAAGGCTGTTTTACAAAAAAATAGGTTACTTACTTCCTTTCTGCTACCTTATATAAAATTTATAAATATAAAAATTAAGAATTAATTCCTCGTACTCTTACAGGAAGGAACTCCAAAACCATTGTAGAACTCTTGGTTTATGTACCCCAAAAATTACACCATAAACTTGTAACTATATCCCAAAACCATATCTCGAATTCTTAACCTGAAACCCTACAAACGATTGTTTGTCTTAAAATAAAATAAAATCGACACGGAATGTGCGAAAACAAGTTATTTACAACAAAACTATTCACCAACAAAGGGAATTTCCAGATATCTAGAAAGGCTTCTCGAGAAAACAAAAACAAAACGTTAAGGACGCCATTCTGCTTATAAAAGATAATTGCGAATTAGCTCACAGCAGGAAACTAATTTGAAAATCGACTTACCACGTGGTTGAAGAAATGTGCAACTAAACAAAACGGGACCAAAATTTAGGGCCAGATGATGTCCATAAATAAGCCTTAGGCTTTCAATGGCACTGCACTTTAAAAAGAAATTACTTAGGACATACTTTCAGTACCTAAAAAAGATCGGTCCATTAAGGGACTTTTACAAAGCCGGACACATGTTGCACCTCTAAGGAGAGCCAATAGAAAGGGGCGAGAAAATCAGCTCCAGAAAATTCGAAGAAGTTTGACATTCCCCTCCATCATTCTTCCTCACTTCAGACTTCAGACAGAAAATAAGAAACCAATGAAACCATAGTGACAGAAGAGAAAGGCAGGTAAATTCCGAATATTTGTAAACAAAACAAAAACAAATTTCTTTTGTTCTAATTTAGAGAAGTTGAGAATACTTTAGAAAATGTAATCCAATGAATTATGAATAAAACATATTGAGGTATGTAAAATGTAGTTTACTTAAAAGTCTTGATATTTTAAAGGTTATATTTAACTGCAAAGTTATGTTATTTTCAGTTTTGTTTCAGATTACTAATTGGCTTAAAATAATGAAAAACCATTAGCAAAATGTTCATTAAACATTCCATACAAAGCAAACATAAAGAAAAGCGGCTTGGATAAATGAAAACAAAAAGCTATGTAAACTGAAACTTTCTAATAGTTCAAGTGTTCTCAAAGTGTTAAATTGATATTTACAAGAAAGAAGAGAGTAAATATGTTTATCATAATTCATGTGAGTGAAATGGACTGAAAGAAGAATTGCCTCAGTGTTACTATAAACTAAATAATTATACATAAATTTGAAAATGTTATAAACTCGTGAAAAATCACCCTCCGAGGTATTCATGTTTCACGATTCCAGATATCTAAAAACATGTTTTCTCAATTCCGTCGGTCTGTCTGTTTGCAACATAGCAAAAAAACTTTCTCGATTAACTTCAAATTTTGATGAATAAAAATCGAATATGGCAAAACAAAATGGTGTAGGAATCAAATGAAAAAAAATTTGGTACGAATCCAAGGTGGCGGCCTAATAATATATTTAAAAATCCAGCCTGATAATAGATATTTACAATACAAGTGGTATAAAAGCGTTATTAATATACGCGTATGTTAATATCGATGTATCACACGTGTATCGTACCAAATTTTATCTACGATCGTTTAAAATCGTATTCGAGTTATAATTTACATTTTCGTGAAAAGTTTACCTCTCTAATATTTAAATATTTAAATCAAATTTCACATAGGAATGAACTTCTTCTTCTTAGCGCGCCGTCTCCTGTCGAAGGTTGGCGATCCAAATGGCAATCATAGTTCTGGAAAATGTTGCCCCAAAAATATCGGTCGATCTACATTGAAACCATCTTCTCAAATCCTTTACCCATGAATTTTGGCGTCTTCCGACTGATCTTTTCCCTTGGATTTTTCCTTCTATGATAACTCTAAGTATTTCATACTTCTCTCCTCTCATTATGTGTCCTATATATTGTGTTTTCCTACATTTGATAGTAAGCATGAGTTCTTTATGTTTGTGCACACGGTTGAGAACCTCAATTTTAGTTATTCTCTGGATCCATGATATGCGCAATATTCTTCGGTATAAGTACATCTCAAATACTTCTATCCTTTTCTCAGTCTCAGGATCAAGGGTCCAACCTTCACATCCGTACAATAACGTGGAGAAAATGTAGCATCTTAGCATGCAAACTCTTAAATCCAAGTTTAGATCCGTTCTTATAAAGAATTTCCTCATATTTATGAAGGCCCTTCTAGCTTGTTCTATTCTTGACCTTATCTCCTTCTTTAAGTCGCATTTTTCATTAATTATAATTCCCAGGTATTTATATGAGGATACTTGCTCAACGGTACTTCCATCAATTTGCAGATTTGCACTTATTGCATTTTTAGAAAACACAAGCATCTTGGTCTTGGATATATTTACGGACAGTCCATATAGTTTACTGTAATATACTACACGATCCATAATATGTTATAATTCTGCGAGGCTATTTGCAAATATTACAGTGTCATCGGCATACTTGATGTTGTTAATTTCTTTACCGTTTATTCTAAATCCTCCGTCAGTTCTTTCTAAAGCCTCTTTAAATATGGCCTCTGAATATACGTTAAAGAGAAGTGGTGAAAGCACGCAGCCTTGTCTCACTCCTCTCCTGATAGAAACACTTTCCGAAGTTGCTTGCTCTACTCTGACTTCTGATGTGTGGTGCCAATAGAGTTCGGTTATGATACGCAGATCCTCCTTGTCTATTCCTGTGGCCTTTAATATCTCGATCATCTTCTCGTGTTTAACACGATCGAAGGCTTTTCGATAATCTATCAAACATGCAAATATGTCAACATTCATATCTCTACATCTTTGTGTTAATACATTTAGGGAAAAGAGTGCCTCCCGCGTACCATCCCCACTTCGAAAATCAAATTGAGTGTCATCTATTTGATATTCACATTTTCTGAATATTCGCGTGTGAATAATTCTTAGAAATTTTAGTACATGAGACATAAGGCTTATCATGCGATAGTCATAGCAGTGTGAGGAATTTTTTTTTGGTAGTGTTGCAAATGTGGACTTCAGCCAGTCAGAAGGTATTTTCCCGGAGCTGTAAATTGCGTTGAATAGTGAAGTCAATATCTCCAGGCCCACTTCCTCTTGTTCTGCTATTGCTTTTAGGACCTCTGCATGTATTTTGTCTGGTCCTGTAGCTTTACCATTTTTCTGAGCCATTATTGCATGTATGACTTCATTCTTGGTAATGTAGGGTGCTTCTTCGTTGTTGTCGTCGTTCATTAATGGTGATCGTTCTGATTGATCGTCGTTAAAAAGGTCTTCAATGAACTCCTTCGACCTTCTAAGCTTAGCTTCCATCCCCACAATTATATTATCGTTGGTGTCTCTCAGAATATTTCCTTGTTGTTTCCGGATTCTGTTTGTCATTTCTTTCACTTTCTTATGTAAGTTGAAGCTCTCCTGTTTTTCCTGGAGTAGTTCTATTTCCTTACATCTATCAAACATCCATTTTTCCTTTGCCTCTCTGCATTTCTTTCTGATGACCCTGTTCATCTCTTGATATTCTTGGTGTTTTCTCTTATATTTTCTTCTCTCAGCCATAAGTTGCAGAATATCCGTTGTCATCCAGTCCTGCTTCTTGTTGTGCACCCTAAATCCCATGTCGTTCTCCTCTATATTGGTTATTACGTCTTTGATTCGATTCCAGGTTATTTCTACTTCTGGCTGCTCTGGTTTCTTAATCGTCTTCAGCTTTTCCTCACATTTAGAACCTATTTGGATTCTTGTGTTTTGATATTTGAGCCTTCCTATATCTATGTTCGCTGATATATCCGCTTTTATGACTCTCTTGAAGCGTTTCATTTTAAAATCCATTACTACAGGGTTGTGATCGCTACCCACATCCCAGCCAGGATACGTTTTCATAGATTTAACATATCTCTTGAGATCTCCTTTTACCAGTATAAAGTCTATTTGGTTTCTTACAATTTTCTGATAACCATCAGCGGGTGATCTCCACGTATATAATCTCCTGTGATGTAGTTTGAAAAAGGTATTGACAATAGTGAGGTTATTCTCAGTGCAGAACTGAACAAATCTGTCTCCGCGGGAGTTTCTTACACCAAGACCGTAAGCTCCAACAATGTCTCCTTCAGTACCTGATCCAATTTTTTAATTAAAATCCCCAATCACTATTGTCAGTGCTCCGTCTTTGTTAGTCTCATAGCTTCGTCAACGCTGTAGAATTCTTCGATTTCTGCATCTGGTTTGTCGCTTGTTGGGGCATAAATCTGAATTATGTTCATCTTTCGATGCGTTGTTTCCAGTTTTACAAGCATGACCCGATCACTGAGAGGTACATAGTCCACAACTGATTTGGAGATCTTATCGGAGATTATTACGGACACTCCATATCTGTGTTGCAAGTCTGAGCCGCCCGAGTAATAAATGTGTCCTTTACTGGTTTTTTGTTTTCCGGATCCGGGCCATCTGACTTTGCTTAGACCCAAAATATAGATGTTCAGTCTGTACATCTCCGCTTCCACATTTGATAGTTTTCCTGCCATAAACAGGCTGCGTACGTTCCATGTTGCAACACGTACTGTTTTGTTGTATATTTTGATCTTGTCGCAGATATTTCAATTATTCTTATTGGTAGACGACGGGGAGATTCTTCGCACTCTCTCCTCATCTAAGAGGTGCCCCGAACTGAGGGCTATGTTTTCAGTTTCGTCTGCCATAAGGATAAATTGGAAAAATAGTACAGTAAGAGTTCCGTTTTTTTTTGTACCGCAGTACGGAAACCATTTCGCTGCTTCAGCTCCGCCTTCCGCTTTTCAGTACAGGGTGATCAGTTAAGGGTAGCGAGCGGCCATATCTCATAAGATATTGGTCGTATAGATTTGAGAAAAAAAAATCGTAATGAAAGTCGCCAAGAGAAATTGCTGAAAATTATTTTCGAGTTTGTCAAACGTCCGCTAGAGGGCGTAACAACCAACACAAGTAGAAAAATGGGGTTTTTATAGAATTTTGCCTAATGAAAATATATCGATGATATCATTTTCATATTTAGTGACCATTTCCCTACACTAAAATTTTTGTCTATATATCAAAATAAAGCGGTGGGGGAAAATTGTTTTTTGTTCTTTTATATATCAAAATAAAGCATAATTTGCACTACAAAGCGGTGGGGGAAGTTCAATTGTTTTTTCAAACAAACCAAGCTGTCTCCCGTTTCTTTTGACCGATTTTAGCAAACTTAGGCTCATATAAAAGAGCATAATTTGCACTACAAAACGATTATTTGGTTTTGAGTTTTTGATGCTGCTGGCGTCGCTAGATGGCGTTAACTGAATTAGTAGCATATTTTTTTTAATGAAAATGAAAATGATTTATCATCTACCTTTTTTTGAACCGTTGATATTGACCAAAATATTATTTTATTTTATTAAAAAATGGCACGCCACTGCTTTTTGTCAAAATAAAAATCATTTTCGTAATCACTTATTAGTTGCTAACAAAAAGAACCTCTTGACTTTTTTTCGTTAGACGAACGGTTTTGGATTGAAAAAATAAGATGTTGTTGTTGGACAGTTTTATTAAGATTTTTCATTGTTAAACATTTTATTTTTTCAATCCAAAACCGTTCGTCTAACGAAAAAAAGTCAAGAGGTTCTTTTTGTTAGCAACTAATAAGTGATTACGAAAATGATTTTTATTTTGACAAAAAGCAGTGGCGTGCCATTTTTTAATAAAATAAAATAATATTTTGGTCAATATCAACGGTTCAAAAAAAGGTAGACGATAAATTATTTTCATTAAATTATAGAGAAATTTATCCCCTTTTAAAATATGTAAAAATGAATATACCATTACATTTGTTTTTTTTGAAAAAAACTAAAAAATATGCTACTAATTCAGTTAACGCTATCTAGCGACGCCAGCAAAAGTCAAAAATTCAAAACCAAATAAGCGTTTTGTAGTGCAAATTATGCTGTTTCATATGAGCCTAAGTTTGCTAAAATCGGTCAAAAGAAACGGAAGACATCTTGGTTTGTTTGAAAAAACAATTGAACTTCCCCCACCGCTTATTTTATATAGAACAAAACATTTTAGACAAAAAGTGTAGGGAAATGGTCACTAAATATGAAAATGATATGATCGATATATTTTCATTAGGCAAAATTCTATAAAAACCCCATTTTTCTACTTGGTGTTGGTTGTTACGCCCTCTAGCGGACGTTTGACAAACTCGAAAATTATTTTCAGCAATTTCTCTTGACGACTTTTATTATGATTTTTTTTTCTCAAATCTATACGACCAATATCTTATGAGATATGGCCGCTCGCTACCCTTAACTGATCACCCTGTACAATACCGCTTCGAAGTTCTTCTCTCGCTACAGTATGATTTCGATGAAGCTGCTGCCCTTCACCAGTGTTGTTTTTATACCAACCCTAAGAACAGGGCTGCCACTTCCGCCCGCTTTGCCATACCGAAGATCTTCTTCTCCGCCATTGCGGCCATTGTGGTCTTCATTCGTAACCCTGAAAAAGGGACCCTTGCAGGTGCTAGCTTTCCGGGTCAGAAAGCTTCTGGAATCTGCGGAAGGCAGGGATTGATTCACTTTCCCTGGTAGGTCTATCACAGAAGGAATACCTACCCGTACCCAGGAATGAACTGGTAACTACTTATTAGATTAATTTCAATTTTGTGCAAGTGTTAAGATATAGAGATAAACTGGTAAAGCTGTGGTACGAATTGAAGATCACGGAACAAAATAGCGGCCAAATATATTTTTTTAAATCAACGTAAAAAGAATCTTATTCAATTTCAACATGACGTAACAAAATGGCGGTGTGTGTAAAATATACCACAAAATAAAATTTGGCATAGGTAGAAAGAAAAAAATACTGGTAGGAATCCAATATGATGGAACAAAATGACGCCGAATAAAAATATTCACTATTCCTAATAAAAGAAAAGATTGATAACGAGGGAAGTTCCGGGTAATGGAAATGCCCGACTTTTTAATTTTGCACAACTAAAATGTTGAAACGACTTGATTCAAAAAAAAAGTCATCGTGAAGGTAAGGGAAAATAGCATATGTGCAAATGGCAGCTGAATTCGAAACAATAGAAATTTAAGAAATACTAATTTAAATGTTAAATAATTCGCATACCTATATTCCGATATTGCATATGAGGAAATAAATTATTTCGCGAAAAAGCAAATAAAATAAAGCAAAGGCAGCTCTCGTTATATCAAATGCACTACCCAAAATAATTCAGAATATGCAAGCTGAAAAGGAGCATGTAGTAACTATAAAATCGTTGCCTGAACGATTTTCTCGAAATTATGGCTTAGTTTCTCCGTTCATTCAGATCCAAATATAGAAAAATGATATAAAGCGAAAGATGCGAATGCCGAATGTTGCATATCAATATCGAATAATTCATATTTCGTTATAAATAAGTAGTGATAGCTAACGAATATAAAATATAAATTTCAGTATATCAGATATGAATTGTTATAATAATTTTTTTTTCAAACCTTAATTTGTAGTCGTTGAATATATGTGAGGATAATAATTTCTTTTGACAACATGGAATGCGCCTGGGCAGAATCAAAACGCCCGGTGGTATAATTTACAAAAGCTTGACTTTTCGGTCATAGCTGTTCCTATCTCCACTCATTATTGTATGCATACATATTACAACAGTCGGCAAGGCTATGCTGGGCATTTGTTTTAGTAAGTAGTTGACCTATGCAGGTTATCCCACATAGAAGTTCCACCCCTTATCTCCGTTTTTTTAAGATATCTCAATAAACTTTCCCATTTGAAAGCTTAGTTTAAATAATTTCTAGAAAGTTTTTTTTTCAAAAAGTTTCCAAAAACTGCATTTTTAGGTTACTTCTTAAATTCTTCGCTGTGTTTTTTAATTTGAAAAATATTCAAAAAAGTCTACGTTTCGCAATTTATTATTGCATCTTCAGGACAATTTTAAGGATTTGACTTTTATAGTCATATAAAAAAATACACGAACAACACATAGGTAAACAAAGTGAAAATCACGTACAATAATAAAATGAAACACCACAACTAATTAAAACAATTCAACCTAGCTCGTTCAACAGTTGTTTTCTCAAAATGCCTAAAAACAAGTTTTGTCAATTCCATCGTTATGCCTGTCTGTCGGCTTGTCTATTCCCGGCATAGATAAAAATACTTACCCGATTGACTTCAAATTTTGTTGAAAAATTGAGGGTCGTATGGGGATAGCCTGGTAATATTTTTGGAAAAATCCAATATGCCGACACAAGATGCCGGCTTAGTGAAACGGTAAAGCAATTATTAGTAAAATGCTAATTATCCAATTTACCTCAAGTTTTGCACAAAAATCAAGTGTAGCATAGGAATGACTATAAGATAGTAAGACAAAATGGCGGCTTAATAAAATATTTAAAGAATCAGCCTGAAAAACCTACCTATTAAGTTAATTTGAAATTTTCTGCAAGCGTTAGGTGTGGTATAACGATAAACTTGTGGACTTGTGGTACGAATTCAAGATGGCGGAATAAACTGGTACGATTTAACCAAAAATCAATTTTTCATAGCCCGCTTTGTTTCAGGGTGAAATGAAATTTATATTTGAAATTTTGCATGTTTGCAGGGACACCCCTCCTATCTTGTTATCGTTTAATTTATCAGAAAAGTAAAAAGTGATTCTGAGGTAGTTTTTTACGTAAAATCCAGTGGTGTCTTTTGATTTTAGCTGTGGCTAGTCATTTTTATGATATATATATAGTTAGGTTTTCTTAAATGAGACACTATATATATTTTTAAATATTCTTAGAGCTAAGAGATTTTCAGAAACATGCCAGCTTATTAGCAACTTAAATTATTTACTACTATTACAGTACCTACTAGTTCAATTAAAAAGCTAAAATCCTAACACAAAACTAAGAATAATTAAATATTTAAAAATGAATTTAAAAGCATTAATAGCTAATTTTTTTATGAATATTGTTCAAATTAACATAGAATGAAAGCTTTCACGGCTGTGGTCAATTAAGAAATCATGGTTTTTGGAATTAGACCGTGTCAAAATGAAATCACTTTCCGACGTTTCGCCTTTGATTACCCGAGGCAGCTTCAGGGATCTTCACTTCACGAGATCGGAACACTGAATGAGCTCAAAGAGACCCAGGCCGGCTATTTATAGTCGACCTGTGTTAACCGAAGCGTGACTTGGTGTAACTATCGGTTTCAACGTATGATGAAGCCCGTATCTCTATTAAAATTGTTAGGATGCTTATACATTTCAATGGATTCTCTAATTGTGCGTTTATAGAATCCCGAAACTGATGCAAGAACTTTGGTTTCTTTTACAGTTATGACATGTCTAGTAGAATGTTGGTGTTCAGATACAGCAGATTGTACACTGTGTCCCAGATTGCTTGTAATCACAGGGTTTCTCGGTAACCAGCAGAGATAAAACTTTCAGATTTTCGCGATTCTTAGTCAATTTTTCGAGAAACTTTGAATGCCGCAAACAGAATTGTGCCAGATTGTTTCGTTCCCGAAATACAGAGTGAAATAGAAATTTTGCGCTTTTGGGGGTGGTATCATATTTCGGACACCCTGTCAGATAAAGAAAAGGTAAAAACTGCTATGGATAGATATTTTTACGTAGAGTCCAGTGCTGTAATCGAATTTTTTTTTAGACAAACCGTTTTTGAGATATAGCCCAAACTTAGTATTTTTTAAATGGGACACCCTGTATTTTTTGGTTCCAAAAAATTTGCCTTTTTTTCTCTTTAAAATGATGTTTCACACTATGCACTTTTGACGTAAACTAAGCCTTATAAACGCAATATTAAAAGAAAAACGTAAGTTGGCCATGGAAATATGGCATGGAAACAAAAATCAAAACTATTTGTTTCTTAAATATATCAAATATTGCCGTGTTTATCCTCTTATCATACGAGTTACCAATAATTCTAACAGGTAAATTAATAGATATTAAGAAGAAATGAATAATTTTGAAAATAGTCATAAGTATGATATGATGGTTTGTTTTATTGAATGTCATGAAAACAGTGATCAAGCATCTGATTTATATTTTAACAGGTAAGCACCAAGCGCTTAAATTATTATGAACCTCCTTTCTAATTTTTTTTTCAATTCCACTTTGAGTTATGAACTATTTCCAAAAGCTTTTTTTATATCGTAGATATCCAGAAAGGCCTCAGCAAGCAAACAAGGCAATTTTTCAAAGCACAGGGCTAAAACATAAAATAAACGAAATCACGAGAACAATGAGATTGTTGTATTAGCAAGTATTCAGGCCAATCACGCGAATTCATGTAGGCATATTCAGGAGACAGTGGGGGTGTCAAAATCACAAACGCAAAGGATATTAAGAAAACATAAATATAAACCTTATAAAGTAAATGTAGTACAACAATTGCATCCTGGAGATGCAGAAAGGCGTCTAAATTTTTGTAACTGTTATCTTCAAAAAACCCAAAATGACCCTGACTTCGGTAGCAAGGTTATATGGTCCGACGAAGCCTATATAAGTTGTAGTGGTATTTTTAACAGGCATAATAATAGGCACTGGTATACGGAAAACCAATTTTTAACAAGAGAACGTCAGCAGCAAGGAAGGTTTGGGTTTAGCGTCGCTTGCTTTATATTGGGAACAAAGATTCCATATTTACAATAATAATTTAACAGCAGATAGATATCTAGCAATTTTAAATCAAATACTACCGGATTTATTGGATAACTTGCCGCTAGCAAATCTGCACAATATTTACTTTCAGCAGGACGGTGCTCCTGCCCACAATGTGCAAATTATAAGGCCATGTCTATTTGAAAATTTTCACGATCGCTGGATTGGTACAAATGGACCAGTAAGGTGGCCTGCTAGGTCGCCAGACCTCTCAATATTAGAATTTTTCCTTTGGTCTTACTTAAAAAACAAAATTTATCTGAATCCAGTCAATACGATGGAGCAGCTGCAAAATGCAACCATTCAGGCATTTAGATCATTGGAAGATAGACCTATAATAATGATGAATGCTCTAAGAAGAATTCGCACTGTGTGCCAATTATGTGTTCGTGAGGGGGGCGGCCATTTTGAACAGTTTTTCTAATTATGTAGAATTTGTTTAGTATTGTGATTAAGTTTATCAAGATTATTAAGTTTATTTATTTCATAGTAAAAAAATGGTTATTATTTTTTTATGTTGTTTAATTTTGCTTCTGGACACTTTTAATATCTACCCATATTTCCATGACCAACTTACGTTTTTCTTTTAATATAGCGTTTATAAGGTTTAGTTTACGTCAAAAGTGCATAGTGGGATACATCATTTTAAAGAGAAAAAAAAGGCGAATTTTTTGGAATAAAAAATACAGGGTGTCCCATTTAGAAAATACTAAGTTTCGGCTATATCTCAAAAACGGGTTGTCTAAAAATTTGTGCGACTACAACACTGGATTCTACGTAAAAATATCTATCCATAGCAGTTTTACCTTTTCTCTATCTGATAGGGTGTCCGAAATATGATACCACCCCCAAAAGCGCAAAATCTCTATTTCACCCTGTATCTCGGGAACGAAACGATGTGGCACAATTCTGTTTGCGGCATTCAAAGTTTCTCGAAAAAGTGACACAGGGTCGCGAAAACCGCAAAGTTATATCTCTGCTGGTTCCCGAGAAACCCTGTGATTACAAGCAATCTGGGACACAGTGTACAATTCGTTTCTTTCTGATACATCGTTCATATTCTTTAAGCTTAGTCGATATGGATCGTCCAGTTTCTCCAATATAGACATCAACACAGGAACAAGGAATTGCATATACTACTTCCGTTTGAAAAGGAATAATGTCCTTTGGCGATCGCAAATAGTGTCCAATTTCCTTGTGTGTGTTAAAGATTGTACGTATGTTGGACCGGCGAAGTAACCCTGCAATCTTGTCTGTGGTTCCGTGTATAAATTGAAGAACTACATTTCCTATCGATAATTCCTTATAGGTATCATTTCGTGGAGTAGGATTATGAAGATGCCTCGTGCAATCGAAGGCGAAACGTCGGAAAGTGATTCCATTTTGACGCGGTCTAATCCCAAGTACCATGATTTCTTTATAGTTCGAATTGGTGGCCGCCATATCTTACACAAGTTTCGCACATAGTGCCTATTCGCCTCAAGGTATTTAAAATAATATGTAACTCTCTGAAGGCTTCTTCAATAGCATTTTTCAGCTCTTCTATCCCCACAAAAAGAAATCCAGAACTTATAAATCGAAACTTTGCCTTGCCTTTCACGTGGAAATATAACATTCTTATTTTCCTGAGACCAAACCCTATCATTATGCCGATGCCGGTTCAAAATACCAGCAATGGTAAAATGCGCCTCATTGGTTCAAATTTGTGTTTTTTTATTGTTTGAACCCCGGATTTAACAAGGCTAATAGAAACTTTAATTTTTCGACAAGAATTAGTTGGAACTACCTCGACCAAAGGCATCACATCCACTTCGTCGATATCGCGATTTTTCCTGTTGTAGGTTTTAGGCCACGGTTTGACAAACTTTATCTGGTTGTCTTCTTTCTGGACATCTACAAGGATATCATATTTTAAATATTTAACTAGAATGAGAAAAATAAATACCTATAATATTACCTATTTAAACCTAATTCCAAAGCTTCATCTGCGTTTCCGTTGCACTGGCTATAAGTGACGAACATGTGGTATCTTTCATAATTTTCGAATATTGTATCGTCTACCATAGTTGAGAAGTTAGTAATGTTATTAAAAAGTTTTAACGAAAATCGAGTCAAAATACAGCAAATATGTTCGCTATTCTGACATAAACTATTTTTGTTATTTCAAATGTCCACCTTGGCCTACTAAGATTTTTTGATTTTTTAATTATGTTTAAACAGGTAATATTATAGCTATTTATTTTTCTCATTCTAGTTAAATATTTAAAGTATGATTTCCTTGTAGATGTCCAGAAAGATGACAACCAGATAAAGGAATCTTTCGTTTCACAAAAAAGTAGCTCCGTGATGTAAAAACCGCAGCACTCTATATTTCCAAATAATTGAAATACACCTTAAAACCGTCCAAATCTATACAAGGTGTATAATGCTGAAACCATTTAGGTATCACACCTAAATAGTTTCAATCATAGAGTAAGAATTAAAGTAGAGATCACAATTCATTCATAAGTCACGTTAGGGGTATGCGCCAATATGGTTCCTCTATTTTTCACATTCTATCGACCAATGTTTACGATAAAACAAGAAGTGGGGATGGCACATGTTCAAGTCGTTGCCATTTGTTGTCGAATGTCAGTGGCGGCGCGAGTTTTCACTTCCAGCATAAGTCAATATCATTAATTGTGAAAAAATCATCGTTCCGGGTTTTTACAGATCTGCATGTATTTCCGTTAGTGTCGGTCGGTCGGTCTGTTCCGGTGTAGCTAAAAAATTCACTTCCTCGATTAGCTTTAATTTTATTTAATTTTCCACAAAAATTACGTCTAATACAAAAAAAAACTGGTAAAATATTGTTATGAATTCAGTATGGCGAAACAAAATGACGACCTCTTAAAATATTTGATGTACGAAAATTAAGAAATGGGCCGTGCTTCATTATCGTTGACAAAAGGAAGGATTCTTACCTATTCCTTAATAAGGTAAATAGGTATTTTTACAAATTTCAAAGAAATAATCCCTACTTCACTATTGAAATCATACCATTAAGTTAGGTAAGTTTAAAAGGAAATTAGTTATTTATATATTATTAAACTTTAGTTTTTAGTTATATTTGCCTTACGTCACTGTCATTTTGTAATTATTTGTTCAGTTGTTAAAAATGCCATCTTAAACCTGTAACTGTCAAGTTAAACCTTGTCTAAATTTAAACCTCTTTAGTGAATACTATTGTTAGAGTTTTAAACTAAAATCAATGTTTTTAACGCGCTATATTGGCTTCCTCCTCGTCTGAATGTATATGTTTGTATGTCTGGTTCAAATCTTGTAATGGATTTTTCACCACCTCCATTACCGATTATTTTCAAATTTGACATGCATACACATAATTTTGTTATTTGTATAGATTAAACTGAAAATCGGTGCCTAGGAAAATTTAATGGCGCCAATATAGCGAACGAATTTTGTAATTTGATGATTTGACAGATTCGGCTGAAATATCAGTAGGTACCTAGAAGTATTTAAAGATGAAAGTTATGAAATTTTAGTCAATATGTGAGAATTGAAAATGGCGGCACCAACATACCAGACTAATTTTAAAATGTTTGCAGATTTGATTAAAATTCGGCATTTAGGAGTATTTATGACTGCACATCATACATTTTTGTCAACATTTTAAAAATTCAAGATTGTAATGCCAACATGGCGGCGCAATTTTAACATTTGTATAGATTTGGCTGAAAGAAAGTAGGCATCTGGTGCTATTTGAGAATACATATCATACATTTTTAGTAAATATTTAAAAAACGAGAATAGGAATGCCTAGATTGCGATCGAATTTTAACACTTATGCAGATTTGATTATAAATCGATATTAAGTGTGCAATTTATACATTTTTAGGAATAAATAATCAAAATGGGGATATCTACAATCAATCAATCCGATCAGTGCGTTTTTCGGATATTTTTAAATATTTAATTAGACCACCATTTGTTCCCCCATTTTGAATTTGTCTCAATATCTTTATCAGTTCATCCCTATGATGGTTGTCACACCTCATGTTTCTGCAAAATTTGGATAAAATGGATAAGCAGTTTTTTAGTAATAATTTTTTAACATTTCAATAGGCCGCCATTTTGTTCTGCCATATTGGATTTTCACCAAAATGTTACCACGTCATCATCATATGACCTTTAATTTTTAACCAAAACTTGAAGTAAATATACATACAATGTAAATATATATACAACTCTCGGAGCATTGCCTTAAAAATACTTATTTATAATATTTAAAAATTATATAATTATTAAAATAAAAATACTTATTTATAATAATTATATAAACAAATGGATGGTGCTCCAATAGGGTCCTCGTTATCACCAGTAGTCGCGACTTTATTTATGATAAACTTCGAGAAAGAAGCTCTCGAGAAAGCAAGTTTAAAGCCCAAATTATGGATTCGTTATGTGGATGACATATTTATTACATGGCAACATGGTCATGCAGAGCTCGAAAAATTTCTGACTCACGTAAATTCAATCCACCCCAGAATACAATTTACTCTAGAGTTAGAGGAAAACAACAAACTATTATTTTTAGATGTTTTGGTCACAAAACTGCATAACGGACATTTCGAATATACCGTATATAGAAAACCAACACATACAGACAGATATTTAAATGCAAAATCACATCATCACCCAGTACAAATTCAAGCTGTGGCAAATACCCTAATATCCAGATCCGTGCGATTAACTGAAACACAGACGAGACAAAACGAAATAAAGGTAATATCTAGTGCTTTAAAGAAAAAGGCTACACAAATCGCACCATAGAGAAAGCTATTAATGCACAGGTTTCCCGAACAACGAACAACAAGAATTATGAACCGGGAAAGCAACAAGTAGTCTTACTATATGTAAAAGGCACAACAGACAGAATCGGAAGAATTCTTAGGAAACACAACATACAAATAATAGACAAGCCACAAACAACTATAGGTAAACTACTTGGAAGCCCAAAAGATAAAATCAAACTGGAAAACCACGGAGTATACAGTATTCCGTGCCAGGACTGTGAAAAGTTGTACGTGGGGCAAACTAACAGGCGAATATCAGCAAGGGTGGAAGAGCATAAACTCAGCATCAGAAATAAACATACAACCTCAGCTTTATTCCTACATCATCAGGAAACTGGCCATAAAATAAATTTCGATGGGTGTAGGGAGATTGCCAATGTAGAACATTATAAAACCAGAATAATCCGAGAAGCCATAGAAATTGAAAAACAAGGTGATTTGAATAAAAGAGACGAATCATTAAAACTACCAACAGTGTGGAAGACAATAATCGACAAATCTGCGCAGATATAACCTTCGGAATCGAGTGGGGTATAAAAGGAAGCGTCGCAGTCACCAACACCTCAGTCTCTATTCGGACGCGAGAAAGAAACTTCGAAAATGCCAAATGTGATTTTGGCGAAACGTCAGCAAAACTGTTCTTTTCAGAACGACAGTAGTGAACGGATGTACACCCGCAATGAAAACACATTGTATTTTTCCACCAGTAAAGGACTAAATATCAACATATTCAACTCAATATCCTAAATCTTAAATTCTATCCAGTTTAGAACACGTTTACGAACACATTTTTACTTTTAATACCAAAAGAATCACCATTTAAATTCCTTTACCTCACAACACTTATATAAAAAATTGGCCAACTCAAGTGAAAATTAAAAAAAGGCCCGAAAACATCCGACACTTTATTATTTCCCCAGATTTCATCAAAAATCTAGTGAATTTCGAAATCGCAGTACGTTTTTTTGAGCGTGAGATGCTTTTTCACTATTTTAAAATAGTTCTATATATTCTATAATTATTTGAATTCTCTGATAGGAAAAACTATTGCAATCGTCAAAAAAATCACCTCAAAGTCTTTCTTGTATCATTTTGCTCTGAGAATTCTCACATGACCCCCGACGAAATAAACGTTCTATTATACTGAACCGTATTGGTCAATACGTCATGTGACCCAAAATAAGTGAATAAGGTGTCTTCCATTAGACATAACCCTCCGTATTCACTAAAAAGTTTTAAGAGTTAGTACATTTCTAGTTGCCATGGTACTTAAAACTCTTAGTTTGCCATTTATGTTTCGCTTATGTCACTGTCATTTTATAATTGTGACAGTTAGAAAAAATATTTGTTCAATTGTTAGGAATGTAATCTTAAATCTATAACTGTCAAGTTAGACCTTCTCTAAATTTAAAAAGGAAATCTAGCTGTTTACTTACTTTTTTTTTATTGGAGGTCATCGCCAATAGCTCTACTAAACCATTAAAAACTAAAAAAATAAACTCTAAAAACAGTAAATTAAAAGTAAACAAAACAAGTAAAATATGTACACCTATCACTAAAATATAGCGGTGATTGCGATAATAAAAACATAATTTAGTTTATTAAAAGTTAAAATAAATAGTTGTATGAAATAAGATAAAAAAACTACTTTTTGTACATTAAATCTATACGTCTGTCTTTTAAAATTGCAAATTTATCTATAATTTGGTCGTAAAAGTTTTGGTCTTCACTAAGTTCTGACAGTAATTCCTGCTCTATTGACATCATTGCTAAACCCGAAAGCCGTTCTTGTGTCATTGTGTTTCTTAGGTAGGTTTTGATCCGTTTAAGACATGAAAAATTATTTGAATTCTCTGATAGGAAAAACTATTGCAATCGTCAAAAAAATCACCTCAAAGTCTTTCTTGTATCATTTTGCTCTGAGAATTCTCACATGACCCCCGACGAAATAAACGTTCTATTATACTGAACCGTATTGGTCAATACGTCATGTGACCCAAAATAAGTGAATAAGGTGTCTTCCATTAGACATAACCCTCCGTATTCACTAAAAAGTTTTAAGAGTTAGTACATTTCTAGTTGCCATGGTACTTAAAACTCTTAGTTTGCCATTTATGTTTCGCTTATGTCACTGTCATTTTATAATTGTGACAGTTAGAAAAAATATTTGTTCAATTGTTAGGAATGTAATCTTAAATCTATAACTGTCAAGTTAGACCTTCTCTAAATTTAAAAAGGAAATCTAGCTGTTTACTTACTTTTTTTTTATTGGAGGTCATCGCCAATAGCTCTACTAAACCATTAAAAACTAAAAAAATAAACTCTAAAAAAAGTAAATAAAAAGTAAACAAAACAAGTAAAATATGTACACCTATCACTAAAATATAGCGGTGATTGCGATAATAAAAACATAATTTAGTTTATTAAAAGTTAAAATAATTAATTAATACTTTTTGTACATTAAATCTATACGTCTGTCTTTTAAAATTGCAAATTTATCTATAATTTGGTCGTAAAAGTTTTGGTCTTCACTAAGTTCTGACAGTAATTCCTGCTCTATTGACATCATTGCTAAACCCGAAAGCCGTTCTTGTGTCATTGTGTTTCTTAGGTAGGTTTTGATCCGTTTAAGACATGAAAAATTATTTGAATTCTCTGATAGGAAAAACTATTGCAATCGTCAAAAAAATCACCTCAAAGTCTTTCTTGTATCATTTTGCTTCTGAGAATTCTCACATGACCCCCGACGAAATAAACGTTCTATTATACTGAACCGTATTGGTCAATACGTCATGTGACCCAAAATAAGTGAA
Organism: Kuschelorhynchus macadamiae; assembly: GCA_030620095.1. Taxonomy (NCBI): domain Eukaryota; kingdom Metazoa; phylum Arthropoda; class Insecta; order Coleoptera; family Curculionidae; genus Kuschelorhynchus; species Kuschelorhynchus macadamiae. The sequence goes on from JAUTXW010003478.1 coordinate 453,052, forward strand.
TAAGGTGTCTTCCATTAGACATAACCCTCCGTATTCACTAAAAAGTTTTAAGAGTTAGTACATATCTAGTTGCCATGGTACTTAAAACTCTTAGTTTGCCATTTATGTTTCGCTTATGTCACTGTCATTTTATAATTGTGACAGTTAGAAAAAATATTTGTTCAGTTGTTAGGAATGTAATCCTAAATCTATCACTGTCAAGTTAGACCTTCTCTAAATTTAAAAAGGAAATCTAGCTGTTTACTTAGTGATTAAAAGACAATTCCAAACTTAAACGGCCATTTTTTTACAAACTCACGTTGCGGCACTATAGTTGGATCAACTAAAACTCCTAGTTTCGCAATGTCCAAGATAAAGTAAATAAAACTTATTTATTAAATATTTAAAAAAACAATGTTCTTCTAATGTCACCGCACCTTTAGAACGCTGCTTTTTAAAATAAGGCAACATATAATTAGAAGATTGAAACGATATCAACAATTACAACATAATACATTAAAACACGTGCAGTAGTGAAGCTAAGAAAAGCCTGGTAGCTAATGACAATTTTAATTGAATCAATTTCTCAGTTAAAATAGTTTTTAGCAAATTAATTTCTTTAATGTTAATTTAATTAATGACTATTCTACTTTTTTACTATAAGAATCGCATGTCGATGAAAGTGGGATGGCCTAATACGACAGTGGGATGGTCTGATACGTGGAGTTGTCGACCGGGGTTGCCATATCTGACTAAAACTCTTATTACTGGTGTAATCTGATCTGAGGCTTTGAGTATTTTAGCTTGTATTTTACTATTTTGCAAATAAAAGTAATTTCTTTTTACTGCTTAGAAACTAATACTGGAAAAACATTACTATTCTCTGTATGAAAATTTTATTGCATCATGTTTAAACATATTCACCGTAATATAAATTGGTATAAACATTGAAGTTCCTGGCTAGGCTTGGCATCGTCGTACGATCGACCTTATACTGTGAGGTAATCTTGGCAGTGGCTAAATATGTAAATAATGAACTTTATTTTTATTCTTACTCTAAGGTTTCAATCCATGGTTATGCAGAATTCTACTAATTGAAGATTTTGATATTGCAGTGTTGTCGGCTGCTGATCTTGTAGAATTCCCTGGATCATTATGAAAGAAACCCAAGACTGCGATGGATTGTCTTAATTGGTTACTGGCTGCCTACTTTTTAGTGGTTTGCAGAGTGAAACGTACTGTAGAGAATTTGATAAAAATGTATCTCATTGTTTTTCCATGTAATCGGGCTTTCTCGGAAAACTTTACATCACTTTCTTCATAATACTATGGTGTATTTGTAATTTCAGGTAAATTGAATAAGTGGTTTTTTAGCAATAATTTTTTAACATCTTACTAGGCCGCCACATTTTTCCACCATTTTGAATTTTTACCAAAATGTAACCATCTCATCTCTTTATGATTCTTGATTTTTGATCAAAATTAGAAGTCATTCGGATACAGACAGACCGACAGAATTAAGAAAACATCATCTAGGGACCCTAAAAAGTGAAGATCTGTAAAAACCTTCCCTTTTACGATGGAAGTAAAAAAAATCATCAAAGTCGGAACTGATCTTGAGTATTAAGAAGTAAAAATCTTCGAAATCGAGCAAATATTAGGTTTGCGAAAACGTTTTGTTAATATTTTAAGTTCTCATGTGTGAACTAAAACCACGTACAAATTCGAAATCCAATGAATATAAATTCCAAATGTAACAACAAAGAGCACAATGGGTACAGCGTGGTCGATCAACCCTTGTATTTTTATCGTGTGTCACGTTTTATCTATCCAACATATAGCCAGAATGTTTCACATAAATTGTGCAAGATTTATTGCTATACCATACCTCGTTCATATTTGTTTTTTGCTTTAACCCTAACGAATGATACATTACTGAAAAGTTTATTATACAGGTTCTTAATATATTTTCTTCGTCCCTCTAATATATATATATATATATATATATATATTAAAACAATTAAATGTAAAAAAGTTTTTGGAGAATACACAGTGTTCTAAATAAAAGTTATGATCCCAGGACATATGTAGTTAGAATTCAAATTCAAAATTCAAATTCAAATTCAAATTTAAATTCAAATTTTTTGTTTGGTTTCAAGCACTATAAATAATAGAAACACGTCAAATTGAAATGTAAATAGACATATAGCAAGTACCTAATATAAACTAACAACAGATATATCCAAATATAGAACACAAAACATAGTATATAATTTTTTCCTCAAGTTAAAATCTGATCTTCAGTGCGGTTTCCAACAAAACAAGATAAAAAAAGGTTTTCAGTTTGCATATTACGATGGGTTATTTCTCAAAAAAGTGAAAAATTCATCTGTGGTTTAAAAAGTCTGTGATAAAAGTAAGCTTTCAATTTTATTTTTGAATTTATTTTGACAATTTATTGCTTTAATATTATAAGGTAACATATTATAAATTTTACTCCCAGCGTAGATTGGTGATTTTTTATAAATATTTAAGTTATGCTTGTCTAAGTAGAAGTTATTTTTATTTCTTGTATCATACGCAACATTACTGTTAATTTGAATTAGATTTTTATTTCGGTGGATATATGATAATAATAATATAATAAGAGATAAATTGAAGCAACTGTCAAAAGTTTATTTGACCTGAATGTCGCTCTGCAAAATGTTTTAAAAGGTATACTAAAAATGATTTTAACGATTCATTTTTGTATTATAAATACTCTCTCTATATCTGAGGCGTGACCCCACACTACTATGTTATAAGCTATTGCAGAGTATATAAAAGCATAATATACATTAAATAATTGTTGTACGGTCAACATAATTATGGAGACCAGAAATTACGTAAGCTCCCCTATTAAGCTTCTTACAAACATTATCGATCTAAATGTTCCAATTAAGGTGGCAAACTAACACATGAGGAAAGCTCAAGATCATGACCATCGAAGGAAATGCTGATATCACAAGGTGCTCTACGAATAGTTCTTAAGTTCATAGCTAAAGTTTTGGTATGGTTAATCATTACCTTATTAGCAAAGCACCATTTAGAAAACTCATTTAGTACAGTGTTGATTTTATTTTTTAAGTGACTTTCTGATATATCGGAAACTACGATAGTAGTATCATCTGCATATAGAAAAGCCTGGCCCTGACTTATATAGCCAGGAAGATCATTAATGAAAAGTAGGAAAATCAAGGGACCTGAGATCCTTCCCTGAGGTGTGCCAATATTCTGATTAAAATCAGACGACATTACATTTTTAATTTTTACAGAAAATTTTCTGTCAGGCAAAAATGAAACTATAAATGCGTTTATATTACCACGTAGTCCTAAGGCGTCGAGTTTAGCAGAGACAAACTGTTTATTAACAGTGTCGAATGCACGTGTCAAGTCAAAAGACAACGTAATTACAAATTCACCTTTGTCCATCTTATTAGAGATATACTGTACAAGATCAGTGCACCCAGTTTCCGTAGACATGCCTCTTCAAAAACTATGTTGCCTGTCGTTTAAGATATTATATTTGCAAATAAAGTCATAAATACGATTGTAAACAATTTTTTCAAAAATTTTAGAAAAGGAACTCAACAAGGAATAGGCCTGTAGTTTTCCATGCTAAGAGGATCCCCCCCTCTTAAATATAGGTACAACTATGGATTTCTTTAGAATGTCTGGAAATACACCACCACACATCGAAATATTAATCAGGTCACACAATGTGGTTGAAATATTAAATATAACATGTTTAATAAACTTAATGGATAAAGAGTCGAAACCACAAGAGCCTTTGTTGGGGAAACTCATGAGAACTCTCTCCACCTCGTTACTTGTAATAAACCGGTAATAAAACGAATTCAAGACAAGTATTCGACCAATAGTCGGAGAATCGCCCACCGAAATAAGTACCCAGGTTGGTAGGGATAACTAATTCCAGGTATTCCCCAAAGACTGACGCATCCTCAAGTGGCTCAGAAATTAGTTTATTATCCCGAGATAGAACTATATTTTTTGTGGTATTAATGTTTTTGCCCTGTATTTTGTTAACTATTGACCAGCTTGTTTTAATTATTGGTTGAACGAGAAATTAAAGTGTTGTAGTAAGCGAGTTTTTCATATTTAATTTTCATAGTTACTTTTTTTTAAATGTTAAATAGCGATGTTTGATTGCATCGTCCCTACTATTATTTTTTAGCCAATTTAGTTTTTCTAGATTATTAATATGGATGAAAAGGTCCTCCGAAAATCTCATTTTTAAATTATTTTTAATTTTTTTGGTCTTTAGGGGAAAAGTAGTTTATTCCAACAAAAGGAGTCAAAAAAACTATCAAAGTCAAGGTTTGGGTCGGAACCTGAAAAACCCTCAAACGCTCTACTAAATCTATAAATGATTTCATTAATGCCTATTTCATTAATGGATCTGTAATCTATAGTATTATTAGTATTATAGTTATTGATTTTTTTGGTAATTCGCATGTATCAATAATTTTAAATTTAAATATGCTGTATGATCTGAGAAACCCAAATCACAGTTACGTACCTAAAGCAAAAAAGGTTTATTAGAAATAACGTAGTCTTAAATGGCATTCAGTCTGGTTGGATTTTTTAAAAGAGAGACCATACCGAAGCTTTCGGGAGTATACTATGTGATTTATCATTACATCTAGCATTTACATTCAAATCACCACACACAATGACCAACTCAAAATTGGATGTTGCTGTGAATAAAATTTGATTTAGTACATCAATAAAAAGCTCAAGTCTCCCGATGGTGGTCGGTAGATATCAATCAAGCAAAGATGTTTTAGTTTCAGACAGCAACACTCAATAACTGACTCAACTGAGAGACTGTCAATAATCTCGACAGAGGAGGCCTCCGATATGAGAGAGTCGTGAACAAATATGACAGTTCCGCCGTGCTTACTTCAAAAACTATTTAAGAAAGTAAAATTGTTGATATAAATATTGTTACCTTGTTCACTGGTTAGCCAGTGTTCGTCAAAACAAAGAATTTTAGTACAATATTTCTGACAAACTATCTCAATTAAGTCTGTCTTGTTGGACAGGCGCTGAACATTGATGTACAACACACTGACGTCCAATGATTGATTAACTCCTAATTATTCTGATTCGTTAGGGGTGCGGCAGGCGGATGTAAATTTTTCTTAGGGAAAGTAAACCGTCTAACTGCAGATCTCTCCGGCCATATTTGGCCATCGTAGACTTTGTTTACCTGGTAAAGTGGGAATCTGGAGCCGTCATCTTCAAGTAATTTAATAACATGTCACTGGTTGTGTCCTCCGAAAGACGATGTACGTGAAGATATCCATTTTTGGGTACAGTTTTTAAGTTGTTGGTAGTCGATTTATTGCTTCCGATCACTGTCTTTCCTTTGTTTATTTGTTTACGTAAGCGCGAGGGATTTTGGTATGTGGTCTGCTCCGCAGTTATATATATATATATATATATATATATATATATATATATATATATATATATATATATATATATATATATATATATATATATATATATATATATATATATATATATATATATATATATATATATATATATATATATATATATATATATATATATATATATATATATATATATATATATATATATATATATATATATATATATATATATATATATATCGCATGTTGTATCGTTTCTTGATTTCTTGGGTTTGTTTTTTGTTGGGGTTTACGTAATAATTTAATTATTAATTTTTGGTTACTAATTTGATCTACTAGTCTACTATTTACCTCTTGCGAGCCTTCCAACTTTACACGTAATGTTTCAAGTTCCATCTTTTGCTTGACACACGTATTTTGTAAACAAATATTAACATCAATGTCACTATTACTGTCATGAAAAACTTCTTGATCACTTATTTCACTTATAAATACTTATTTTTCACTTCACACAGTAGTTTATTAGCCTCAAAAGCACTTTTGATTTACTATGAGTTCAATTATTTTTGATTTTTTAATTTATTTAATTCCACAACTAACAAGTGACAATATACGCCGGCCATCTTAGAATATTAAGCTCTATGGAATGGAGAATAGTAGAGCTCTATGGAACATCTTACACATTTTGAACTCGGCCTAAAATTTAAAGAATTTGATCTAACATATTCTATATATAAATTTATTAATTTATTACTTTGAATAAATATAAATTGGTATTTTTAGCATTTTAATCCGACACATAGAGATACAACTTGAAGATTGGAAAAAAATAATAGCACGTTCAACGAAAACTTTCAAAAATCTATTTGGTAATCTCTGTCGAGATGTAACTTAAATTGGTACCAATGTTATTCTATTTAGCTGAGGGTATTATTTAATGGATTTTAAAAAGTAAAGATAAGGAAGTGCAAATTATTTTCCCCAACTTCAACCTTTTTATTTTTACACCGATTCTAAATACCAAAAGACCCCACATTCCTTTGTTCATAGCTACTAAAAATTTCAATAAAAGCTCAAAAAAACACTGTTAAGTTCTGAATTTTTTTTCGAATTAAATTAGATTATTTGGAACATTAAAATATTTAATAATAATAATAATAATAATAATAAACATGTTTATTATTCCCATTTACATTCATGGCTACAAATTACAATAAATTATGCTTATAAAATAAATGAAATAACTGGCACTAATCAGCTACCTCCACAAAAAAAGATGCTGCTGAGACCAGTACAGATTAAATATATAACTGTAAATGAGTAATTACATGAACATGAGAAGTTAGAATACGAGCTCGATCTAGATATTGAAATTAAATCAATATATACAAGTTGCTAGAGATGTAAGATTGAAAGAAAGAAAAAAAATAAAGAAACGATAAGAAAAAAAAAACATCAAAAAGATAATATGAATATAGAAAGAAAGGGCAAATACAAAAACAGAAAATATATAAAATATAAATGTACTTAATACGAAGCTATAATAAAAACTAGAAATATCTAGGAACCATCTTTTGAAAGTAGCCTAAACTTAAAATTTCTTTTAAATGATGCTATTGTTAATGAAAAGTCAGTTATTTTATACTTGTTTAAAATTAGATAAGCAGCTTTTAGCATTTTTTTTTTTAAACTTTACTAGGTATTTTTGACCAAAATTAGAAGTCAATCGGATAAGTAGTTTTTGACCTATGTCGCGTACAGACAGACCGACAGAATTGAGAAAACATGTTTTTTGGCATTTGGGACTAAAAAGTGAAGATCTGTAAAACATTCCCTTTTACGACGGAAGTAAAAAAATCATCACTGATCTTGAGGATTAAGAAGTAAAAACCTTTATTAAAAAAACCTCGGTGGGAGATAATTACAATTAATTGGAAACGTTGTGAAACCTTAATAATAAAGACAATGCTAGTCCCAGAGAATGATTTTAGTGAAACACTATGCTTTTTCTACGAAACAAAACACTGACGCCTGGCAACATATGATCATTATGCTTTAGCTTGATATCTAACTTTCATCATAATTATAGTTTGCTTTTAAAATACCAATTAAAATTATAGTTTGCTTTTAAAATACCAATTAAAATCACCGATATTACTGCCATCAAAAGAAGTATATTTCCACGGAATATAGAAAATTGTTGCAGCTGAAATGTGGGGAAACCTGAAGCTGACAGATCTATTATAAAAATATAAGACTAAAATAAAATGTATTTGAAGTGAATTTTAAATTTTAACCCCTGTTACACTTACCATATTAATTTATTTGATACATAAAACTTGTTATATCACTAAATAAACAATGAGTTTTGAGATTTAGAGTAAAAAAAATCAATTAGAATATAATAATAGCCGGATTTGAAAGTAACTTCAGGATTTGGCCGGTTTTGAAAATTACTATGGCGGAGTTGGCCGATTCTGAATCATATACATATTTATATACAAGAAAAAAATTTAATTGAAAAAATACAACATTAAAACAAAATCTAAACTACATTTTCCTTTTCTTCTATTCCTTCACATACAAGATGTTCTTCAGTATTCGTCGATTGTGATCCTGAAACCTCGCCAGTTTTTTCCAAAATTGCCTTATAACCATGCAGACACATCAGCAAGTTTTAGAGCCATTCAAATCGACAGAACGGCTGGAACTAAGTTACTGATCGTCTTCCCTGCTACAAACCAGTTTATCACTCCCAAGATCAGAACGGTAAGCTTCCTCGCCACAAATTAAAATCTTATGTTTTAATGTTCTCTTCAAAATAAATCTTTTGGTTGGATTCAGTTTGAAATGCCACTGCCCTGGTGGCTTTAAAAACTGCTTGTGTAGCGACTCTCCAGTCTCTTACCCTTAAATCAGTTCCTACTTTCCATACAGTTTCATGTTGTTTAAAACATTGATATATTCCTCTGGTGAATGTATGACTGACCGACAATGGGGAATATTATTTCTACAGCCTTTACATTTTTATGTACAGAGAGCAACCATTTTGACATCATTCCCATTAGTATGGTGTTTTTATTTTGGCCCCCACAGCCATCGACGACCAGCCATATTGTGACGATGATCTCCAAATTGCTGTCGGATAGTCTATGAAAAACTGAACTGGCTAGCTCATTGGAGCTTTTTAATCTGTCCGTTTCATTCCAGCACTAAATATGTACATTATATCAATCAAATTAGCATGCGAATTATCCACAACAACCGTAAAAATATAAAAATTCCATTGTCTGCTAAAATATGCTCTTTGGTTTGGAACTTTAGGAAGTGCCATATTTTTTTGGCAATCAAATGACATTATGAGAGTGCCTTCTTTTTCTTCTTGAAGTAAATTAAAAAAAGCTTTTGCTTTTGGTTTGTTGACTCTTTTAATGGTCATCAGTTGGGGCTTCTCCTGATCTGTTGCAACTTTTATTTTTTCAGTGAGTTCTAGGTATTTTGAACACGCATAGACACGAGGACTTCCGAAACCCAAATTGTAGTTATTATTAAAAATATTTAGGAAAAAAAATTGTTTCACCCTAAGATCTTCTGCGACATCTTTGTTAAACATTTTCCACATTAGCCGTATGCTTAGTTCTGACGGTAAACATAATCTGCTTGTCGTTTTGGATCGGCTCCAATTCCTTGAAACTTTCATTAAACTTCATAACAGCCTGCCTTTTAAAACTATAATTAGCACTTCTATGGTCACCTCCTCTTGTTTCCCTGGCCAAACCGCCACCATTTTCAAAAGGGCGCTTTAAAACTTTCTGTACTCGATGTTTTTTTAATGTTTAAAATCTCCCCACATACTGGAATTTTTTTGCCATCACCGGCTCTTCTGATAAAATATTTTATCAAAAAAGTTTTTTGCCGACGGGTTGCTGTTGATGGTCGATGTCGTTTTGGTAAAACTCTGCTAGTATAGTTTAATATTAGATTATCCTGTTTTATTTTGTCTTTAACAGGACAAAGCGTGTTATGTCCACAGGTTGTATATTCAGGGCATTTGGAAATATATCTTCAAAAAGGGAAAACTAAACTAAGTACCTATAGCAAATTACTATTATTCTTAGACTTACCTAGCACATTTCAATTTGTTGATTTTCTAGTTATCAGGATTTACCACTCTCTTTCTGGCACATTCGAGTATAACAGGTGTTATATATACAGTATTATCGTCCATTATGTTAAGTCCTAACATTGGAACCTGTGGTGGAAGATTGATCAAAATACAAGAGTTCTAACCACACTACACCACAACTTATTACGTTCTAGATGCGCGTTTCGCTAACCAAGTTAGCATCATCAGCAGATGATATAAACTAACGCATAGTAACCCAGAGTTATCTAAACTGTACTGCCTTCCCAAAATCCATAAACCAGGGAAGTCCATGAGATTTATTGTTTCAGCTGTTGGATCACCAACGTACAATATTTCAAAATGGTTAGTAGAAAAATTTAGCAAATTAAATATCTCATACGATAACTTTGAGGTTACTAACTCGTTACAATTCTTAGATAAAATTAAGAATGTTCACTTAAAAGAAGGTGATATTTTATTATCTTTTGATGTAAGCTCATTGTTTCCTAGTGTACCCATATCACTAGCTTTAGAGTACCTAAAGGAACTACTTGAAATCAATAATTTGAAGAAAGAAATTATTGATGAATATTTAGTTTTTACAAAATTATGTATGAATCAAATTTTTTTTCAGTTCAACAATAAATATTATAAACAACTTGAGGGAACTGCGATGGGCAATTGCTTATCTCCGTTCCTTCCAAATTTGTTTATGGGTAGATTGGAAACCCAATTCAAAAAAGAACTCAAGTATTTCACAAAGGTGTGGTATAGATACGTAGACGATATATTTACAAAATGGAGAAGAGTTTGAAAAATCTCCTTGGAAACCCTAAAGACAAAGTCGACTTGAAGGAGAGGAGTGACATCTATGAAATTAGCTGTAATGACTGCGATCTAAAATAAAACTAAACGCTCCATAAACATTCGTTTTAAAGAACACATGGCACATTTAAGATATGGAAGAACAGAAAAGTCAAGAGTTGCCCAATATGCTTTGGAAAACAATCACCAAATAGGAATAAATAATCTTAAGTTGAATAAAAATGTATCTAATAATAGATTATTGGATGCATTTGAGAGTATAGAAATGGTTAAATATAGTAAAAAATCACTAAATAAAGACAGAGGGCTTATTCTCTATAGTCCCCTCTATTGTTTAATTGACAACGGTGCAGTCGGGTGCTTGTGTGACCACATTTACCGAAAATATTTTACTGTTAGATAGGGGCTAACATTTCGGTTTTAATGACATATAAATCTCATTTTTTAAATATTTTGCAGATGGCCGCTTTTGAAACTAGACGACTCCATTATGTAAGAATTTAATTTTTGGATTTTTACATTTATAATAAACATTTCTTCCTAAAACGTATACTAACTTATAAACTGAAACCGACTATAAATATACATAAATTAAAAGAAAACCCCTGCATATCTTAAATAAAATTAATTTAGAATGGTAATTCATTCAACAATTTAAATATATTTCATTATTTTTCCAACGAGCTGAATCTTAATGGATAGATTTTTTCAGAACTCACGTTTCAGAGTCCCTAGATACCGAAAAACATGTTTTCTCAATTCCGTCGGTATGTCTTCCTGTCGGTCTGTGTGTCGGCCTGTTCGCGGCATAGCTGAAAAATTACCTATCCAATCGACTTCAAACTTTGGTCAAAAATTAAGGATTATATAAGAATGACACGGTAACATTTTGGTAAAAATCCAATACGACGGAACAAAATAAAGACCTATCAAAGTGTTAAAGAAATTATTACCTAAAAATTGCAGACAAATTGGTTGCCTAAAATGGTCAGAATTTTGAAGTCGTAGTGATTAATCTTGGAGGCATCTTCGGCTTGAGGATCTTTTGCAATCCATAGAGATGAGGTGGTTTGCTGGAATGTGGCGTTAACTTGCTGCGCATCCTGTCTAGGATGTAGGTATTATATTTCTTCAATGTCCTGTATAATTTGCTCTCGATTGCACTTGTGGGATCCTTCGGTAGTATTCTCTAGTTTTCTTTCATCAAGACTTCGTTGACCTTGTGGTTATATATTATTCATAACTACTGTAGCATTTAATTTGCCTGCAGGAAGAACTTTATGAAACCGTATGGGTATAGGTGATTCCTATACTCCAATTAATCTTGGCACACAATTTAAAATCAGTCCATTAACCAGTTTCTCAGGCTGAATTTTTAAATACTTTATTAAGCCGCCGTTTTGTTCCGCCATCCTGGATCTGTGCCAAAATGTTGCTAGTTGATTCCAACATAATACTTGATATTTTTGCAAAATTTGAGATACATTGGATAAGTAGTTTTTTAATAACAATTTTCTAACATTTCACTAGGCCGCCATTTTGTTTGACCATATGGATTGATAAAACATATTTTTTTTACATCTAGGAACGCTAAAACGTGAAGATATGTAAAACCTGAGAGGGTGATTTTTTCACAATTACAAACATTTTATATGGCCGCCATTTTGTTCGGCCATTTTGAATTAGTACCACAATTTCACTATTTCCCAATTTCGCTATGGCACACAATTTGAAATCAATCTATTAAGCAGTATCATCAGGCTGAATTTTGAAATATTTTGTTAAGCCGCCATTCTGTTTTTTAATTATATCTTTTTTTTAATTTTACTAGGACGCCATTTTGTTTGACCATATTGGAATTTTACTAAACTGTTACCAAATCATTCCTATATGACCCTTCATGTTTGACCAAAATTTGAACTCAATCGGGTAAGTAGTTTTTTAGCTATGCTGCGAACAGGCACTAGTCAGGCAGACAGACTGATAGAAAACATGTTTTTCGGCATCTCGGAGCGTGATTTTTTCACGTTTATAATACTTACAACCCGGTTTTGAAAAAAATAAAAAATAATTTTAATTTAATATGTTTAACAATTTATTGAAAAATGAAATAATTCCAACATAAAATAAGATTTTGCCAACAGAAAAAATATTGGGGGGATGCTCCCCCATATTTTTCAAACAAGAATGCGGGTCTTGATGGGTTACCACCGAATATTTTACTGGATTGTTGTTACACTCTATTGGCTTCCCTAAGTGCAATTTTTTAAAGATCTTTTGACATGGGGATATTTCCCTCAGTCTGGAAGTTTTCTAACCTTGTGCCCATTCATAAAAAGGGTGATAAATCCGAAATCACTAACTATAGAGGTATTTCAACGATTTCCGCCATTGCAAAATTATTCGAGGCTATTTTGACTGATGAAATATTTTCCACCTACAAAAATTACATTTCTTCGAACCAACATGGCTTTTATCAGGGTCACTCTACAGCGACCAATCTTGCGATATACCAAGATTTTCTGACTTCCTCTGTTGAGGCTGGTTACCAGGTGGATTGCATCTGTACAGATTTATCGAAGGCATTCTGATGGCGATCTACCTCAATATTTTTAGACTACTTACGATCGACTCTGAGAGGGTGCAAGTATGTGTGATGCAGGGTTGTCGTACATACACGATACATACACCCTACCTACCTAGGTAGAGTGTACCGTAGCATATATAGATATTAGCTTTCCGCACAATATACATTATTTTAGTCAAGGTTTGGGTTAGGTTTAGTTAGGTTCTTCTCTACAATATCAATGAAAAAACTCATAGTTGTTCAAAATTGCGAGCTTATTGGTTGTTACAAAACAAAAGAGTTACATATGGTGTTAAACTTAACTAAGGAGTGACTTTGGATGTTGGAGTGTAGCACTGCATGTCCTCATCATACTTTTCATAAGATGGTACGTAACCACTGAGTGCTAATCGCAAGCATGATGACATATGATCGTCAGTTAGTCGATTGGGATATTTTGACTTAATTATCTTCATTTCAGAAAATGCAGACTCGCACAAGTAAGTCGACCCAAAAATTGCTGTCAGTTGAAGGGCGATTTGCCCTAGATTCGGATATTTATCTTCAGATATAGAACACCAGAAATTTGTATCAGATGCTGTAGCTTTGAGATGTATGTCTGATATAATCTGCACCAACTCATTTTCAACAGAAGATGAGTTCATATTAAACTGACTTGCTATTTCAGTAGCAAATTCCTCAATGTTTTTACATGAAAAAGGATAACTCATAAATGATGCTACATTTGCCAATTTACAACAATCATAAAAACGCATTTCGAATTGTCCCAAAATATTTGATAATTCAGCCTCATACGTATCATAATTCAACTGAGGAATTCTTGCTTTCAAAGACGGAAAATGTTTCAGATCCTTTCTTTTCAGTTGATCTATCATAAGTTGCAATTTACTTTTGAATGCGTTTACTGCGCTAATCATCTCAATAACAGTTTTTCCTTTACCTTGAAGCTCCAAGTTAATGGTGTTTAAGTGCATTGTGATGTCAGTCAAAAATGCCAAATCAGTCAGCCATTTTTCGTTTTTCAACATCTGAGTGTCGCTACCTCTTTCGTCTAGAAAAGCTGTTATTTCGGGCAATAATTCTTGAAACCTTTCTAGGAATTTTCCGCGACTCAACCATTTGGCGTCCGCGTGAAGAACTAAATCAGTGTGTTCAGCAACTTAAAGAGCCGCCGTTGCAAGCTACGTGCACGGATAGAATTCACAATTTTTGTTGCAATGCCCATAATTTCCTCCGTGTTTAAAACTTTTGAACTTTTGAATGAAGGGAAATCTTTATTAGCTCGACACAATGCCACAAAACCGTTTTTGTTTCCAGTCATTGATGGTGCTCCATCGGTTATAATGCACACTAATTTATATATTGGTTGCTTGTAGTTTTTTACAAAATTGAAGAAAACGTCATATATATCTTCACCACGGGTCTTCTTCTTCAGAGGAATGATTGTCAAAAATTCTTCCTTAGCCAACATGTCATTGAATACCATCCGAATAAAAATACACAGCTGTGCAGTGTCTGTAATATCGGTGGATTCGTCGAACTGTAAAGAAAAGTTTGTACGTTCCATGATATATTTTTTTAGTTTATGTGCCATGTCCTGACTCATGACTTCAATACGCCTTGTGACAGTCGGACGAGATAACTGAAGTTCTCTTATAGCAGACATGATTTCTGTTTTATTTTTAAAATCTCCAAATAAAGTCTCACCCGTTTCAATAAATGCTTCCTTCACAACCGATCCATCTTCGAATGGTTTCTTGTGTTTCGCCAATAAATAAGATATTTTAAATGACGCGATCGTAGCAGTTTTTGGCTGGTCTTGTGAACATGGTTTGTTCTTTTTTCAAACAAGATATCAAATCACGTACTTTTCGTTTTCTTAATTCACTCTGTGGTGGAAAATCCTTTTCATAGTTTTTATGAACCGTTTTATGATGCCTCTCTACGTTACCATGCTTAGGTATTGCAACTGACGCACGACAAATAAGACAAATGCACTTATCCTTCACCATACAAAACAAAAATTCTTCCTCCCAATCGTTATTAAAATGATACGTTTTAGATTTCTTCACGGCACTCATTTTGTACTATTTAATAATAAACTTTGTATCGACGTAGTATTGTCTTCAAGTTGCAATTCAGAATGACTCCAATTCCTGCAGGCGCAACATTTATATCGGCGTGAACGAAAGTCACGATATATGATAAAGCCGCCTTTTGAGGCTAGCAGAGTGTTATTTTATTACGTAATAAAGTTTTGTAGTTTAGTTAAGTACCTACTTATTAAACAATTTTTTCTTCTCGAGATCCACTCAACAAGCACTCGCGATCGACTGGTCGATCGCAATCGATCGTTCGTCAGGAAGTTATTTGAAGTGTATTGGCTCTTATCTGAGCCATCGTAATCAACGGGTTTTGGTGCAAAGCTCAGTTTCTCGTGATATTGTAGTAACGTCAAGAGTGCCACAAGGTTCCCACATTGGACCAATATTATTCCTTCTCTTCATTAATGATGCTTCGCCTTGTTTTAGGAATGGTAACTGCCTTTTGTTTGCTGATGACTTAAAATTTTTTACCTCTAGTATGACCGACAACTCGTAGCTACAATCCGATTTGGACAGCTTCGTCGAATGGTGCAATTACAACTTTCTTTCCCTTAATGTTACTAAGTGTATAGTATTTTTCAAGATATAAGAAAGTGACTTAGCCACCTAAATCATAAACATAATTCGACGAGACCCGAAATAAATACTTTATGGCTACTTAATGGCAAACCATTGTGCAGGGTCGCACTTACTTAATTGTATATTATGCTTATTGGGTTATTATTAACAGTTGTGAAAAAATTGAATTTTATTTTTATATATAAATACATATATAATGTGTCAAAAATATATTAAAATATAATACAGTATTTACAAGTTTATTAATAATAACTATTAGTTATAATAATCTAAATTTTCTAGTTCAATTTCGCTATCACTACTATTTTGCAAATTAATTATAAGTGGTTTAACTTTTATGAAAATACATGTCACGTTCACATAAAAAATCTTGTGTGTCACTTTTTTTACTGGTCGAATTTGGTACCCTATTCAGTTGGCGGTTATGATAAGATGCATTATCCATGACAATACTGCTGTTAGGTGGTATATTTGGAATTAATTTATTTTTGAACCAGTCTTCAAAAACTTAAGCAATGATATCACAATGGTAGTCTAAACTGGAATCTGAAATATGCTTGGCTGCTAAAAATAAATATTCTGGAATCCAGCCTTCTTCTGATCCCGCATGTAGAATAGTTATTCGTTTACCCATATTTGAGGGAGTCTTCGTGTAGCATTTTTTCGATGCATCAATCCATCCCTTGCACGGTGTGTCATACCAAGTCTCATCTAAGTAGATTATTGTCCGATTTTCCCATCTAGCTGCTTCTATTTTTTCCAGATATTCGATTCTAAGCCGTTGTAGGCGTCTTGATTCCATAATAACACGCCTTTTGTCAATTTTTTTAAATAGAAACCCTAAACAACGTAGAGAACGCCGCAAAGTTGTAGTAGAACAATAACATAGGGACATTTTGGTCTGCATAAATTTCATAAATTTTGCGACGGATTATGTCTTTTTGACAGAAATCAATACTTTTCTGGACACCATTGCCACCTCCACCAGAATCAGTTACCGACTTTATTCCATACTCCGATCGCACTTCTTTATTGAGACTAAGAGCTAAGCCGTCCAACCTCAATATAATACAAGTCTACGCACCCACAGGTGACTCACCGGACCGAGACGTGGAACAGCTATACAACGAAATTAAAGAACTTCTCAAGCTTACCAAAAAACACGATGTAAATATAGTCATGGGAGACTTTAACGCCAAGCTGGGCAAAGGAAAGTTTGAAAATATCATCGGACCCTGGGGGCTTGGAACTAGAAATGACAGGGGCGATCGCCTTCTGCAGTTCTGCCAAGAAGAAAGTATGACTATCACGAACACCTGGTTTAAGCTCCCCCCCCGTCGTCTTTACACTTGGAAGTCGCCCACAGACACTACGGCCAACCCGGTACGCAATCAAATAGATTTCATTCTTGTCAATGGGAGATTCAGATCATCCGTCAAGAGAGCATGTACATATCCCGGGGCAGATGTACCTTCTGACCATGTTTTATTAGCAGCAATCATAAAAGTGTCCTTAGCCAAGAGCGGTAAGCCAATCATGCATAACAGAATAGCATATGAAAAGATCAAAGATGCTGCAACAAGAGACGAACTCGGCAATGATATTAACGCACGAATACAAAACATTAGACCCACCAACGAAAATGACTTAACAAATTCCTGGACACAAATAACACAAATTGTGACAGATGTAGCAAAAAGTAGGCTGGGTTTCAAAGTCGCAGATAGAAAGCAAAACTGGATGACTGATGAAATACTGGGTTTGATGAACGAACGTAGATCTTATAAAAACAAAGACGAGACCAAATACAAAGATACACAAAAAACAATAAGATCAAAAATTCGTATAGCAAAAAATGAATGGCTCAAGAGAGAGTGCGTGGAAATGGAACGCTTACAAAGACAGAATGATTCTCTTGGATTACATAAAAAACTGAAGCTGACAGCTGGAATATATAGGGCAAGGAATAGGGGCATATTGGTCAATGAGGACAACCAAATGATTTCTGAAAGTGATGAGAAAATACAGGTCTGGGAGAGATATATCGAGAAGATCTTTGAGGGAAACAGACCGCCACCCGAGTTAAGAGATCCCGACGATGCATATAAATAAGGCCCATCCATATCTAAGGAGGAGATACAGAAAGCAATTCATAGCTCAAAAAACTACAAGTCACCCGGTCCGGATGAAATCCCATCGGAAATACTGAAGCTTTTCGATGATAGAGGCATTAACACCTTACATCATATATTTAATATCATCTACGAGACCGGTCGCTTTCCTCAGCAGTGGTTGGAATCGATTTTTATCCCTCTGCCTAAAGTAAATAGGGCCAAAGCATGCGGCGACTACCGACTATTAAGTCTCATGAGCCACACCCTGAAGATCCTTCTTAAAATAATCCACCAACGAATATATAAAAAATGTGAAAGAGACATGGCTGACTCCCAGTTCGGTTTCAGGCAGGGGATGGACACAAGAGAAGCAATAACAGCTACACATATACTAGTCCAGAATTGCTACGACCAAAGAAAAGACATATTCTTATGCTTCATTGATTATGAAAAGGCATTTGACCGAGTAGAACACCACAAGCTCATGCAAATACTAAGGACTCTTGACATAGATCAGAAAGATATTACTTGTATTGAAAATTTATACTGGCATCAGACCGCACGTGTTAAATGGGAAAATGGTCTTTCAAACAACATCTCGATCCGAAGAGGAGTAAGACAGGTATGTGTCTTGTCTCCATTCTTATTTAACCTGTACTCGGAAGCCATCTGCCGAGAAGCACTGGATGATGTCAATATGGGCATTAAAGTCAATGGAGTATGGATTAACAACGTTAGATACGCCGATGACACGGTCTTAATCGCCGATAAGTTGGAAGACTTACAACGACTGGTCAATTTAGTGGGGGAACATAGCGCATCAATGGGCATGAATCTAAATGTAAGGAAGACAAAATTCATGATCATAACGAGAAATTCAGAAGCCGTTGACGATGCAGAACTGACTTTTAACACAATACCTATAGAAAAAGTAAATAGATTCAAGTATTTGGGCACTTGGCTATATGAAGACTGGACATCGGATAACGAAATAAAATGTCGCATAGAACAAGCTAGACAGGCATTCCAAAAACTTAGACACGTGTTCACCTGCTCGGACTTTGACTTGGAATTGCGACTGAGATTCATAAAATGCTATGTGTGGTCGGTATTACTGTATGGGGTGGAGAGTTGGACCTTAAAAGCAAGCGCAATTAACAGATTGGAGGCCTTTGAGATGTGGACATACCGCAGATTATTAAAAATACCTTGGACAGCGAGGGTCACGAATGAGGAGGTTCTAGCTCGAGTTAACAGGGAACGCGAACTGTTTACTGTTATTAAGAAAAGGAAGACCGCATACTTGGGACATATCATGAGAAACGACAAATACCGCCTTTTACAACTAATAATCGAGGGAAAAATCGAGGGCCGTAGAGGTATTGGCAGAAAAAAATGTCCTGGCTTCGCAACATACGACAGTGAACTGGATTAACCAACATACAGACCTTGGTACATACTGCAAGGAATAGAGAGGAGATGGAAAATGTGATCGCGAACATCCATTAGTGGATACGCATCCGAAGAAGAAGAATTGCCACTTCGTTTTTTTTAGGCTCTATGGATTTGTTAACAATTTTCCAAACTGTACTTTCAGGAATGTTTGTTAAAACTGAGGTCTCCTTCAATGAAAAGTGCTTTTCGTGGCCTCGCTCCACTAATTTTGAATAAACACTCCTAACTATCATTTTTGCCTCAACGGGCAAGCATTTGCGGCTTCTTTGGCAAAGAACTTCCGTTATTTTAAGTAACTAGTATATATTACTATACCAAATCACAGACCAAATTTTTGAAAACACGCAACACACTATTTCACTCTAAGGCTGGAGACAAAATAAAAATTATACTTTTTAAAGTAATGTATTGAAACCAGTTCAATTACATGTTACAATAAAAGCGAGGTAGATAAAATCTGTTTACCTGTCTGTTTCCAAGAATACGACTCTGTCACGGCCAGGTACTTAGGAAAGACAGAATGGTCATTGAAGGCCTTTATGGCACCTCATTATATCAACAGAGGCAAGTCACTTTCTTATATCTTGAAAAATACTATACTTCCATTCGTTTAACAAGATCTCCTAACCTCGTTCTAAATACTTACCAGACTGGCGATACAGTTCTTGAGGTTTCTTCCTCTGTCAACGATTTAGGCGTCATATTTGACAGCAGTCTATCCTTTAACCAACACAGACTTAATTAAATGTTGGGCTTTATTAAAAGGTATTCTCAGAATTTCAGTGATACTAAGGTTATTGTAACACTCTACAACTGCTGCGTTAGAAGCTTACTGGAATACTGTTCAGTTGTTTGGCAGCTATGCATGTCACATAGATAGGATCGAAAGAGTACAATGCATATTTGTTAAATACTTACTATTTAAATTTCATTTTCCAAAACTGCTACTGTGCGGTATGCAGAGTTTAGCCCACAGACGCGAGCATGCCCTACTTTTATTTGTCTTCAAGCTGCTTAATGGTATAATCCACTACGAGCATCTATTGGGCCAGCTGAACTTCTTGGTTCCTGCCCAACGTACTCGTCACCCTTTTGCTCGTAGGGAGACATCGGAGTAACTATGGTCAAAACTCGTTTATTGACCGACTTTGTCTAAATTACAATAAATTTTTCTCCGACTGTGATATCTTTAGCATTAGCCTTCTTGCCCTCAAGAGACTCCTTAGATTTGGCGCTGTTTAACTGTTTTAATTATTTAATTGTTTGTGCTCTACTTTCCCTAGCTTAATTTATGTTCTTTTTTTTGTTATAGTCTATTGTTTTTTTTTGTATTATATTTTATATTATTGTATATATTTTGTACCATTTAGAGACTTATCTCTGTAGAGTGTGTACGACGAAATAAATAAAAATAAATAAATAAATATGTGCATCTCTGATTACTACCCGTAATTAAAATAATACGAAGATAGCATCATTAGTAGGCAACCTACAATTCACTCGTCCATTTATGGAGTAGGCTAATTAAAGGTGGTGCCAAAATGAGCTGCGGCGAGGCACTTGTGTTGGCGTTGGCCCTTCCGCGTGAATAACATCGGAAATGCTTAGCAGAGGAGATTCGTTTTAACGAGGAACATACGCTTTTGCATAGTAATGGCATGCACTGCATTTAGCAGGTTTATTGAGGCAAACAGTTCATACATAAGAATCCTGAAGTGGATGCTTCTGGAAAGTGCGTTTGTTTGTATATTGTGATTTCTGTCGTTTTAGATTTATATTGACTAACGATATAACTAGGGATAAAATACAGGGTGGTCCAACAGTGCGTTTCCAATTCCCATATGACCTTTAATTCTTGACCAAAAATTGAAGTGAATCGGGAAAGTAGTCTCTAAGCTATGCCGCGAAATGACAGACCGACAAACAGACAGAAAGAGCGATAGATGAACCGACGGAGTTGATAAAACATATTTGTTGGCATCTAGCGATGCTAAAACGTAAAGATGTTTAAAAGTGAGAGGGCGACTTTTACACGATTACAAACATTTTATTTGGCCGCCGTTTTATTCGGCCAACTTTAATTACTTAGTATCACTATTTTACTAGTTGATCCCTATAAAGTGTGGGACACGAAAGAAAACCGGGCGGACCTTAAAATAAAAGTTCATAGTCTTAAGCAAGCGGAAAAGTAAAATTTGTGTACGCAAATAAATTTTATGTTATTTTATTTGTTGTAATAGTTTGCCGCTTCACCTATAAAGTGCGCCAGCTAAGCGGTACGGAAAATTAATGGAGAATTTAGTAAATTTCGCACTGGTCCACTTGTAATTGGGATGTGCCTAGAGTCTCCATGTACTTGCCTCTAGAAGGTTGTAGCTATTTCCAGTGGCGCCTATACATTTCGAGCATTTGTTTTCATTTCTATATAAACGCGTTGCGTTGAATTTGAGCTATTATTTCGAAGTAACGATGGCGAGCAAAAGAGGAAAAAAATTCGAAGCGTTATAGAGGCCTGTACTAGAGAAGCTGAAAATAATAGTTTGACTATTCCAATTCAAAATCGAAAAGAACGCGCTGCATTTTACACTGGTATTTTGGAAAGTAGTGTAAGAAAAATTCAAAGAGAATATAATGATCGCTCATGTTCTACTTCACCTTTAAAAGCTCCTGGTAAAAAAAGACTCCGATTATCATACAAAGATAAAATTGACGATGGTGATTTTCAAGTAATTCGACGAACAATAGAGGATTTTTACATAACCTTGAAGAAAGTTCCGACCTGCAAACCACTACTTCGTGCTGTAAACAACAAAATAGATTTTCCGCACGGGTATAAAACCTTAAATCTGCTTTTACGATCAAAATAAACGAAAATTGCTCATTGAGAAACCAAATATTTTTCACTGGCGGGTGAAATATCTATCAACTGTAAGGCAATATAGGCAAGAAGGACGCAATATTGTGTATCTAGACGAAACCTGGGTAGATAATGATATTACAGTGAACAAATGCTGGCAAATTGAAAGTGTTACAGGTGTTGTTCAGGGAATCCGCTCTAGTAGTCGCTTTATTATAGTTCATGCTGGTTCAGAAGCCGGATTTGTTCCAGGTGCTGCTTTAATTTTTCGCTCGGGACTAACAACTGGAGACTATCATGGACAGATGAATAGAGATAATTTTGAAAAGTGGTTGCTCGAGAATCTTCTACCTAACATTCCTCCCAAATTAAGAGTGGTAATGGATAATGCGTCTTATCATTCTCACGTAGAAGATAAAGTGCCAACTAAATACTCTACAAAAGCTCATATGATATCGTGGCTTAAATCGAACAAACTTCTATGTGATCCAACATGGAGAAAATATCAATTATATGAGGTAATGTCAGCCAACAAGCGTAGAAAAAAAAGTATAAAATTAACGGTCTTTTAGGTAACCTCGGTCATACACCTTTAAGGCTGCCTCCATACATGTGCAACCTCAACCTTATTGAACTTGCATGGGCAGGAAAAAAAATATATTCGAGAACGCAACACCGGTGAACTTTCAATTAAAGATTTAAATAAAATAACATTAGAAGCTACTAATAACTAGATCGACTAAATATCGGCTGAAAATTGGAAATCGTATGTTTAACACGTTCGTTCTATTGAAGATAAATGCTGAGAAGTAGATGGCAAAATTGAAACGGTTATTGATGCTTTAGTTATCACACTGGGATCTTCAAGTAGTGACGACGAAACCTCATCATGTTCAGAGGAAGATAGCGATTTAGAAGGAATCGAACCATTAGAATCACAGCCGTCAACCTCAAAAATGGCTTAGTTTTTTTTTGTATATTTTTTAAAATTGTTCATAAAGTAGCTGTCAATAAACTGCTTCAAAATAATTAATTTTCTGTTCAATACCGGGTGTCAAAAAATATCTGATATTGCAAGTTCGACTTGGGGCTATTCGGGTATGCCAAAAGTGACCGTTTGTCTCCATCTGCTATATTACTTTGTACAGGGGGCGTCATTGTGAAGTACTATACAGGGCGTTTCCTAATTGCGTGCTAATGTTAAAGAGGGGTAATTCTTGGACCTTTTTAAGAAAAAAGTTTAATATGAATCTAAAAGTCTTAAAAAAATATTTTTTTAAAATCCTAATTCTGATAATAATAGATAAATAACTGTGTGAAATTTGATACACGTCTTTTATGCATAAAAGGGTATTTTTTATTAACAATCAATTTTTGAAATTTCTACCAGTGCATATGTAATTAAGCTGGGTAAATCCCTATACTCCTTAATGCATAGAAGACTCTACCATCATGTATCTCAAAAGTTAAGACTTTTAGGACATAAAAACATCCCCTTTAACATCGGCACGCAATCAGGAAACGCCCTGTATACTACTTCACAATGACTGCCCCTGTATAAAGTAATATGACAAAAGGAGACAGACGGCCACTTTTGGCATACCCGAGTAGCCCAAAGTCGAACTGCATAAATTAATATTTTGATAAATCTCGTTCACTGGATTTGATGCTGGCTGCCCTTCTAAAATCTGGACTTGTAAAGCGTGCATCACTATACTGGGTGGTCCAATAATAGTGAACGTAGGCAGTAGCCCGGGAACCTTTAATGACAGAACTCAAGAAAAAATATATTTATAGATAAATCGATCAAGAAAAATCAAATCATTTTAAAATTCGAAAGTTCGCCGTTTTTGCAACACAAAAGAGATATAGAAGTGCGGTACACGAAAGAAAACAGACAAATATAGATAAAATAAGGATAGTCAAAAAGGAGTGTCATATTATCTAAAGAACGACGGGACACCACTGGTTTAAAGAGATTTTTTGGCCGACCTTCCTAAACCGATTGACTCCGCCCGGTTTTCTTTCATGTCCCGCACTCTTCCACAATTAGTTATGGCACACAATTTGAAATCACACCATTAAGCAGTTTTTTACAGGCAGAATTTTAAACTATTTTATTAAGCCGCCATTTTGTTCCGCCATACTGGATTCGTTTCAAAATGTTACCAGTTGATTCCAACATAATATTTGATGTTTTTGCGAAATTTGAAATAAATTGGATGGATAGTTCTTTAATAATAATTTTTTTAACATTTCACTAAGCCGCCATTTCGTTTCGCCATATTGGATTTTTACCAAAATGTGACCAGGTCATCCCCATATGACCCTTAATTTTTGCTACGCCTCGAACAGACAGACAGGCAGATAGACAGACCGACGGAATTGAGAAAACAAGTTTTTCGTCAACTAGGGACCCTGAAACGATTACAATACTTCCATTTTACGAGGGAAGTAAAAAAGATTAAATCTGATAAATTTATTTATTTATATTTAGATGAATATTTACATTAGTACAATTTACAATATTACATAGTCGATTTGTTTCGTCGAAAGTATGTTCAGTAAGGCTACATGTAGAAGTACATGCGAGTCTTCTAGATATTTCGTTAGAACCTTGTCTGGAAGGGTTTCTTGAAGCTCCAATTTGAAATGTATTCACATCACCATGTCCAAACATATATAGTTTTTTTATTATTTATGGAGCAGCGTCAGCTAATAAAGAGGCAGATGTTCGTCGAAAACAATGTCCAGTATATAATGACTGATTTGGTAGATTTAAGAATGCTGCTACTTTCTGGGGTAGTTTTTCAAACGTATTTTTACCAACTAGCTGCGTAGTACATAGATTGTTTTTGGTAACGAACGAAAAATCGCAAATGAGGATTCTCAACTTTTCTTAAAGCCATATACTTGCGGCAGATTTCAGTAAAGTTGGCAGTATTGAGTGATCCAAATCAGTACTTTATCAAAAATAAGGGCTATAGTCAAATGCGGTCTTATCGTGCGGGTCCAAAGGTCACCAACGTTATGAATCAAATCAGAAAACCCAGTGAAAACCAAAATGTTGTGTGATTCTTTTATCGGGCTATTAAATCTTGGTGGGCTATTTACAAATAGACAGGGAGAAAGAAAATAGTTTTTTTTTATTATATTACGCAATATTATAGCCACTTTATATTTTATATGTTAAATGCCGAGGGACTAAATAAGAAAATTCGCTAAATATGTATTTGGTTAAAATTTTTTGGTTGGCAAATCAGGATATGTTCTGTTTATACAGCCACTTAATAAAAGTAAGATTTTTTTATCAATCACCAAAAATTATGAGCCCCGTTTGACCTAAAAATCTAACCACTTATACAGTGTCATTTATTTAAATGCGAGCCCCCCTGTGCAAAGAAACCTTGTTTTTTTTTTGTATTATGATAACAAAAAAAATTTATTTTGCAAAAAATATTATACAGTTTTGTTAAAAACACAAGATAATTAGTTATTACTTCTCTGATGAGATTTTTTCAGATCTTTACGTTTAAGGGTCCCTAGATGCCGGAAAACATGTTTTCTCAATTCCGTCTGCTTGTAGGTATGTCTGTCCCTCAATCTGTCTGTTCGCGGCATAGCCAAAAAACTACTTATCCGATTTCTTCAAATTTCTAAAATATATATATATATATATATATATATATATATATATATATATATATATATATATATATATATATATATATATATATATATATAGCCTCGAATTTCTGGTAAAGCGACTTTACCGATTTTTATATATCAAATTTTGTCTTATAAATAATAAAAAAATTTACTTATTTTAAACACCCTTCAAAATTGGAACAAGTATTCTATAATTATTTATTTATTGCCTACAAAATTATAAATGTACTAAAAAAGTAGACAAAAAAATGGTGTCAAATCTAATAAAAAAAATTTTAAATTAAAATTCACTGGCTAATATCCAGGAGCCAGTGGCCAAACCTCTGAGAATCGGTATAAGGAATGTACAGAAACTTGTGCATAAAAAAACATAGTTTACTTCCGAAGAAGATTAAGAAATGTACACGAAAAAATCCAAAGCAAAAGACTTAAGTTACAATGCAAAAATGGATATTCATAATGCAATTTATGATTTATACACGTCAAAGAATAATATAATCCTTCAGAAACTTTTTAATATTATAGACTAAAAAATATCATCATCACTCACGAAAAGTCCTCATCTTCTGAGTCGTCCTCAAATGGCGCAATGATCATTGGTGCTATTTCGACATATAGAACTCGTTCTCGATTCCACCAATCCTATATTAATTTCTCCGTATGTTCCACAGATTTCTTCCAGTACTCCGGCGTAATTTAATGAATCTTGCCAAACAATTTGCACTTCATCTGATGTAAGACCATAGTTCACGTGTTTTTTGTAATGTGATTTTGTCCCAGCCCATATTAATTCTATTGCGTTAAACTGGCAATGGTATAGCGGCAGCCGTAAAACCTCATGTCCATTTTCTAGTAATATTTCATCTACGGCATATATTGTTGGTTGTTTAATAGATTTTGCCATTAAAAGAAGTTCTAGTTTCAGCATATTGGGTAAAGGATTTTGTTTTCGTTTTATTAGCCAGTCATAAATATCACTTTTCTTCCAGGATTAAGTAGGTTGCTTATTTAAGATTCTTGAATGATAAGATGCATTGTTCAGAATGATTAAAGATGGAGCATCTAAATTTGGAATCAGTTGTTGTTTTAACCACTTTTCAAATAGTTCACAGTTCATATTATCATGGTAGTCCATACTTTTGGATGTTGAAGAAAACGTAAACTTGCACCCGGGAGAAATCCTGTTGAAGAACCTGCATACAAAATGATGAACCGTTTTCCCGTCCCACATCCCTTTTTTGTCTTGACACTTTTTACAGACTCGTCCTGCCAAGATTTCGAACTTTCATTAGAAAATATCCAAGTCTTGTCTAAAAATACCACTTTTCTAAATTTTGAATTAACATTTTCCGTGTATTTCTTTAAAAACTGGATACGCTGACTTGCTATATGTTGTAACTCGTATAAAAATCTTCGATTACAGTCTTTTTTATATCGAAAACCCAACATTTTTATTAATTTGACAACGATTTTAGTCCAATTTCCAATATGCCTCGATTTGTTAAAGGTTCTTTTAAAACCTGAAGGGTTATATTAGTTTTTGATGTGTATAAATCGTAAATTGCATTACGAACATCCGTTTTTACATTGTCACTTAAGTCTTCTGTCTTTGGCTTTTTTCGTGTACATTTCTTAATCTTCTTGGCTAGTAAATTATGTTTTTTTTCAAGCACAATTTTCTGCACAGTCCTTATACCGACTCCCAGAGCTTTTGCTACTGTCTCCTGGATACAGGGCGGTGAATTTTCATTTTCGTAATATTTTATTAGATTTAATACCATTTATTTCGCTTGTGGATGCAAAAAACCTGAAAATTGTTTTCTATTACTCATTTTGTCACTGCCTTGTCAATCTGACTTTGAAGTGACATCGCCCAAAGATTTTTTCAACTGCTTATATGTTTATCCTCTTTTTCATATGAAAATATCATAGGTCTATCTAATTTATCTTCCGGATTTTATGCGGAGGTATGATTACACGTAATAAAAGAAAAACAAACTTAAAAAGTTTGTCGTTGATAAATCAAATCTCCCGCACGATAACACTGCTTTTGACTATACCTTAATTATCTCTGGGGCATCCATTAAAAGTTCATCAACCTGGTCACCAGTCAGGATCTTGGCTTTTTTGACACATATCCTACATTTTTTCTTTTCATCGGGGCAATTAGCTTGTAAAATTTAGTCTTCAACATAGAATAATGTGCCCAAAGTGTCGAAGGTGATAAAGTTCTAAATTTATCCGTGAAAAACACAAGTAGCGTCTCTTCAGCTGCTTTTTTTGAGTCCAAAGTTTCCATTTCGATTTATAATCGCGAAATTAATGACATTGATAACTTGTTTATTTATATTGTAACTACGTGACTTCATTATTTCAAAGCACAATAATCAAATTTTTATCTGTTACCTGCGATAATTTGTCACATTATCAGGAGATTTCAATTTGTATCTATACATTACATTATTTAGTAACTTTATTCCCGAAAGTGCAAAAAATAATGTATGTATCGCGGGACTAAAGTGCCTTAAACCCTTGGAGGATTAAATGAGTTACTTTAGTCCCTAAGTATAGAATGTACTACTTCAATGGTATTTAATGTCAAATTGCAGAGCTCTTCTCGACGACAGGCTCCAAATCCATCGAAAATTATAGTAACTACTTTTTCAAGGTATATTAATCTGGGGCATCTACGAGAAATTTGTTGATTTGTTCCCTTGTCAATACTTGCGACTTTTTCGGTCGATATCCTTCACCCTTTCGCTTTAAAAAAGCAAGAAGTTTGTAATATCTGCTTATATCCTGATTATTTGTGTTCATCATCGCCTTTAACATATAGTAATTTGAACAAAGCGTTGACAACATCAATATTTTGGATTTTCCCTCAAAGTATGCAAGAAGCACTTTGTCATTGGTCTCCTTGCCACTAACATTTTTTGTGATCACAACATTTCAAGAAACGATCATATGTAATCTCGTACTATTGTATGTACATATTTGTCAACAAAGAGAAATGAACAAATTCGTTTTTTTCCCTAGCAACGTACTTCATGAATAAATTAGCTGAAAATAGATTTAAAAATGATAGTTTTGAAGATATTTTATCAATTTACTAACATAAAAAATGCGTTAATTTAATTTAACGTTTGTAGAAAAAATATTATATCATATACGTGGTAAAAGTGTTTTTTTTTGATCGAAGGGATGGGCACGACGCCGAAGGCTCATAAAATAGAAACTCACTTTTACCACTGTACCAAAAAACTATTATTTATATTTTACATAATATATAATATGGAATATCGTTTGTCAATGGCATTATTAAAATATTTACAACAATCTTTAATATTTTTTTTTGTTACAGGCTGCACATTATAGAATATCCCACAAATTGCGATACAGATTTCAAGCGGGATTCGTAAGCTCAGAAGATGAACTCCAAAAAAGTAGAAGGCAACTACGCGGTAGACGCCTACAACGAACCAACATCCTACTAGGTTCCATTGCAGTCATTTTTTGCATAAGTTGGTTACCGCTGAACCTGTTTAATCTCATAGCAGATTTATCGCCCAATCCGAAAAAGTTTACCACTCAACCAATGATGGTAAGTTTTAAAGTAGATCACACTTAGATTAGAATAAAAACATAGAAATCATGGTTCTTCCGACGTTTGGCCTTCGATTGCACGAGGCATCTTCAGGGCCTTTACTCCACGAAATCTGAACACTGAATAAACTCGGAGAGATTCAGGTGGGCTTTTATACCCGACTTGTGCTCGCCGAAGCGTGACCCTGTGTTAAAATCTGTTTCCACGTGTAATGTAGACTATAACACGTATCTCTATTAAAGTTTTTTGTATGTTTAAAATTTTCAATAGATTCTCTAATTTTTCTTGGTTTCTTTTACATTTATAATATGACCAGTGGTATGCTCGTATTCAGTTACAGCAGATTGAACAACTTGCTTCTATTTGGAAAATCGTTTACGTTCTTTAAGTCTAGTGGATATTGAGCGTCGTGCTTCTTCCGCATATTCTTCACACTACATTGATCCAGAAATATGAGGAAATTATCATGTCAATGAGGCCAAACAACAAAAGTATCAACTACATGTCTAAACCAGGGTTTTTGGTTCTAGTTTTTTTAATTTCTTTAATACTCGTAAGTTAAAATCTGTGAATCATTGGAATTTATGCATAGTTTTGGCGTTTCAAAATAATGCTTGGTTGAAAAAATGTGCTGTGAAATTATTATCCCAAAGAATCATTTGACCAATTTTTTTCTTGGGAGAATTATTTCTAACTAAAGAAAGTACAATTGTTATGAATAATTTATTTTAAAAATATATTTGCAAATGCAAGATTCCTCACTTTCGTTAAGTTGGGCAGAAGATCAAGTGGATGTGTAAGGTCCATGTCTGACAAATGAAACTGGCATATCGTCGACTGTATCAGAGTCGCCGTCAACTTCTGAATTTTCTGCTTGTTCATTGGTTATCTGATTTAGTTCATGAGCTATTTTATTTACATTTTCTTGGAGTTGTTTGGCTCAAGTGCAGCCATCTTTGTCTAAAAAACAACAATAGAAACATTTGTAATGCAGCTAATAAGAAAGTCTTACCAAGGTTTTAGAAAAAAGATCTGGGTGGGGGGGTAATTTTTATAAAACCGACTAGAGCAATGTGCAAGCCAATACATTATTTTTATTAAAAATAAAAATAAATAATAATAATAATAATTGTAATAATGGACGTCCAACACAGAGTGTTTTTAATTACCGTTTTGTTTTAAGGTAAAACTTTTTTATCCCCATTGCCGCCTCCTTACCTCTTAAACCGCCCTTAGAGCTCAATCTAAAGTAATACTTTTGTCAAAAAAAACTATGAAAAAGTATCAAACATTCACTGAAGCACAATATTATAAAAAAATAATGCTTGAATTAACAGTTCTTTGATAAAGCCTATTTGAACAAATATCCAAAGAACAAGTTTGCCGAAAATCTCCAACAATTAATTTATCCTTACATCCAAAGAATAGTAACTAGAAAGGAGATAATTAATTAAACATTAATTCTACTAAACTACAAAAAAAACAATTTATATCATCTGCTGATGATGCTAACTTGGTTAGCGAAACGCGCGTCCAGAACGTAACAAGTTGTGATGTAGTATGGTTAGAACTCTTGTATTTTGACTTATAGGTGTAGTTGTCCAAAAGTTGAGTTATCTTTCCCATGTAATCCGTTCTGTTCATGACGTCTGTGGCATTTTTTTATGTTCTGGAATTACCAGAATGACTGCGTTTTCATTTAAGTTCTTCATCGAGGTTTTTTCGACACCGGAGAAATACGATTTCGGTCGTTTTGAATTCTCAATAATCTTCTCTGTCTCATATTTGACTTCAACAGCTTGCTCCTCTGGCAATCTTGTGATTGCTGCTTCCACGGAGTATACTATGTCTTCTACGAAAATGCTACTAGTGCTATTGCAAAATTTTGGCCTTTGGAACGGACGGAAACGGCTTCGACGACCAGTTGATAACTGTATTAACTGGATTTTTTCTATTCAGGAGTGCTTCAAACTTCTTTTGAAGCCTAAGTGTAACTTCTTGATGGATTGTTTCTGCCTGTGCATTGGTGATATTGTCCAAAGTTGTCAATATTGTTCCTTTTTTATCTTAATCACGACGTAATACCTTAATCCTTTCTCTAACTAATGCATGCTGCAATATTTTTAGAGGTTCTAGAAGTAACGCATCTAAGGAGAGAGTAACTGCTTCTTGCTGTTCCCTAGATCGCCAAATTGGACAATGCTTGAGAGCCCCGAAAGATGTTCTATCTTTTCAAACACAAGGAGTATAAAAAATTCCTTGCTCCTGTCGAGAAGTGTATGTGGAAGAAACAGGACGGTCAATATCCACTAGACTTAAGGAACATGAACGATATGTTAAAAAGAAGCAAATGTTCAATCTGTTGTAGCTGAACACGAGCATACCACTGGTCATATTATAACTATAAAAGAAACCAGGATTTTATAAGCGAAAAACTAGAGAAGCGATTGAAATACATACAAAGATGCAAAAAACTTCAATAGAGATACGGGTTACGGTCTACATTACACGTGGGAACCGATCTTAACACAGGGTCATGGTTCGGCGAGCACAGTATCAGTATAAGTCAGGTATAAAAGCTCACCTGCATCTCTCCGAGCTCATTCAGTATAGAGATCTCGTGGACTAAAGATTCCTGAAGATGCTTCGTGTAACCGAAGGCAAAACATCGGATAGTAATTCCTGTTTGACACGGTGTAATGCCGAGAACTATGATTTTATTTGTATTTAGTTTTTACTTTATATTTAAGGAATCTGATATCAGCAAAACTGATCTGATATCAGCAAACTGGTCGGTATATTAATTTTTTGTCGCGCACAGTATTTTTAATCGCTCTAATATAAAAATTTTCATATATTTGGCTAAAGAGAGGCGCATGCACTTCCTCTATATGTTTCCCCAAAAAAGGAACGACCTTCCCTTCGTGATCGCACCTCGGGCGGAGAAGTAGCTCGTATTAAGAAAAGAAGTTCTGTGCCGACTTATCTCACCTATATAATTTAAGTAGGTCAATATTAGCGCGTGAAACTGTAACGACCGAGAAATGGTGAATGGAATGAGACAACAAAAAGCGTCGAAAAACAGACGAAAATCAGCAGAAAGGTAGGCCAATTTAAACCTAGGAAATTGTCATTCCATGGTTATAATAACCTATATTCCACTTATCGATACCTATCACAAGTTATATTTTGGACAGCCATTTTTTGAAAATTTAACTTTGCTGCTTATTTACGGCTAGGAAATTGTCATACCCTCGGAAGACTAATCTACAGTCCGCTTGGCGATATATTTTTTGATCCAATCGATCACGGATATATCAAGTTCGCATAATTTTCAGTGCTTTTTTCTAACGAAAACAACATGGCGGATTATTAATAATAAAATATTTAAAAATCCAGCCTGAAAAAACTGTTTATGACTCTCTTTATATATCAAATTTTTGTGCCAAAACTAATGTGTAAGTTATTAAGGGATTAACTAGATTAATTTATTACTATTTGTTTTTAACAAATTTTTACTTCTCTTCAAGATGGCCAAACAAAATGGCGACAAAATAAAATGGTTGTAAGCGTGAAAAAGCCAAAAAATCAAAAATGTTCATGGGGATGTCCTGGTAACATGTTGGTAAAAATATAATTTGGCGAAACAAAATGGCGACCTAGTGAAATGTTGAAAAAATTATTCTGTCATTTATCGCGGCAAAACATCAAGACTAATACTGGTAATATTTTTACCCGAAACAACATGACTTCATATTTTTATCAAAAATTAAGGGTCATATAGAGATGACCTGTTAATATTTTGGTAAAAATCCAATATTGCGAAACAAAATGGCGGCCTAATGAAATGTTAAAAAGTATTATCAGAAAACTACGAAAGGCCGTTTTTACATGCTGCAATTCTTCTTTGCAATATGCAATAGTCTTGAACAAAGGCACGCGCAGTTTGATAAAAGTTACAAATGTGTTGCTACTGCTCATGCTTTTGTTCAAGACTATTGCAACTTGCAAGAAAGAATTACAGCATGTAAAACGGCCTGAACCGTATTCATGCAATTCTCTGGCAATTGCAAGAGACTTGCACGATTTTGTCAAACTGCGCATACCCACGTTCAAGACTATTGCATATTGCAAGAAGAATTGCAGCATGTAAAACGGCCTTTATCCAATTTATTGCACGAAGACTTAAGTATTATGTTGGAAGCCAATATGGCGGAACAAAATGACGGCTTACTAAAATATTTAAAAGAGAAAAACTACTTAATATATTGATTTCAGATTGTGTGCCATAACTAATTGTGGTAAAGGGATCAACTAGTAAAATTGTCGTACTAATTCAAGATGGCCGAACAAAATGGAAGCCCAATAAAATGTTTGTAATTGTGAAAAAAATCACTCCCTCAGGTTTGACATATCTTCACATTGAAGCGTCCCTGATGCCAAGAAATATGTTTTATCAATTCCGTCGGCTTGTCTGTCGGTCTGCCTGTCAGTTCGCGGCATAGTTTAAAAATTAACCCGATTGACTTCAAATTTTTACCATAAGTTAAAAATCAAGTGAGAATGATCTGGTAATATTTTAGTAAAAATCCAGTAGGGCAAAACAAAATGTCGGCCTAGTGAAATGGCAAAGAAATTATTATGAAAAAACTACTTATCTAATTTATTTCAAATTTTGCATAAACATCAAGTATTATGTTGGAATCTAGTGGTAAAATTTTGGTACGAGTCCAAGCTGGCGGAACAAAATGGGGGTATATTAAAACATTCAAAAATTCAGCCTCAGAAACCGACTTAGTGAATTGATTTCAAATTGTGTGTTATAAACTAATTGTCATATTGGGATCAACTAGTAAAAATGTGTTACTTACTCAAGATGGCGCAACAAAATGGCGGCAAAATAAAACGTTTGTACTCGTGAAAAAATCACCATCTCAGGTTTTACATATATTCATCTAGGGATGCTAGATGCCAAAAACATGTTTTATCTTACCCAATTTACTTCAAATTTTCACCAAACATTGAGGGTCATATGGAGATTACCTGGTAATATTTTGGTAAAAGTCCAATATGGCGGAATAATATTAAAAAATTGTTGTTAGACTGGTGTATTATATGGGGTTAAGATTCATTTTTTTAAATTATCGATGTTTCGCAACTTTATTGTTGTATCCGCAGGACACATATACAGATCATATATCCTGCATGAAACCCATATTATCAGTCTTTAACTACTCCGGTTGTCCGCACATATTTACACGTTTCTAAATGGTTTTCGTTAATAGTTGTTATGTTAGAGTTCTGTATTATTTGGAATTAGGATCCAATAAAAAAACAAATGTCTATTTTTAAATAGTCGACGTTTTACAACTATATTGTTGCATCCTCAGGATAGATGGATTCTATATCCTGCATGAAACACATATTATCAGTCATATTTATTACATTGGTCCGCAGATATTTTCCACATATTAATTTTCTAAATGGTTTTCGTTAACGATCCTCTTGTTTTTATGTTAGAATAGTGTATTATTTGGTGTTAGGATCCAGTAAAGAAAAACAAAAGTACTTTTTAAACTGTCGACGTTTCGCAACTTTATTGTTGCAACCTCAGGACACATATAGATTTTATTGTTGCATAAAACCCATAGTATCAGTCTTTACCTACTCCGTCGGTTTGCAGATATTAAGTTTAAATGGTTTTTGCTAACGATCTTCTTGTTGTTATATTCGAGTGGTGTATTATTTTAGGTTAGGAAATATCTGCGGTTCAATGGAGAGGTAAAGACTGATAATATGAGTTTCATGCAGGATATAAAATGTATATGTGTCATGAGAATGCTACAATCAAGTTTAGAAACGCCGACAATTTAAAAAAAGGCTTTTGTTTTTGTTTTCATGGATTCTAACTCCAAATAATACACAACTCTAATACAATAACAAGACGATCGTTAACGAAAACCATTTAGAAAGTTAAAAAAATTATTACTAAAAAAAGAAATTATGATATTTACCTTAATTTTTGCACAAATATCAAGTGTTACATAAGAATGGACTGATAACATTTTGATATGAATCCAAGATAGCAAAACAAAATAGCGGCCTAATAAAATATTTAAAAATTCAACCTGAAAATATTTATTGAATTAATTTCAATTTTTGTGCAAGAATTAAGTGTCATATAGAGAGAAATTGGTAAAGTTATGGTGCGAATTTAAGATGGCGAAACAAAATGGCGACGAAATAAAATTTTTAAAAAACCAACATTAACAAATCTTGTTCAATTTACTTTAAATTTTGCAGAAAATTTAACTGAGAAAATTGGGAGAAACTGGTACGAATGCAGCATGACGTAACAAAATGGCGGTATGTGTCAATATAAAAACTACTTATTGAATTTAGTTTAAATTATGCCTAAAAGTCAAGTGTGGCATAAGTAGAAAAAAAGTCGTAAAATATTGGTAGGAATCCAATATGATGGAATAAAATGGCGGGTAAAGAAAAAGTACCGATTTTTTCTTAATATAATACTCTCTCTCCAATATAAGGATTGATGTTATTTCTCTATAATCTACAGGCGTTAACTTATTTTATTTATCCAAGTACCCTATTTTAGTTTAATTTTATTAAATTCAACAGTAGTT
Source organism: Kuschelorhynchus macadamiae (assembly GCA_030620095.1). NCBI lineage: Eukaryota > Metazoa > Arthropoda > Insecta > Coleoptera > Curculionidae > Kuschelorhynchus > Kuschelorhynchus macadamiae. The sequence continues at coordinate 489,058 of JAUTXW010003478.1, forward strand.
ATCCTCATTAATTTTTAGCATTTATTGCTGTTCATAATATACGCGAGCCTCCATAATAATTTGATTATATTATTAAATATTTTAGTTATTATTTCACCCCATAAACTAAGGGTAATAATTTTTTATAGCCCTAAATAATTATTTTACATATATTAAAATTACATCGAAATATTTGCTTATTTTTTTATATTAATCTCTACGCCTATATTATACCCTCTTAGATTTATTAATGTAGGGTAAAGGTGAGATGGCCAACCGGGAGAGATGACCAGCTGCGAAAACTCAAAAATGCGTCGTTAGATGGCGCTGCGTATCCTCACCGGCGACAAACCTTTACGTGTAAGCACGGACAGTATGTTTTCGCTCACAGTAAGACGACATTAAAGCTCTTGGAAAATAAAAATACTATTGGGCCCTCGTAAAATTATATAATAGTTTCTTGCTACCTAGTACTGTATATGTGTCGAAGTAAATTGGCCGGTGATTTCAACATATTAGGTAAGTACGATGTTCATTCTATTGTTCTAACCTCTAAACACCGTTAAAAGCATACAGTGGATTTTGTTTGTTACGTTGGCCATCTCTCCCTAGCATTCCAGAGAGATGGCCACCAAATTGTAGGGATAGTTGGCCATTTATTTTTTACGTCTATTTCTTTACAGTTTGGAGTCCTTTGGAGTTTACTGCAGAAAAATGCCAACGAAGTATATCAGAAAGAACACGAATCGTGGAAACTACACTCAAGAAAATCTGAGACTAGCAATTGAAGCTGTCAGAAATAGTTCGTCTGTAAATGGAGCCTCAAAAACGTATCGCATTCCAAGGAAAACCCTTGAAAGGAAAGTAAAGAAGAATGTTTCCACGACTGGTAAAATGGGACCGGACAGCATGTTGGGGGAGGCAAATGAAAATAAATTAGTGCTGCACATTAAAAAGGCACCAAAATGCGGTTTTCCTATGACGGTTACAGATGTTCGAAAGCTTGCCTTTAATTTCGCTGAAAGTCTACAACTCAATCATAAGTTCAATAAAGAAAAGGGAACTGCTGGTTCTGATTGGTTTAGGTCTTTCTTCAGAAGACATCCCGACTTGTCTATTCGAAAAGCTGAGGGTGTATCTCTTGGGCGAGGTGAAGGCATGAATCGTGTAGTTGTGGAAAAATATCTTACGCTTCTGCAAGATGTACTGGGAAGCAATGAGCTATTCGACAAACCTCTGAGTGTATACAATGTCGATGAAACAGGTCTTCAATTAAATAATCGACCTGGGAATGTTATAGCCGAAAAAGGAGCAAAAGATGTTGTTACAGTGACATTAGGAGAAAAGGGTGAGACAATCTCGTGCATAGCTTGCTGTAATGCGGAAGGTTTTTTTACCACCAGTCTGTGTATTTAAAGGCAAGAATTTAAAGACCAAGTGGACTGACTCGATGCCGCTCGGTTCACAAATTGTGATGTCTCAAAAATCAGCCTACGTAACTGCAACTATTTTTTCGGATTAGTTTAAAAACCACTTCTTACCTCGTAAAAACGAAGGGAAGGCCTTATTAATTCTTGACGGGCATGCATCTCATTGTTCTTGCGTTGAACTTTTAGAAACAGCTGAAGCTAATAATGTCGTTTTGTTGTGCCTACCTCCGCACACCACTCATTATTTGTAACCACCCGATAGGGCAAGCGAATTGTAAACAACGAAACGAGAGAAGTCCAGGAAACACCCACAGAAGTAACGAACATTCAACATTCGAACTCTCAAGTGAACAACGTTGAAGCAATACAAGAAGTTAGACGCCCGATCAATATGATGGATAATGCAGTGCCATCCTGTAGCCATGCACATACAGAGCCTCGATGCACAACTCCAGTGGAAGGAACATCTGTACCAGACTTGACACCTGGAAAAGTTTTAGACCAGATTAATCCTACACCTAAACTAGTTGTTTCTGCAAAAAAAACGGGCAAAATCCATAGCCACCCTATTAACTTCTCCCGAATACATTACGACTCTGAAAGATATATCCGCAAAGAAAACCCAACGAACAAAAAAAAAAAGAACGTCCAAAGAAAAATGTTCAAGAAAAAACGATTGTTCGAAAAAGACAACGCTCACCTTCGCCAAGTTCTGATGAGGAAGAGGAGGATATAGATGTCCAATATGAAGAGGAAAGTGATACCCTATCAGAGGTGGATAAAACCGAATGTACAGGATGTGGAGAAAGCTACAACAGTATTCGAAAGAAGGAAGATTGGTTGCAGTGTATAATATGCCAGATGTGGTTTCATGAAAATTGCTCCTCTTTTTTTAACACTTGTCAAAATTGTGGTAAAACCGCGTTTAGAAAGAAAAAAATTTAATGTTAAGTAAAAATTTTTTTCTTTTCTTTTATAAAAAGTTTGTTATTTTAACGTTTTTCTATTCTATTTTCATTTTTATTATGTGCCATCTCACCCTTACTGGATTGGCAATCTAGCCCCACTGTGCCGGGATAGATGGCCACATACAACTTATTTTTATAAGTAATATAACAAAAATTGTAAGAGTATTTTAACCCTTTTTATTTACCTACCTATTGGGATGAAAGTAAAGCTGTTACGAAAAAAATATGTCATGATGGTAAACCTTACAAAAAAATTACAGGGACCTACCATGCAAAATGGTGGCCATCTCTCCCCACTTTACCTTATGTATTTCAGTTTAGTTTAATATTATTAAGAAACAGTGGTAAATCTAAATAATTTAAATGCTTTTCTGATGTTAAATATTTATACATTTTCTTTGCTATTTACTCAATAAAGCAAAGCCTTTAATCCTATATGCATTAGACGAGTTAAGGGATTTTCTAAATATAGCTCGTCAAGCATTAAGCGATGGTAAAGTGCATACTTAGTTTAAAGTTCATTTTACAACATTCTTCCGTGTTAAATATTATGGCAGCGATGGATGAAGTGGACATCGATAGGCAACGAAATATTAGGAAAAAGTTTGATAATATTTATTACGAAATTAAGACTTTATTTGAGAGATCAGTTGCTTCTCCAAGTCACCTTACGTTGCCAAAATTAGAACTTCAAAAGTTTAATAGTAATATTCGAAATTGGATAACGCTCATTGATCTTTTTAATTAGTTGGTATACCGGGTGACAGTGAAACTACTACCCAGGGCGCCATTTGGCAACGGCTAGAGATAAAAATATGGAATTTGGTGTGCTGATAGGGTTGAATATTGTGAACATTTGTAACATAAAAACAATTGAATGTCGTTTCCGGTTTCCCCCGATATATCTATTTGTTCTGCCCTTGTAAAACTTGCCATTTTCAAGAGATTACAAAGATCTTTTATTCTACACCAATACAGACAAAATAAAGCACCAGAATTTACAAAAGTAGCAACAATCTGGCGAGCCCACAAGTGATAAAAGTTACTTGTCAAAATTCAATTATTTTTAAAAACCATAGCAACCTCTGTCAAGGCTAATATGATTATTTTAATTTTAGCAAAACTTTGTTTATAGGTAGATATCACACTAGGTTAAGTTATCATTATCTTAACTTTCATAAACAACTGCAAAATTGAAAATTAGGTAGCCTTTTTTTGTGATGTCAATATTTATCCAAAGCGAAAAACAGTCAGTTGACCCGCTATGGTACAGCGTCTGATCAAAACTTGAAAAGTCGACTTGCGAAAAATAGATTCTTTTTTAAACTCGGAACGTTTTCTTATTTGAAATTTTGTTGGATGAAGGCTTGAATAAAGAGTAAATAACCGTGATTGTTTTTATCCTGGCCTACACCGTTTTTCCATAAAATACAATTAGGTGGGAATTAGGGCACATTTTTAAGTGGCTTTATTTGAAAAACTATACATTTTAGACATAGGTTGTTGTAGAAAAGTTGTTTAGAATTGTTAAGAGAGTTTAAAAAACATATAATATACAGCGTGTTCCAATTAAAATAACAATGTCGCGGAAACGATATTTGTTTTTATGTTACAAATGTTCACAATATTCAATCTTATCAACACACCAAATTCCATATTTTTATCTCTAGCCGAATTCAAATGGCGCCCTGGGTTGTTGTTTCATTGTCACCCGGTGCAATAACGCAAATTTAACAAATGTCGAAAAATTTACTTATTTATTTAACTCTTTAGAGGGTCCGCCACTAAGTATTTCTTTCTCCTTTTGAATCACCTCAAAATATCGCTCTCGTGGTCCGAGCGACCTTCACTCGGAGCTATCTTTTTCGAACTTGACTGTGGACAAACTGTGGGGCATTTTAATAATAAAGGTAAACGTTATTCGATTTTATTAGAGTTTCTTAAAAAACAATGCGTAGCATTAGATACAGCTTCTCATTCCTCTAAAAAAATCTTTCTTGTATATTCTAAAAATTCGAATTGTCAATAAACAAGGCCATTTATTTATACTTGTCCAAAAAATGTTTTGGCGTAAAACACACTGTCTTCAGATGTTCATTTCAAGTACGCTGTTCTAAATGTTCCAAACAATATCATACCCTTTTCCATCACAATAAGCAGAACTTGCCATCTCTCTCTTATGCGTAAAATATGTGATTTTACGACTCAGTCTGTCGCTCTGACTTAAACCCAAATATTAGCCTTAGAGAAGATTTAATTCTCTTGGCACTATAGAACTACGTGAGCTTTACTGGTCAGCACTATGGTGTAAACTTCGTAACTACCAGATGTTGTAATTGTCTAGGTCGCAACAAACGTCCCTCTCTCATTCTGTAAAATGTTTAGGAAATGTGGCCTCCAATATTTCGCGAGAAGTTACATGTACTTTTGTTCCCAAAAGGTCAACTCAGCCCCAAATTACTTTAAATTTTGCAGTAATACTCCAAATTTCTGAAAACATGCTCACTTCGAATATTTCTGACTTCATTCAGGAGCCTGTAGCTCTAAATACTCGTCTAGGGTGGATTATAATAGATCGCGTGTATAGTTTTTTAAACAAACATCGTTTATTAGTTATCTTGTTGTTAAAGGATGTTATGTTATTTTAATAAAAGTGTAAAAGTAAAGTTATTTAGAAAAGTCTTCTAAGAAAAACATTAACATCTCGTGGTCACAGATTGGTGACTGAAGGCTAGATATTTAGAGACATCTTTCACGAAAAAAAAAACGAATTCCATCCGATTTTAACCAGTAACGACTCAATTATCATAGTCCTAAATATTATAATATTCAGTCAGTGACACGCCACTGACTTTTCTTACAATAAAAAATATTTTTATCCTTATTCTTTTATGAGCAGATTTGATCTCTTGAATTTTCGCCTAAAAAAATAAAATCTCTATGCATAGTGATATTGTCATATTAACGATGTTGTTATGATGAAGAGAAACGGTTTTCGTTTTTTTAAGCGAAAACCGTGCATTGGACTGAAAAAATCAAGTAATCAAATTTGCTTAGATATAAATGGGGATTTCAAAGACGATTTTTATTTTAAGAGAAATCAGTGGCATACCATCAATGTCTGCCAAAATATGCAGGTCAAATTCCGCACGCACGCCACTGGTGGATATAAAAAGAAATGTGGTACCTGTATACCAAATATCATTAAAATATCTACCCCCTTAAATATTGACATTCTATTAGAAAACACCCAGTATATTACTTGTTTTTTTGTATAACATTTGAAGTAAATTGTTTTTTAGTAATAATTTTTTTAATATTTCTCTAGGCCACCATTTTGTTTCTCTATACTATATTTTTACTAAAATATTACCAGGCCATCGCAATGTGATCCTTAATTTTGAACCAAAATTTGAAATTAATCCTGTAAGTAGTTTTAGTCGCGCGAAAAGATAGACAGACAGACCGACGGAACGAGGACATGTTTTTCGTCATCTAGAGACCTCGAACTATAAAAATTTGAAAAAATTTCGCAGGGTGATTTTTTAACGATTACAATACTTCCCTTGTACGAGGCAAAAAAGATACTAATAAATCATATTTGATGTGCTTGTAAATTATTAATTCTTCAAAGAACAACCAGTCAAAATACCGTGGCCATTATTTTAAAAATAAATTGGAAATTATTTTATTACCGTTGTTACAGCGTATTAAACTCAAAATAGATTGTTGCATTAAGTTTTTAAATATATCCTCTAAAGTTTTACTGGATTAGAAAATGAATTTGGGGCATAAACTTGGATTATGACCTAATAAAAACGGTATCTATCGTGGTAAAAGATATATGAAATGGTTATGTGATATATTAAAATAATAATTTCAATAGAAGTAGTATAGCCATTATTTTATTTTTTAAATTGGTAATTTTCAAAATTAATTTTGAAGCTACAATAATAATATTAATTGAGGTCTAGATTTAATAATAAAATAAACAGATAGTCAAATCGAAGAGTACAATTTTAACGTATTTTGGAATCTTAGCTGGTTCATCGTTAAAGGAAATGTGCTGTGGATCAACCGGGTGGCGATTTTACTAAATACAAAGTGAAGAAAGTGTCCATATTATCTCAAAGAGACCTGGTAATGAACAAACTAAAAAAAAACGCAAAGTCTAGGTCTCAGTCAGAAATAAGTTTATAAATTAAAAATAGGTTACATGTTTCGCCCTAACGGGCATCATCAGACCTAAAATAAATATACAACGGAAAATACAATTAAATAATATATAACTAATAAAGTACATAAAACAAACATAACCAAACAAAGAAACAATGAAATACGAAACAAGGCCACGGTTGAATGACCAATCAGAGACGTCGATATAAATTTATTTGATAAGAGGCGATAGGTCAAAACGAAAAAGGAAGAGATTGTTCAGGATGAGCTTGGATAACTGTCGTAAAGTACATGCTACATTAATGAAAAGAAGAAGAATTGGTAAAAATGACAGAAAAGGCTTGAAGGTTATGCAAAATAAAAATATATATTTATTCTTTTGAAATATTGTTAGAAATCAAATGAGGCTCAAAATTAAACACTTCATTAACGCAGGTAAGGATGGGGCTCTTTTTAGCTCTTGTTATTTCCATCTTTGGAATTAGATCCAACTTCTTACCTTTATCGCATTCGTGAATTATATTTACATTTTCAGATATGGAAAAACGAGGTTTTGAGGATAATAAATGATTCGCAAAGGCAGATTTTGTATTTGAGATATCTGTATTTTGATGTTTTGTAAACAAGCTGAGGTGTTCCTGGATCCTTGTCGACATTTTTCTACCCGATTGTCCGAAGTAAACAGCAGGACACTCTCCACAATGGAGGGGATAAACTCCAGATTTCCCAAGACTATCCTTTTTGTCTTTGATTCTAACTATGTGTTGTTTTAAGGTATTGTTTGTTTTAAATGATAATATTGTTATCATTTCTAATTAAAAGGAGGTCCAAAAAAGAAAGTTTGCCATCAGTTTCACTCTCCATAGTGAAGGATATTTTTGATGCAAAGAATTGATGAATTCTAAAAATTTTAACAATTTTTGTTCACTACTTTTCCAATCAATAAAAATATCATCCACGTACCTTTTATAGCTTATCAGATATTCTGAAAACGAGCTATACATTATTTCCTTTTCTAAGTTGTCCATAAAAACTTCACTCAAGAATGGTGAAAGACAAGAACCCATTGCCAAGCCAGAGCGTTGTCGAAAATATCTATTATTAAATTTAAAAAAGTTTTGTCAAAACATTCTAAGGGCAAAAATAATAACTTTCTTAAACTCTAATAGCGAGATTAACAATAAAAACAAAAATTTTAATAAAGCTAACCTTAACAGTTTAAAGGCAAAAATAAAAGATAATGACCTTTTGATTACTAAAGCTGATAAAGGCTCCTGTCTTGTTATAATGAAAAGCTTTGATTACATTGAAAAAGTATTAGAGTTCTTAAATACCGACGAGTTTCAATCTTTGTCAAGGGATCCCACTAACTCCTTTTTTACTAAAGTGAAACAAGTTCAGGATAAGACTCTTGTCACACTTAAATATTTTAACATAACAAAAGAAAAGCTTTATCCAATGAACTTCACAAACCACTGTTATATGGTTTGCCAAACATTCACAAGGAGGGTACTCCAATTAGATCAGTGGTTTCTTTCATAAAATCGCCCTGTTATCAACTTTCTTCTTGGCTAAATACTATTCTAAGAAAGGTCACTGAGTTTGAGAGTGAATATTCCACCAAAAATTCCATAGATTTCGCCAACTGCTTAAAAAACATATCCTTACCACCAAATGCTAGACTTGTCTCTTTAGATGTTAAAAACCTTTTCCCTAGCATTCCACCAATTGAATGCCTTGATTTAACAGAAAAATTATTAAGAAACAAAAATTTACCGGCCGTCTTAATATCTGCTTGCATTCTATAGCTAAAAACTGTGCTAGAACAAAACTTTTTTAAATTTAATAATAGATAATGGGTTCTTGTCTTTCACCATTATTAAGTGAAGTCACAACTTAGAAAAGGAAATAACGTATAGCTTGTTTTCAGAACATCTGATAAGCTATAAAAGGTACCTACGTGGATGATATTTGTATTGTTTGGAAAGGTAGTGAACAAGAATTGCTAAGATTTTTAGAATTTATTAATTCTTTGCATAAAAAATATCCTTCACTATGGAGAGTGAAACTGATGGCAAACTTCCTTTTTTGGACCTTTTTTTAATTAGAAATAAGAACAAAATTAGTTTTGAGGTATATAGAAATCCCTCCTGTACTGATAATATCATTCAGTTTACATCTAACTCACTATTTAAATTACCACTATCCCAAGCTGCTTTTACTAAAGAATTAGATACAATAAGGGAAATTGCCTTAAACAATGAAATGAAAACATTCAACCAACTTTTTTATAAATTTATGAACAAATACAAACTCTCTTACAACATAATACATAATAATCTAATTAATACAAACAAATTCAGGGTTTTAACATACTTTGGAAATATATCTCTACATTTAGCTAAATTTTTTAAGTCATTTAATATTTCCATATTATTTAAAACAAACAATACTTTAAAACAACACATAGTTAGAATAAAAGACAAAAAGGATAGTCTTGAGAAATCTGGAGTTTATTCCCTTCATTGTGGAGAGTGTCCTGCTATTTACGTCGGACAATCGGATAGAAAAATTTCGACAAGGATCCAGGAATACCTCAGCTTGGTTACAAAATATCAAAATACAGATATCTCAAATACAAAATCTGTCTTTGCGAATCATTTGTTATCCTCAAAACATCGTTTTTTCATATCTGAAAATGTAAATATAATTCACGAATGCGATAAAGGGAAAAAGAAGTGTTTAATTTTGAGCCTCATTTGATTTTTAACAATATTTCAAAAGAATAACTATATATTTTTATTTTGCATAACCTTCAAGCCTTTTCTGCCATTTTCACCAATTCTTTTTCTTTTCATTAATGTAGCACGTACTTTACGACTGTTAGTCAAGCTCATCCTGAACAATCTCTTCTTTTTTCGTTTTGACCTATCGCCTCTCATCAAATAAATTTATATCGACGTCTCTGATTGGTCATTCAAGCGCGGCCTTGTTTCGTATTTCATTGTTTCTTTGTTTGGTTATGTTTGTTTTATGTACCTTGTAAAATGTGTTTTGTTTATAGTAAAGTTATATATTATTTAATTGTATTTTCCGTTGTAATGTATATTTATTTTAGGTCTTATGATGCCCGTTAGGGCGAAACATGTAACCTATTCTTAATTTATAAACTTATTTTCGACTGAGACCTAGACTTTGTGTATATATTTTTTAATTTGTTAAATACAACTAAGTCATCTCAATATTTATTATGATTCAGCTCACCGTCGGAAAATCTAATCGTATACAGCACAACAATCACTCGCTATAACCTAACAGTGTGAGCTTCCGAGCTCAGCGGTAGAATTATCGGCTTTGGATTAGGTGATTGTATTAATGCAATTCCAATTAACCAAACAGACAACATTTTAAAGTATTTAAATCAATATCCTAGAATCCTGCAATTCACGATATGGAAATCGAGGAAAACAACAAAATCATAACAAACAAACAAACAAAAGTATGCTTTACTGTCGCAGGAAAATTGTTACAATTTTATGGACAAAACGAAATTTACCTTGAAACAAAAAACAAAAACAATGAAAAAACTTGATCGAAAATAAAAATCATATTTTTCCATAGGTCAATGTAAATACATAAATTGTAAATATAACATTCGTTATATTCGTAACATTGCCGTAAGCGGTTAATGAATCCAGGTGACCTAAGGAAATAAACAATACATATGCGATCGATGACACTGAAATTAAAATTACGCGACTTTAAACTCTATTTTGTTATCGTTATACAAGCAAAATAAGGGAAGTTAAACAAAAAGTGTATTGAACTAATATAGTAGTTAAAGTGTACTAAAAAAAAAGAAAATGTGTAACTTTAATCTAACATGTAACAAAAATAGTTAATGATAATGGACTATCAGACAGTTCATTCCTTATAAAATATTTTCAAATGCCTTACAGCAACATGATTTAAATAAAACAAGCAAATAAAAACATTTTACTGAGACTTATACATTATAAAAATCCACAACGCAGTAAAAAGGTCTTTCAATGAGGTACACTTTGGTTTTTTTTTCGTTGTTGTTTGTTGTTTTTAAATGGTCTGGAAGATGATTGTAAAGTTTTATGGCGTTGTAAATACATTATTTTTTTTATTAATTCTGTGGAAGGAATGGGAAGGTATATGTCATGCTTAGAGTTTCTGGGAGGATATACGTGTTGTGGCCTTTCCGGGAATGTGCTTATATGTTTTCTTGTCAAACAGACGGTTTCTAAAATAAATAATGCAGGAAGTGTTAATATTTCATGATTTTTGAAATAGTATTGGCAGTGCGCTCTATTATTTAGACCAAACAAATACTGAATTGCTCTCTCTTGAAGCCTAAAAATACTAAGAGATTGCTCGGTGGTACAGGAGCCCCAAAAGGGAAGGCCATAGCGGAGATGGGATTCGAATAAAGAGAAATAAAAAAGTCTGGCAGAAGACACGTGCAGTTTTTTTGAAACTGATCAAATGGCAAAGCGGGCGGTAGAAAGTTTTTTAGTTAGGGTGTCAATATGCTTAGATCATTTTAGGTTGTTATTTATTATCAAACCCAGGAATTTAATCGACTCAACGTATTTAATATTGCTGTTAAGTAGCTGAAGTGGTTGTAAAGTCCCCTTATAAGATAAGGCCATCATTTTATTCACATTGAAGCAAAGCAGATTGGAATCGGACCAAGTCTTAATCATAACAAGGTCGTTGGAAATATTAGAATGTAAAAACGTTGTATCAAAATCAATTCATGTTATGCTTGTGTCGTCAGCAATCTTTCTAGATCTAACTTTATACTATATGGAAAATATTATTAAAAGAAAATAGTATAACAAACCAGATATATATATATATATATATATATATATATATATATATATATATATATATATATATATATATATATATATATATATATATATATATATATATATATATATATATATAACTTAGTATTTATTTTTGTTTTCTTTGACCTAGTTCTACTATATATATTTTTCGGTGCTATTTTCTTGGTTTTTGGGCACTTTTTAAAGGAAAAATGTTTTTATTTTTTAATCATATTTATTTTGACTAACGTTTCAACCTAGATTCGGTCTTTTTCAAAGTCTAAAATAGAGGAAAACAATTTTGTTTTTCGTAAAATTACATAGATTTTTTTAAATAACTTACCAGGAACGAAAATAAATCCAACTATCATATGGGACATGAATATACATATATCCTAAATTACATTACTTTTTATTTCAGCATACAAACAGAACATACACACAGGAAGCAGGTGTTATTGTCACAGAATAAAATAAACTAACCCATATTAGTATTAATTTGGAATCAGATAGCAACTGTGGGTTTTATAAAATCGATATATATATATATATATATATATATATATATATATATATATATATATATATATTTGCTTAAGTTGTACCTTTTTTATCATTGATTGAGTTTTTGTTTTTATGGATTTCTACTATTTCTAGGAATTCCCGTTTTTTTAAAAGAGGCTCAGTTTTTAAAATTTTAGTGTTTTTGGAGTCAAAAGTATGATTTTTTGAGTTTTCGTGATTTGTTAGGGCAGTGCAATTTTTTTTATCATATTTATGGCCATTTATTCGGATTTCTAAATATTGGCTAGTCCTATATAAACACCATCACAATTATTACATGGGATTTGGTATATGACATTGCTTTTTTTATTTGTAGGGGTTTTCGATTTCAGTTTAGTAAAATTCTTTTCCGATAAATTAAAACCTTTGTGACAGACGGCGATATTATAGGGTTTAAATAGGTTTTAAATTTTTTGAGATAAATCATCAACAAAAGGTAAGGATAAGAAGGTGGTTGAGTTTTTTTTTGTTTATTTTTTGGATTTAGTATGTGGAATTGTAACATTTGTGAATTCTGTTTTTAAATATTTTGTTGATTAAAAAAGTTGGGTAATTGTTTAGTTTTAATGTATTTTTAGCTTTTTTGATACATGATTCTCTATATTCCGGATCGGAGAGGTGTATAGCTCGATCGGCTAATCCAATAATTACGGATTTTTTTGTGAAATAGGATGATTAGAGTTAAAATTCAAATATCTTAAAGACCATGTATTTTTAGTATACCACTCGGTTTTTATATTTTCGTTTATATGATGAAGGGTGATATCCAGAAAATTATTTTTTTGACTTTGTTCCAGTTCATATGTAAATTGTAAATTTTTGTGATACTTATTAAATTGGTTCAAAATGTTATTTATTTTATCACTCGGTATTGCCATGATACAATCATCCACGTACCTTTTGGTTTCTCCAAAAATTTACGGCCTACCAAAACTCCACAAAATTAATAATCCGTTACGCCCAATAGTGTCATGTACGCAATCACCTTTTAACCCTTTATCAAAATTCCTAAAACAAATACTTAACAATGTAGCTTATAAAAATAAATTTTACATAAAAGATTCAAGAGATTTTAAAGAAAAAATAAAAAATGTACAAATTCTAAAAAATTACATGTTAGTTTCGCTAGATGTAGTATCTCTCTATACAAGCATCCCCATTACTTTAGCTCTTAACGTTGTTAAAAAGAAGTGGAACGAAATTAAAAAGTTTACCGATGTTCCAAAAGACGAATTTCTCAAAGCATTAGAACTTACACTTGATTCCACTTACTTCCAATATGATAATAATATTTTTCAAACAAATAGAAGGGTGTGCTATGGGTGCTTCAATATCAAGTGTCATTGCTCAGTTAGTCATGGAAGATTTGGAAGAAACTGTATTAAAAAACGTGGAATTTGAATATCCATTTTTTTATAGGTACGTGGATGATTGTATCATGGCAATACAGAGTGATAAAATATATTTTATTTTGTGACAATAACACCTGTGTCCTGTGTGTCTGTTCTGTTTTTATGCTGAAATAAAAAGTAATGTAATTTAGGATATATGTATCTTCATGTCCCATATGACAATTGGATTGATTTTTGTTCCTGGTAAGTTATTTCTATTCTATGTAATTTCACAAAAAACAAAATTGTTTTCCTCAATTTTAGACTTTGAAAAAGACCGAATCTAGGTTGAAACGTCAGTCAAAATAAATATGATTAAAAACTAAAAACATTTTTCCTTAAAAAGTGACCAAAAACCAAGAAAATAGCACCGAGAAATATATATATATATATATATATATATATATATATATATATATATATATATATATATATATATATATATATACATATATATATATATATATATATATATATATATATATATATATATATATATATATATATATATATATATATATATATATATATACATATATATTCAGTGAGGTTTCTTGAACACATAAACTATAGTTTCATAAAAAAACTTTTGGGGGGAATAGTGTTCACAATATAAAAAATCATTGATGTTGAATGATTTTATTCTTTAATGTCACCATTTTACAGCTTTCATCGCTAATCTTGATCTATTTAAGGCAAACCACAAACATTGTGGTTATAACATTTATATTTAAAATTCAAAAATAGGAGTAACAGGACATATATACATTACTATTCATTTAACAGTACCGTAAATGAAATAGTAATATATGTGTCCTGCTACTCCTATTTGTGACTTTTAAATATAATTGTTTTGTTTGTAGTTTGTCTTAAATAGATCAAGATGAACTGAAAGCCATAAAGTGGTCGAAACCTTTTGATATTATATATATATATATATATATATATATATATATATATATATATATATATACATATTTGTGTAATTTTTCGTGGGTATTGATTTGTATCTTATTTAAATGGTGAGCTTTTTTAAAAGAACAGTACATTCGGTCTGCAAATTCGATTTGAAGTAAATTAAAATCCAGATACTGTGTTATTGCGTTTGTACTTAAGCAAAAAATTCTTTTGGCTTGCGAGCTTTCCATAAGCTGTAGAAATATCTTAGTTTTTCTTCATATAGTTATTCGGATGTCTTGTAGGAATTACATGGTGGTTATTTGATAAGAATTTTATATATATATTTTATAAATATATATATATATATATATATATATATATATATATATATATATATATATATATATATATATATATATATATATATATATATATATATATATATATATATATATATACAGGGTGTTTCACAACTTATCCACGAAATTTTAACCACATGTGCACTGTTACGAAAGAAGTTGATTTCTAAAAAAAATGTAATAATAGCCCTACAGAAATTACACTCTGAGTGTCAATAACAAAATGAAAAATAAATATCTGTATTTTGCGCTCATCGTTGCGATATCACAACACTCATTAATAATTTCTTGTAGCAAATGTTGTACCAATCCACTAAAGAAAACAAAATACCAGGAATTTTTTGTTTTTTCATATTGATAAGAACATGTAAATAATGTTTAATCTGTATCATGAGTGATCTGAATGAACAACGGTCGATTTTTGTGAATTTGAAAAAAGTATTTTGCGAGTTTATGTTTTTCGATATTTATTAAAAATGGCACATGTGTACAGTAATGAGGAGTTAGTGGATATTGTTTTAGCGTACGGAGAAGCAGGGCAAAATTCGCAAGCGGCTTCTCGTTTGTATGCAAACCGATTTCCGAATAGGCACATACCACATCCACAAACATTTACTTCAATTGTTTTACGTGCACGTGCTAGTGGAAATTTGCGTCCCAGACGTGGGGTGAATGGGGGAAGAAGAAATTTTGCATATTGTGGAAGAAAATCCAGGAATAAGCACAAGGAGGTTAGCCCAACAGGTACCAGAAGTCTCACATGCGACAGCGTGGCGCATATTACATGAAGCCCAACTGTACCCTTATCACGTCCAGACAGTCCAGGCGTTGCTACCCACAGATTACCCCCTCAGAATAAGATTTTTGAATGGCTGTTGCAAAAAAATGCTCGAAATGCCCGTTTTACAGTTGATATTTTCGCCACCGATGAATTAATTTTTACTCGTAATGGTATAACCAATCTTCACAATACACACGTTTGGTCCTTTGAAAATCCTCACGCAATAGTCCAGACAATCTTCCAACATCGTTTTTCTTTAAACATGTGGGCAGGTATTGTCGATGAACGTCTAATTAGACAGTATTTAAAATTTCTTCGGAATGATTTGCCGGTCCTTCTTGAAGATGTGCCATTGGCGGTCCAAGCAAGGATGTGGTTTCTGCACGGCACCTCCGCATTTTCGTTTAGAAGTTCGTAATTTTTTGAATGAGGTACAGCAGATACGCTGGATCGGTAGGGGTGGACCAATTGCATAGCCTCCACGGTCTCCCGATCTAAATCCTCTGGACTTCTTTTTATGGGGATACTTGAAAAATGAGGTATACCGTACTCTAGTTCAGAATGTTGAAGATCTGCGTGACCGAGTCACAGTGGCTGCCGATAATTTGAGACTTCAAGCACAGTAGGAAGGAGGTGTATTTCAGTGCGTCGAAATTGGATTAGACGCGCCCAAGCTTGCATTGAAGCCAATGGAAACAATTTTGAATAGCTTTTATAAGTAAGTGAAATGGTAAACTGCATTATTTTATTATTCTTTTCTTTACGACTTTTATTACATTTTTTTTTTGAGAAATCAACTTCTTTCGTAACAGTGCATATGTGTATATATATGGTGGGTTAGATGTTTTCGAAAAACGGGTGGTAAAGTGTTCTGAAAATTTGGTTTGTAGGGTAAACTAACCTGATCTATCGATCTAAAATATTTTCAGCAATACAGTGTTGCCGCTTGTACCTAAAAGTCGTAGCAATTTTGTTATTTTAAGTAAATAAGTTCTAAATATTTTCCTATACAGGGTCATTTTTCATAATTTGCCACCACCCTGAAAAGCTTATTTTTTCGTGCTACAAAGAAATGGTTCCTACGAAAGTTATAGGGAACTTCCCAAAGATTTCCATGTCGGCAATTTTAAAAACAAAAGACGATCGGAAAATCACTAAATCACCATCAACTTTATTAATTAAATGGGACACCCTGTATTTTTGACATTTTGGGATTCTCTTCATTCCCCCCTTTCCAAAAATATTTAATTTGTCTATATTCGGAACAGTAGTTTTTGACTAATTCCACTTTAAAGTTCCCACATATGACATACTTAAATCGCGGTACCAATGAAATGATGAAATCGCTTTACCCATGGAATGTCACCAACATAAACAAAACACTTACTTTTATTATTCGTAAGTAAAATATTTTATTGATTTTATTGAAATCAAAATTAATTAAATCTAAAATGCAATTTACAAAGAAAATTCTTGCAGAGGCAAAGAAGACGAGCAAATTTTGACTCGGACGAGGAATTATCCATATTATTATATTTTGAAGGTGAAAAATTCTTTTTTTAGGTAGTCTAAAAGTTAAATTAAAACTAATTTTTAGAAAATCCAAGCAAATCGATTCTGGACGCCTCTCGGATAACCGGAAAATCGAGGTTCTGCATCAGTTCAGTGCTAAAAAAAAATCGATACCGCCCGTATAAAAATTAGACCAGTGCACCTATTAACCAACGATCATTTTAACCAACGCCTCCACTTCTGTGAGGATATGCTGACCAGACTGAGGCAAGATATGCTGTTATTCAGAAAAATTTTGTGGTCTGGTGAGGTTTGTTTATAGCCGGAATATTCAATAGAAAAAACAAGCACCCTTGGGCAGCAAGACATCCACATATAATTACACCTTTGGACAATTTTTTGTAGGGATACCTAAAGGATAAAGTGTATCATAATAGAATAGACAGTGTTGATGAGTTGCGACAAAAATCACATTAAATATATTTTTTTACAAATCAATGTTTTGTTTTTGTTTGTGATATTCCATGGGTAAAGCGATTTAGTTGACATTTCGTCATTTCATGGGTACCGTGATTTGCAACTTTAAAGTGGAATAAGTCAAAAACCACTGTTCCGAATATAAACGAATTACATATTTTTGGAAAGGAGAAAATGAGAAGAATCCAAAAATTACAGGGTGTCCTATTTAAAATGACAAAGTTGATGGTGATTTAGTGTTTTTCCATCGTCTTTTGTTTTAAAATTGCCGCCTTGTAAATCTTTAGAAAATTCTCTTTTACTTTCGTAGGAACCATTTCTTTGTATCTTGAAAAAATAAGCCTCTCAGGGGATGGCAAATTATAAAAAATAACCCTGTACCTATCCCTACCCGTTTTCGAAATATTAATTAATTTTTAACTTATACGATGAAAAACATGACCTTAATTAAACATTGATTTTTCTGTACTTTTACTTTTTATAAAATTGAGATTTAGGTAGTGGCTTAAATAAACCCAGGGCTTCAATGTGCAAGTCGAATTGATATCATACAGGATTATGCAAAATTGCTAACTCCATTACTTATAAAAGAGGACAAAAATGCGTTTTTTCTACTGGAACACCTTGTATATTATTTTAAAAACTAAAAGACAATTAAATTTGCTTTCAAATGTTATAGCATTTTCCTATACCTAAAGTGTCAGGTCTTTCTAAAAAACACTATTTTTAGCGAATTTATGAGATTAGACGTTTTTGTAATAGATAGCCATGATAGTTCGTGGATTAGAATAGTGTAAAATGAATCCGTATAATACGCATTCAAATGAAATTCTTATGAAGTTGTTTATTTTACATGGGCGATGTGATCAAATAATAGCGAGAACTTGCAGAAAATTTAACGTAACATAAATTAAATTACCACAAATTAACGAGAGGCAGTTGGGCGAATACGAAACCATTTTATAAATTATACAACTTGAATAAATAACAATAAAATTAACGTGTCAGACAGAGTCAAGAAAATATTATTTGTGTTTCAGTAAATGTTGAAATTGTTGACCGTTGCACTCCAAACATTTCAATATGTGCTCTTCCACTCAATGGGTGTAGTGGCTCTTCTAATTTCACTGGCTTCAAGTTCTTCAATACACTGAACTACTCGTTGCCGTAATTCTTCCTTGTTTTTTTACCGCTGTCGTATACACTTTTTCTCTCAAAGTACTCCATAAATAAAAATTCCTTTCCTTGAAAACTTACCTTCGTCAGCCCAAATAATATATTTTTAAAACTTGTGATTCTCTTGAATATGAATCAAAAGCATCAAAACTAAGTTCTTCGTACATAATCTTCCGGTTTAAGAGCGTGAACTTTAGACAATTTGAATGGATGCATATTGTACAGGGTTTTTTTTATATATTGCCACCCCCCTTATCTTTTTTATTTGACATTTTAGAAAAATGTGTCCCAAATAAAAGTTTAATGGTTTCAAATGAATTTTTATGAAAACATTTTTTTTCATATACAGGGTGTTACAGAAAGTCTGGGCGTGGTCCAAGTTTCTTATTTCAAATAGGTACCCCATTTTTTTATTGAATTTTCGGATTCTCCTGAGAATTTTACACATTTTTTATAAGGGATATTCTATACTTAAATCTAAAGCCTAAAGAGATATTGTTATTTTTTGAAAACTATTATGTAAAACAGGTAAACATTTTTCTGGTCGTAAACTGGTCATTGACGGTGATCTGTCGTTCTGTCAATTCATTGAAAAGATGCATTACACTGACGAAGAAAGATGTGATATTCTTCGCATTTTCTACAAGAATAATAATAATGCTTGCGCGGCAAGAAGAGAATATCAGCGGCTTTTCCCCATGCGAGCTATTCCATCTCGAAAAACTTTCAAAAATATTGAACTTGGCTTTCGAAATCGAATGACTGTTAAAAGAAAAAAACGTACTGCGGTTATTAATGAGGAGGAGGAATTAAATATTTTATTATTTTTTCAAGGTAGGTTAATAGAAATTACCCACAGGATATAAAGTAACTTACGCAAATATTATTTATTTTCAGAAAATCCAAATGCAGCCTTAAAAAACGCATCAATTTTTTTTAATAAATCTATTTTCAAAATTTATTCGACATTAAAAAAGCATGGATATTTCCCATACAAAATTTTACCCGTCCAGAAATTAACTGAAGATCAGAAAAACCAACGAACCATGTTTTGCCAGGAAATGTTGCTGATGAAAGATGAAGATAACAATATTTTTCAAAAAGTTTTATGGTCAGATGAATGCGCCTTTAGTACTGCCGGGATTCACAACCGGAAAAATGTTAGATTTTGGGCAACGGAAAACCCTCGGGCCATGCGTGAAATTAAAACCCAAGGTCGGAAAACTTTAAATGTGTGGTGCGGGCTCCTTCACAACAAAATTATTGGACCGATTTTCATTGATGGATCTTTAAATGGAGAAAAATATCTAAATTTATTAAATAATGATCTGGAACCTATTTTGGATGACTTACCCCTCCGTCAATACAACCAAATTATTTGGCAACAAGATGGAGCCCCACCACACAATGTTTTTGCGGTCCTAAATTTTTTAAATCAAAATTTTGAAACGTGGATTGGTCGGACTGCACCGATTCGGTGGCCGCCCAATAGTCCCGACTTAACACCTCTTGACTCTTTTCTGTGGGGATTTTTGCAGAATAAAATATATGAAACTCCCACGGAAGATACAGAGGTGTTAAGAAGGAGAATAATTGAAGCCATTGAGGATTTAAACAATAATCATGCACAATTCATTATTAATGCGATTAATAAAATCGAAGCAGATTATACAAATTGTATTGAAATGAATGGTGGACATATTCAGCAATTATAATATTTATATTTCATTTCATTATTGAATTATTTGATAATATGTAGTTTTTTGTAATAAACACAGCGTCAAAAAACTTGGACCCTTCATAAGACGCAATGCAAAAATGCTCTGTTTCAAGACCTTGTATCTTGAGTAATAAATGATCCAACCATGTGATTAAAAAAAGTGTATGTTAACGAATAGCAGGGCTGCCACTTTTAGCCACATGAAATATTCTATTGTAATTAGAACGCTCTACAGAGTGTTTAAAAGTTTCTCAACACAGGACCTAATGCAAATTAAATGGGAGGTCTGGCTAAAAAAAATTAAACTCTCCTTATTAGCTTGCTGATTACAATATCATGGCTCAGTTAACTAAAAGTGGTAGTCCCGCTATTCGTTGACATAATCATTTTTCAATCACTTCGTTGGTTCATTTATTACTGAAGATACGCGGTCTTGAGGAAAGCTTATTTGCATTACGACTTATGAAGGGGTCCAAGTTTTTTGACGCTGTGTGTAGTTTTTAAAATATTCTTTTCTGTTTTCGTTAATATTATACATATATTTTTTAAAAACATGTGTTGCCTTAATTAGATTCATATGCATATTTCCAAAATTCGATGTTTTTGGAATACCCCGTAGAAGGAAAAAAATCCACGTCTGATATTTCAAAAAATGTTTGTTTAGATGGCGATTCGTTGGAAGATGGTTATTTCTGTTCTGGTTGCCTGTGTATTTTCGTTATTCTCATAAGCTATGCGAAGGTTGTCGGATTTTTCCTCATCGGAATTGTGACATTTTATCCAGAAATTGACAGAAAGTCTACCAAACAGTAAAACAGTCACCGTCAATGACCAGTTTACGACCAGAAAAATGTTTACCTGTTTTACATAATAGTTTTCAAAAAATAATAATATCTCTTTAGGCTTTAGATTTAAGTATAGAATATCCCTTAAAAAAAATGTGTAAAATTCTCAGGAGAATCCGAAAATTCAATAAAAAAATGGGGTACCTATTTGAAATAAGAAACTTGGACCACGCCCAGACTTTCTGTAACACCCTGTATATGAAAAAAAATGTTTTCATAAAAATTCATTTGAAACCATTAAACTTTTATTTGGGACACATTTTTCTAAAATGTCAAATAAAAAAGATAAGGGGGGTGGCAATATATAAAAAAAAACCCTGTACATGGACAAAATTCTCTGGATTGATGAGTACCATACGCCCAAATCTGACACGGCATACCGAATTGAAGTCTGTGGATTTGCATGGAAGTACTCCAAGACATTTATAACATTATTTTCACCGGCAGCCACAGGTTTCGTTAAAGTATAAGAAGTCTTTAATCTGAAGCCATAATTTTTGAAATTGTTCTGTATTTTCACAAGATTCCTTTCGTTCAGTTGGGGTAAATCAGGATACATTGCGTTAAAGTTCTCGCTATTATTTGATGACATTGCCCATGTAGAATAAATAACTTATTTAGAACTTAATTTGTATACATTATTCGGACTCATTGTGCACTGTTTGGACCAGATTATTAACTAAACGTCAGCAATGATTCACATCCTCTATTTAATTGTTTTAAGGCTTCTAGCATGGCTACCTATGACAAAAACGTCAAATCTCCTAAATTCATTAAAAATCGTGTTTTTTGGAAAAACCTCTTAACCAAAAAACTTTACGTACAGAAATATGTTATATCGCTTGAAAGCAAATTTAATTGTCTTGCAGTTTTCAAAATAAAAAGCAGGGTGTTCCATTAGAAAAAATTCTTGTCCTCTTTTTTAAGTAATGGAATAAGCAATAATTTTGGATCACCCTGTAAGATATCGATTCGATTTGCATATTGAAGCTAAATACTCTGGACTTAGTTAAGTTTAGTTAAGGTCACGTTTTTCTTCGTGTAAGTTAAAAATTAATTAATAATTCGAAAACAGTTAGAGATAGGTATGGAAAAATATGATAGGAAGATATTTAGAATTTATCAGCTATCCCGAAAAAAAATAAAAATATATAGGGTGTTCCATTAAAAATAACAAAATTTCTACAAATTTTAAGTAGAAGCAATACTGTTATATATATATATATATATATATACAGGGTGTCCCAGTAATGGCGGCCGGGTTTTCTCAGAAACTATGAAAGCAAAAGCTTCGCGAAAAAAAAATTCATAACTAAAGTGGCCAAGAGAAATTGTCAGAAAATATTTTCAAGTTTGTAGAACTACCGCAAGATGGCGTATCTGCAAAAGTAAATTTTTTTTCAAAAATACTCAATTTGAGATAACATTTTGATAACAGCAACAAAAACTCCAACCAAATCTGCGTCAGTTTTGTTAAAGGCGTTTTGTCATATTTCCAATAATAAGAGTGGGGGAAGGTGATAAATAAATCAACTTTCAAAGCGCTCTGTCTCCTACATATTTTATTTAATGTTATCCAAGTGGGTACTTGTTTGAAAGAGCATTTAAAGCTCTTTTAACTACTGTCATACGCTCGATAGTTCTTGGTACACTAACTAGAGGGCGTTGTTTAAACAAAACTCAATTTTTAGAGATTTTCTCGAAAAAATCAAATGAAACGGTATGCTTTTAACAGTGTGATTTTAAAGAGGAAAAAATTGCCTAAATTCTGGCGAAAACTGCGTTTTAATATATTTATTCATTTTTTAGTTATTTGAAAATAACTTGTTTTCCACTGTTAAAAAAAAATATTAGCTTTTAATCATAATTAAATGTTATTATTCTGTAACAAAGTATTCTTTATTACAACTTGAAAGCAAATAATGCTTATTACAATAGTGTTGGCGTTACCTCACACTTTATCCAGGCTTGGTACTGGTTCAAATTTATTTATTATCAAAAATTTGAAGCGTGTTTAAAAGCCAACGGGCTATAACAATAACAAAACCGAAAACCCATTAAGTAAATCACTAACCACATAAAAGAACAATAACGATACCACACAAAACTTAAAAAATTACAATTACCTAACAAAAATGTCTTTACAAATGTTCAAATTGTTTTCCATTATTTTCAATATAACGATCAAGTCTTTGCCGAGTGCTAGCAACGGCGACTTCAATTTCAGCTCTCGAAATTCTAGCTATAGCATTTCGAATTCTTTCAATCATATTTTCTGGCGTAGTAGGGCGCATTTCAAACACAATGTCCGTTTCGATAATATTCGTCCAAAAAATTACGAACAGCCCTGGAGAAGTGTGTCGGACAACCATCATGTAGAAACCACATTTGTCTTCTGATTTCTAAACGAACATCTTTTAGTAGTGCAGGCAACTCATTTGTTAAAAAGTTTAGATAAATTTCTCCGACTTCACGCATCCAGTGAGGATTAGCTGATGACCAATAGTGCATATTATGTAAATTGACCCCTCTAGTGTTCGTGAAGGTTGCTTCATCCGTCCATAATATGCGGGACAAGAAATAGGGATTCTCGACAATCATAGATCTTAGCCAGTAGCAGTGATCTAATCTTGAATCAAAATCTCCTTCTGTCAGAGCTTGGTGCAGAGTAACGTGATATGGATGTAATTTATTGTCTAACAAAATTCGATGTACCGTCGACTTACTAATTCCCAAGTCCAACGAAATTACTCTGGTGCTTAAATGTGGATTAATTTGAACGAAAGCAAGAATGTTGATAATGTTATCCTCATTTCTCATTGCACGATTTCTTCTAGGCACTGAAATCGGATTTACTAGACCAAATTCGCGCAAATTTTTAGCTAAATGCATAAATACTCTTTTACTGAAATGTCTTCTATCAGGATATTTAGCTGCACATACCCGCACGGCTATATTCGCATTTTCGAAATTTTAGAAGTATACGGCTAACATGTCATAAGCTTTTTCAATTGAATAGGACATTTTTACCAAGTCAGTTTAAGAAAATTGTGATAACATATACTCGCAAATACTAAATAAGCTCTAACAATAAATATACATTGTTGCTTATTTGAAGTTTGACATACGACCATTTTTAAATTGAGTAAAGCGCCAGCCAACCACGTTTAATTTGCCTTTTTTGTTTTTACCCAGCCTACTTGCAATATTTTAACGTTGACGCGTAACTAATAATATTCTTAGTTATTAACGTTATGTCTGTGAACATTAACATTAATACAAATAATGATTTACTTTAATACAGAATAAGCTATTTTTAAAATTAGGAATTAGGTTTTAGGATTTACCACTTTTATGAATGCTTCATAGGAAATTACTAAAAAATGAATAAAAATATCAAAACGGGGTTTAGTTAATTTCCCTCCTTAAAATCACTGGGTTTACAGAAATGACAACAATTTTGAACATTTGTACAGACATTTTGTAATGGTAATTTTTTAGGACTTATTTTGGCACTTGCACCAAACAAAACCATTTGATCGTAAAAGCAGATTTAAGGTTTTATACCCGTACGTAAAATCTATTTCGTTCTTTACAGCTCGAAGTAGGGGTTTGCAGGTCGGAACTTTCTTCAAGTTTATATAAAAATCCTCTATTGTTCGTCGAATTACTTGAAAATAACTATCGTCAATTTTATCTTTGTGTGATAATCGGAGTCTTTTTTTACCAGGAGATTTTAAAGGCGAAGTAGAACATGAGCGATCATTATTGTTCTTTTTGAATTTTTCTTACACTACTTTCCGAAACACCAGTGTAGAATGCAGCCCGTTCTGTTCGATTTTGAATTGGAATAGTTAAAATGTTATTTTCAGCTTCTCTATTACAGGCCTCTGTAACGCGCGCAATAACTTCACGTGCACCGCTTCGAATTATTTTTCCTCTTTTGCTCGCCATCGTTACTTCGAAATAATAATTCAACGCATTTATGTAGAAATGAAAACAAATGCTCGAAATGTATAGGCACCACTGGAAATAACTAGAATCTTCTAGTGACAAGTGTAGGGAGACTCTAGGCACATCCCAATTACAAGTGGATCAGTGCGAAATTTACTAAATCCTCGATTAATTTTCCGTACCGCTTAGCTGGCGCACTTTATAGGTGAAGCGGCAAACTATTATAACAAATAAAATAACATAAAATTTATTTGCGTCTACAAATTTTACTTTTCCGCTTGCTTAAGACTATGAACCTTTATTTTAAGGACCGCCCGGTTTTCTTTCGTGTCCCGCACTTTACGTTCAACGAGGTTAATTAAAATGCAGAAGTAAGAATTTATCGACCCTTAATATTATCAAGTCATGTTTCTCTTTTGTTGCAGGTGTGCTATGCTATTTGCCACATGATGGGTATGTCATCGGCGTGCTCCAATCCAGTTCTGTACGGCTGTCTCAACGAAAATTTTTGGAAGGAATTTAAAGACATACTTTGTTTGGAGAAGCAAACCTCGGAAGTTAGCGGTACTATCCATAAGCAGTCGCTTCGAAAAAACTGTCAAAAAGAAAATCTTCTAAAACCAGACCTCATGACAGACGCCACCAATCAACAGCAATACAACACAGTCAGCTCTGATGTTACGGTTCTAACGAAGTGTTAGCGTTTAAAGAATATCGCAGCTAGTAATCGGGCAAAAGCTGCGAGTAACACTAGTAACATTTTGAATTCTGTGGTTTAATTGAAAACCTTGTTCTAACGGTACCAACAAGGAGGGGGCGAGAAAGGCTGCTGAAGTTTTTCAATTTAGTTTATTTTTGAAACTGTCATTTTCTTTATTGATGAAATAAGTAAATTTTTATATATAATATCACAACAGAAAAAATTTTGTCGGCAAAATTATCGTTCTGGTATGAAGATTAGATATTTTGGGACAAAGTCACGAGTCGTGTATCAAAAATTTCATGATTGAAAAAATTACCAAAATGCAACAAATCTGAATAAAACCAAGACAGTAATTTTGCCTACAAAATTTTTTCTCGAGTGGTATTTGTCATGACTATTTCATGAGAGCGGATAATGAAAAGCAACAGAATAAATGTTGATATCTATGTACAGGGTGGCCGTTTTATTATGGGATAACACCTTATCTCGGAACCTGTAAAAGATATCAACAAAAGTTATATGCAAAAGTTGTTTGAGGTAATCTGGAGTAGTTTTTTTATGTATGTTTCTTATCTACAAGATGTCTAGTTTTTCGTGGACCGGTACCAACTTTCTTCTTCTTCTCAAAGAGGCCACCCTGCATATTAAGACATTTTTGGATTCCCCACAAAATTCTAGATATAATTTATGTTTATTGTTCTGTACCTAAACCTAACCGGTTTTGACATATCTTATGTTTTATGCCAAAAATGACGTTTGCAGGCCTCAACTTAAATGTAGATTTCTCTTGCTTAAAATAATCGGGACTTATTTTCTGGTAGAACGGACTGTACTTTAGTAGACTATTTCAATATTTTTGTAATTAACAAGTACATGCTGGTAAAAAACTAACGTTGAAAAATTAAATGAGAAAATAGTTAAAAGTCATTTTGTTTCAAATGGAAACCCCATAATTTTATAGGTTTATCTCATTAAGCATTAAAAATGAGGATGACTTTGTTAAAGAATGTCTATTTTAAAAATTCTTATATTTCGAAATGTTGGCAATTTAATAGTTTTCTTTTGAAAAAAATTCTATACTTACAAGTTTTAAAGTTTGCCATTAGTTGGCTATGATGCCCAATAAATAAAATACAATCGAGCACTACAAAAATGAAATGACATTGATTGATTATAATTAATAATGGCATTGATTATAATTAATAATGAGAAAAACTTTTTTTATAATTACAAATAATAAACGTATCTATCTAATTCTTACTTACAAAATTACCTAAGAATTACAATATGCAACCAAAAAATTAAAAACTATTGCAAATGGTTTGAATATGGCCACCATTTTCTGTTTTTAAATGTAAAACTGCCTTCGCCTCAAACTATCCTTGATTAAGTAAATTGACATCTTCTTGTATTCTTTGTCGCAATTCATTTGTCTTTGGCTTCTCCTGGTAAGCAATACTTTTTAAGGTATCCCATAAAAAGTAGTCCATGGGAGTTAAGTCTGGACTTCTGGGCGTCCAGGCAAGATTGCCGTTTTCTCCAATCCAGTAATGGTATCGATTGGACAGGTAGTTAGATATTTCTTAGCTCCTATGGCAAGGAGCGCCATCTTTCCGCCATATTAAATTTCTCAATTCTGCTTGGGCACTCCGTTTTTAATTACCTGCTAGATGTCATTTCTTAAGAGGTCATTATATATTCTAACATTTAAATTTTCCTCGTAAAATACTGGGCCTAAAATTCTTGATCGCCAAATTGCTCACCAAACCTTAACGGATCTTCGCCCTTGGGTTTTTACCTCAACTATTTTCTTTTCGTTTCTGTTGCTCCAGTAACGTAATTTTTTCTGGTAAATACCTTGCTTGCAGTCATAAATATGGATTCATCCGCCCAAAAAATATTACGGAAATTATTTTTCGAAAAATGTTTATCCATTATAGTACTGCAAAATTCTTACCTTCTATTATAGTCTAGTACTTCCAATTTTTGAACGGTCAAATATTTGTAAGGCTTATAGCTATTTATCTTCAAACACGTCTGGATACTAGTTCTTTTCAAAATCAAGTCCAAAGTTGCTGTCGGACGGACATTCAGACTTTTCAAAATGTAACAATATATTTCACTAAATTTCATCATTTAAGACATGGCGGCTTCTTTGCTTTCTCTGAATGAAACTGTAATTTTTTCGAAAACACTCGTTGACTCTAGCAAGAACCTTCTTTTCCGGATGGCGTCTTAGAGGAAATTTGATTCACACCTTCCTGGACTTTTATTGTTAGATACATAGCCCTCCAAAATATCGACTCATTCTTCTGGAGTATACCGTAAAATGGGTTGAATAGAAACAGTTTTGAACCTTTCCAACTTTTTTGCTAAAGTGATAATCACGTTTTCCCCAACGAAAAATTTGGAATCTACTTGTCTTGACATATAGATCAAACAGCGCATAATAAAATGTTTTCAAATAATAGGGCTTTTCCTTAAAAAAAAAATAAAAACGCTCTTTTCTATTTACGCTTAAATTGGGGAGAATAGAAACACTCGTTTTATTCAGTGAAATTTGCCATTCTACCCACACAGGGATAAATAGAAACACATAAAATGTTTTCAAAGTATAGGTAAAAATAATAAATATATAAAAAGTGACAAAAATATCAATTTTACAAAAAAAAAACATTTAATTTTGTAGTAATGTAACAAAGACATATTATTTAAATTAAACAACTTTGATGCACATTAAATTTCAGAACGTCTCTTCTCGACGTAGATCGCCATTAATTGGGAAAACCTCTCCAATAACCTGATTAAAATCAAAAGTGGAAATATCCGGAACTTCTGGAAAGCCATAAATATATCCTAACGAGTGTTTGGTAGGATGACTTCGTAAGAAAGTGGCTTCAATCTCATTTCCTGCAATACTTAGGACTTGTTCGATAAAAAATTTCTATGCATATTTCGATATGTTGTTGGAAAATACACCAAAAGCCGAATTCCTTCTTCTATTAAATCAAACGAAACGGGAGAAACACATCGAAACAATTTACCCTCAAAGCAGACTGATGCTGATGAATCATTTATAATTGACTTATCATCGGACTTATCGGTCAAACTTGGTAGTGAAGTATCCATTTCTAAGACTTCATCTGCAGAATATTCTTGAGCTATTTCCATAATAGGTCTTAAATTAGCAAGGGGCAAATTTATTTCCGGGTCTGAATCTTCATCTAAGGTTTCCACACGTCTTTCAAAATCATTATTCTCTTGATCTTCATTATCCGACGTAATGCTTTCAAAATCTGCACCTTTAACGCTTTTGCCAACAGGAACTTGAATTTTACGAAGTCGAGTTTTTATATTTTGACCATCGCCATATCTCATAGTTCTTAGAAGATTTACCAACGAGTTATTAAGCCCTTCTTCAACATTCTCATTTCCGTCATTTTTTTCGTGAAAATTTTGCTGCGGAAGGCGTTCTAAGACTTGATCCATATTTAGTGGAACGATTTCACACTTTCTAAACCCTGATTGTATATTTTTTCCTGCATTCGGCGCGATAGCCTTTGACAAGTTATTTAATAAAGAAGGAAATCTGTCCTTTGGAACCGTGCAATGCTTTGAACCTGCCCCCATTTTCCATGTTTCAATGATCTGCCTCCAGGCTGTTTTAAGAGGCCGGAAAAACACCACATCCAGCGGCTGGGTCAGATGGGTAGAGTTAGCTGGGAGGAAGATAAATGAAATATTATTTTCTTCGCAAACAGAAACTGTATTTGCAGAAAAATGTGAACTGAGATTGTCGCCAATTAACTACTTTTTCCCTAGGAGATCTTTTACTGCCGGTATGATGATTTTCTGCACCCAATCTGAGAAGGATATTGCGTCAAACCAACCAGATAAACTTCTATTAAATCGGGCGCTCTTTGGACCGCCAACTATCCAAGAGGTATACATATTTTTAGCTTTGTACACCACGTATGGAGGTAACAATTTTCCATCAGCTGAAGCAGCATACACAATAGAAACGACTGATTTCGACGTATTGCAAATGCGTTCTGGATAGCGACAGCACCCTTTTGAGGTCGTCATAATTGATTATGTTTGATGACATGACATTTTCCAGCTCCCTGGCCAAATTGTCAAAATAATCATTGATAGTCCTGGGAGAAACAGCGGCTCTTAAACACTTTATGTTCTGACAGATCCTAGATTTCAATTGATTTTTGTGATGTTTTAAAAAAGGATAGACAAAGTCTCTACCAGGAGTGTTATCCTTAAATCTCTTTATTGTTTTACCTCTACTGTCCAGGTAATTTTTTATAATCATCCTGACGTCCAAATGGTCAAGTGGGTAGCCCCAATCGGAACAAACTATTAGTTAATGGATTAATATATCTTCTTCTTGTTGGGTTAGAGCTGTTTGTCCTCCAAGACGCTTTATATTTCGGTTTATGTGGTGCCGATAAATTACAGAATAATGTATGTTGTAAGTTTCTTGTGCCACTCTATAACTCATTCCATTTCCGTTTTTTTATCAATCTTATTATATGTTTGACCTCTAGGGTCTGGAATATAAACGCGAGGCATTTTTCTGCAAAAGAGTTTCACTTATGTCGATCAAAGCAGTGTCAAAATAGGTTGCTTACAATACAGGGAGGGGGAAAAAACTTTAGAACGTAGGTATGTTAATAAAAATAGAGTAACAACAACAATAGTAACAACAAAGTGTAAGAATTATGTGGAAACCTACATAAAACAAAACCTCAGATTACCTTAAACAACTTTTGTATTTAACTTTTTTTTGCTATCTCTTACAGGTTCAGAAATTAGGTATCGTCCTACAGCCACTCTGTATACAAAAAATTGTCGTGACAATACCATGATGTTGGTTTTGTCAAGTACCAATTAAGTTATTGTCTAATATAATATAACGTGTGATAGGATTATTATCGATTATATTTACGAGTAAAATCGTATTTGTCAAAGATGACAACTCTCTACTTCGCTTAGCAACGGACCACAACAAAGTGGTAAATAAACTGGAACTAAAATAAAACTAGCTATATTTCAAATGTAAAATTTACAAATTTGGAAGATATAAGCATGTATACAGAAACTCTTTTAATATAAAAATATTACATTTTTTTAACTGGTAATTATTTATTGGTATTTATAATAAATAGCAATAGTATACTATAATTCAAACTAGCCAGAACCATTTCGAGTAACTTGACTTAAAACGTTTACTTCAATGATCGTAATTAAAGGCTGCGCTTTTGCATGAACATAATAACATGAGTTTGGTTCTCGATTTTACATGAAAAAGAAAAAGATTCAGAGGCCTGTAAACATATTCATATATTATGAAACCAGGCATCTTCAGCTTATACCGGCAATACCTTATATTATATTTATTAAAATATCTCTGGAGGTCACATGAACAGGAATGTAAGAGAGAAACCCAACGCTCGATACGAGTAGATTACGAGAAAAAAGATTTAAATGAACATACGGTCCGAAATAGCTGAGAAAAGGATACAAAGACCGATTCCTATTGGAAAAAAAAGATATTAAAATTGTATTTTTTAGTCTCTTCAAAATGACATGCCATGTAATTATTACAATTTAACCCCATGCTTATCACTTTGACTTTGATAAAAAAAATCGTAGTTTACAGTTCATGTTAATATAATATTTAAAAATGAAACAAAATATCTTAAAAAATCTAAAATTTAGTTACGTTCTGGCCGAGGTAACATAAAGAATAAATAACAAACTGAGCCGTTCATCATTTGCATGAAAAACTAAAATTAGTACTTAAAACTGTTCAGAAGTTATCGTCGGAGACTGTCATTTTTGTTAGTTCAATTTCATTTTTTCTGTACCTTTAAAAAAATTTTAAAAAAATAAGAAATATTTACAATTTATTGAAAACGTACTGCTATTCATGTTCAGGTGGTTTCCCCATCTCTCTTATTTACGAATTTTCATATATTCTCCAATCTTCAAGATATTATAATTTAAAAATTATAGAGTTCAGAACTTTTAACTACCCAGAACTATTTGTGCCTAAAGATGTTAGTACTCATAGGTAAAGCACACGTTTTCACGGAACTGAAAATTATTACTTACATCTAAATAAATAAAAGTACTACCCCTAGTTTAATTTCATGGTTTTTCTTCAAAGCCCATTAAAAATGTTCATTTAAAACAGGCACTGACACATTCTCTACCTAGCTTCACAAGTTAAAAAACCCCGTTAAAATGGACGAAATTTGGATATAACTGCGTTTTTACCATGCAAATAAGGTCCGTCCGACATGGCCAATTTTAGTAATAAAAAATATACTGCATTTTTCGCTAGTAAAGCGTCACAATGCGTTTTTCTTTGGTAGTTATATGATGTTTTTTTCTTACTGATATAATTTCAACAGGAAAAAAAATCCGAAAAACGGTCATTTCACAAGGTATAGAAAACTTCAACTGGATTTAACCACTTACCTGAATTTAGTGAACACTTAGGTACGATATTATGCCGAATCCAATGGCGTGTTCCGCATTGTTGCCAAGTTTACTCCTTTTTTTGTTATAAAAGGAAAATTATTTTTTTTAATGAAACACCCTAGATTATATTACTTTTTTACAATCTGCGTAAAATTCTCAATACTTTTTATTAAGAGCACTTTTTATGAAAGTCAACAGTTTTACGAAAAAATAAATAAATACTTTTTATTAGAACACCTGCACACAAAAGGTAACCTGATATGTTTGACAATGTCAGTTTTGTCTATTTACAAAAATGGATCGTTTAACTGAAACTCAAAGAATTGAATTTTAATTATACTGGGTTATGGGGATAGAATGCGAAACCTGCAAGATGTTTGTAACATTTTTAATGACTCCCAACAGAAATCCAATAACTAAATCTACCGTTAGTAAAATTAACAAAAAATTCCTGAAACTGAAAAGGTAAAAGATGCTGTACCAGAACATTAGGAAGAGAAAATGATGTGTCACACATGTCTGTAGACCGACTTCTAAAAACCGAAAATTTTTATCCGTACGAAATTACTTTGGTACCAGAACTCTCTGAGGATAATCACGATAGGCGCTTGGAATTTTGCGAAATCATGATGGAACGTTGTATTACCAATCTAAAATTTGTCAATCAAATTATTTTTTTTACAACTTTTTTTTTAATGGAAAAGTTAACAGGCATAATTGTCGATATTGGGTCAGGGAAAATCCACATGGGATACGTGAAAATCATACCCAATTTCCCCGAAAGATATTTTTTAGTGTGTTATAAAGGGCTATGACCTCGAGGCTAAATTTGGTAACAAGATGGGGATTTATTGTGCTTTTCGGTCTGTCAGAACGTACAGCATTTTATATTTGTCAGTAACAATGTTACAAACATCTTGCAGGTTACGCATTTTATCCCCATGACCCAGTATAAATAAAATTTCTCTATATATATATATATATATATATATATATATATATATATATATATATATATAATATATATATATATATATATATATATATATATATATATATATATATATAATATATATATATATATATATATAATATATATATATATATATATATATATATATATATATATATATATATATATATATATATATTTAACAAAACAAGTAAATTTTATTGGGGTATTGGACCTAATGAGGGCTGGGATTTAATTAGCTTTTTAGCTACGCAAACATTTCAGTAATCTTTGCTACCTTCTTCAGGGCTACAATATTAAAAGAAGATTTTTTTTTTACTTTTATCCACATTATTTATAAGAGAAAAAGTTGTACTCACTGGTATGCAACTTAATTGAAATAAATTCTTGTGAAAAACTTTAACATACAGGCTGAAATTCTTGTTTTCGATGCTATATTTATGTAAATACCAGTGAGTACAACTTTTTCTCTTGTAAATAATGTGGATAAAAGTAAACCGAGATAAATAGATTTTTATTTAGTTTATAGGAATATTATAGTCATATAGTGTTTTTCAGCCTAATTGAGACTTAAATGTATCCATGATTTCCTATTACTATGGTGTTATTAGTAATATATGAGTAATAAAAAAATTAATATTAAAAAACGAATTAAGATATATGTGATGTAAAATTATTAAAGTAAGCTAGGATTTTTTGTCAACGAAAAATATTGGATTGTGGAGACTGACTATAGACTGGCATATGGATTTAATAACGTACAAAACAAAGTCTATAAGGACACGTTTAAGCTATCTAAATTACTATTACTATTGTTATTATTATTAAAATTGAGAAAATTTGCACGCATAGAACTAAGATCGTCTATGTCGTTTTTTTATTCAAGAATTAGGTTTATTTTGACCATCTCTAGAAATAGTCTCTTATAACTGACCTCCATACATAATATTTGTGTTTCATTATAATTAGATAAGTGCCCTAATTGGTTGGTGTGTCCTGGAAGAGCACAAGTATTTTTATATAACGTACAGTCACTTGTATGTGAGGTTATTCTGTCTGTTAAGACTCTGAGATTAAGGTCGCGTAATTTTTCACCTCGCATATGTATTGTTTATATCCTTATTATTAAGGTCACCTAGATTCATTAACCGCTTTACGGCAATGTTATGTCCTAACGAATATTTCTTTTTGTGATAGTTCTATAGATATCATTACTTGGTATATTTACAATCTATGTATTTGTGTTGATCTATCGAAAAATAAGATTTTTTTCGATTATTATTTCGTTTTTTCGTTGTTTTCTTTTTTAAGGTAAATTACGCTTTGTCCATAAAATGGGAACAATTTTCCTGCGGCAATAAAGCATACTTTTGTTTGTTTGTTGTTTGTCCGGATGAAAAATCAGGGGCAGTCAAATCAGGGGATCTGGGCGGCAACGACAAATCGCCAAAGCGCGAAATTAAACGTACATGAAACATGTGTCTCAAAATCTCCATTGTCTCGCCTGCTGTGTGACATGTTGTTGAAACCACGTATCCTCTTTATAGTGTGTGGGGCAATCTCCTGATAGCGCTCGCCCTTGACAGTGACAGCTTCACATATAACGTTTTGAAAGAAGTATGGCCTAATCACTTTTGCAGCAGACATTGAACACCAAACCGTAACTTTTTGCTAATGCTGTCATGCACCAAAATTCGCCGCAAAGACCGGCGCGAAATTTGTAACTGTGACGACCGCCTTCTCGTTGACGTTCCTGGCCCGACATCTTGGCACACACGCTCGATATTTTTTGCAGAACTAGACCTGGTCTAACTCTTAAATCTTTTTAGTGAATAAGAGGGAAAATGTCTTTTACCTCCACCAAATTCAACACATCTTTGCCAACCCTTAGATGTTGCTTTTTTGCGTCCCTTAAAAAAGCAAGGAGGAGAATTCTGAGTGGAAGTCCAAGCGAAGAAGTCCATTCCAGAAGAGTGACCTTCCAAAACTTCTCAAGAATTCCTTAGAAGTAGTTGGAGCAAATTCGAAGGAAATTTGTTGTCTGGATTTTGCGCGTCGGGATTTGGCCCTACAATCCACAAGTTTTAAAACGTTTGCCTTAACCTTAAAGACTTATTACTAAAGATGCTCCACAATTAGATGAAATAGATAAAACGTTGCTCGAATTTCCCGAAGTAGAAACAAGGCCAAATAGGCGAAAACGAATTCATGTTCAACCAGGAAGGCCAGTCATCCTTACAGATCTCGATGCTCAAGCGACAGTTGAACAACAACAATTTCATCCGATGATTCCGATACAGACTATTTGTCATTAGCTCGTTTTGTGACCATAAAAAAATTGATTTATTTGATAAAAATTGTTTACCACGAGACTCTGATCCAAAGAAGAAAAGACAAGCCCCGAAGTAGAAACGAGATCAAAGAAGCCCAAACAAATGAAGGTTCGACCAGGAGCGCCAGTCATCGGATGCTCAATCGACGACTAAAACCGGAAACGAGCCACCAGAAAATATGTCATCCACGTCTGGTTTGCAAAAATCCAGAAATTGCCAAGACATTCCATCCGATTATTCCTACTCATTTGATTTGGAAGAAGAAATAACTTTCTAGAAACAAAGGGTCTGTCCATCAAACGAAGATATTAATATAGATTTTTTATTAGTAAAGGTTCCGAAACGAAGTTCATTAAACATCAAACTCTACGTGGCAAAAGTTTTAGATGAAAAAGAAACATGGAGAACACGTTTTTTTTCTTTCCCAAATGTGCCTGATGGAAGTATTATTTAAAGATTCGATATTATTAAAAGGCTTTGCCCTCATTTATAGTTTTGAAGAGGTCGCTATACGTTTTCCAATTTACATGATCTTGTGATAAAGTGAGTAAATTATGGGTGTATTTGTGGCTTAACAATTTACTTTAGGTTTGTTAAATAAGAATTAGTTTTGTTATTAATAAGAATTTGTATGTTTCAGTTTTGTTACCAAAGAATTATTATGTTTTGTTTTTGTAATAAATTATTTTTTCATAATACATTGATGTTTTTGTTATTTAAAAAAAAACAATTTTTAAAAAAAAATGTGTCCGAAGACACCTCTGTATGAAGAAAAAATCGGTTTTACGTCGTTTTATAACTCCGTTCGAAGTCACCCCACTCGATGTGGTGAATTCGGAGAGTTTTTAACAAAAAAAAAATCTAAAAACTGAAAACGCTATGAAATATTTCAGACTACTAAAATGCTGCTAGATGTTAGGGGATTTTGAGCGAAAATTGCAGACATTTATTTGTTTTGGTGTTTAGGCTGTGATTAAAAAGGTTGTGTCCGAAGTCCTCCCGTTTGACGGTAATACATACAGATTGCCAATAAAAACGTGTTATAATATTAAATAATGGATCTAATTAAAATTCAAAAAATAATAGTTGATATAATTATTTACTCTGTTTCGTTATTAATTAATACGAGATGGCCACGGTACCTACGTGGAGGCTACAGTGGGTAATCTGTATAATATGTGAATAAAATGTTGTTGCAGTAAGGAGAGAAAGCAAATTAATAATTTTCAACTGTAAAATTAATAATCTGGAATCCTATTAACATATAGAATGACCTCCCTAAAAAAATAACGCAAAAATATCAATCAGTTTAAAAAATAGAAAATGGTACATGAAAAGGTGCTGCAGCAGGACCTCAACTGTAGACTAGTATTCCTTTACATCGATACGCATACTTGAATATTGTCTCTAATAAATTAAATTATTAGCCTATTGGTTGTACGTCGCTAAGACAGAAAATATCGATTTTTTAGACATATTAGGCAGTTATTTGCATGGAAACCGATTTCAAATTCTTAATGGGCAAATTATAAAACCCCCAGGATACCAACAACAATTTTTATTTTATACAGTGTGAAACGTTAGATTTCTTACAAATCGGATTTTTTTTATTACTTATTGATTTCTCAAAAAATTTCATACCGCTATTTTGTAACCAATCGGATATTGTTATTCTAACTCGTTACCATAGCGACCAACAAAATTTCGGGAAATTTTCGTCATATAATGAAATGTCAACGCCTTCCGACACAACTTTTTTTAGTAATAGTAATTGTGAGAATATGTCACATACCTTATAATAAATTAATACATGTATCTCCTATTTATTTATTTTAAGCAGATTTTCAAAATAACAAAAAGATATACTTATGTAGGTAGATTTTTTGTAATTGCCCATAACAATAGTCCTATCCCACTATCAACTATGGTCCGAGTGCATCTGAAGTACAAAAAGATGAATATTTCTATCTATAATGACTTGCGTCGAACAACCCCTTGAAAATCCGACGACAATAAATCCTACCGGTAAAGTATTAATCTTTCAGATGACCACATATGTTTAAGCGGAGTATGTCGCATTTTAAGCTAGGATAAAAAATCCGAGCTTTTTAAAATAGGTGCATACTTTTATTGACTGAATCATTCTGGTAAGTTATATCACGACAAATAGTGTTTTGATGTGTACTTTTATATAGTGGTAAAAGAAAAATAACACCGAGAGTTTAAAGATGCGTGTTCATTTTCTAAAATTTGAGGTTAAGTAAAAACTTGCTATGTAAATCACAAATCCAAATTCTTAAGTGGACCATTGTTGAGATCACTTCCTTTGAAATTCAGGAATTTATAATAACATGTAGGACTATTGTTATGACACAGTTAGCGAGCAAAGTCAAAATGAACCCCCAATCAATTTTTTTTCTTACAGAATATGCCTCGAATGAATCTAGAACGTCTGAAAGTTGGTGGAACGCTCTATACTCCTTATTCTAAGGAAAGATTAAAACGATATCCTGGCCAAAAAATTGTGACAAAGAAAAGCTGCAACATTTTATAATATTCCGCGCAGTTCTATAATTTTAAAATTAAAAGCTGTGAGAAGTAATAACGTCAAACCTCCTGGACGAAGATGTATATTTACGAAAAAAGAGGAGGACACATTCGTTCAACATATTATTGCTATGTGTGATTTCGGATTCCCTATAACTACCTTTGATTTACGACGTATCATTAAAATGTACTTAGACACCTCTGGTCGTAAGAAAATGCGCTTTAAGGATAACTTTCTTGGAAAACGTTGGTTTTTTAATTCAACAGAAGGGAAATCTTAGTAAGCGTTTATGCAGTAATATCAAAAGAAGTCGAGTTGCCGTTGATGACAACATTGTAAATTTATATTTTAACAACTTACAAACAGTGCTAGATGGAATTCCTCCCTCTGCAATTTGGAATTACGACGAAACTAATCTAGTCGACGATCCAGGAAAAAAACCCGTTCTTATAAATAGAGGTTGCAAGTATCCGGAAGCAATAAAAAATTCATTCAGTGTCAATAATGATGTCGGGATTGCCGCAGGGCAGATTTGTCCACCATATTTCAATTATAAAGCTGAAAAAATGTGGGATACATGGACTGAAGGAGGACCAGTTGGGGCAAGGTATAATAGTACAAAGAGTGGATGGTTTGATGGTGCCAGTTTTGAGGATTGGTTTATATCTATTTTACTACCTATAATAAAACGCTCTGACCATGAGAAAACCGTTGTTATTGGGGATTTAAGTTCCCATATTAGTGCTTGAGTTTTAACCTTGTGTAGAGAAAACAATATTGTTTTTGTAGCACTACCACAAAACGCTACTCATTTGACCCAGCCGTTAGACATTTCTTTTTTTCGTCCTTTTAAGATACTTGATGATTGGAAAAGCACTCCGACCGGAAGAAGGCATCCAACTGTACCGAAAGACGTGTTTCCGGCATTATTGAAAAAAACTGTATGACAAAATTGGACCTAACAGTGCACTAAATCTTCAGTCTGAATTTAGGAAAGCCGGTATTTATATTCAACAAATGATTTGAAGTAAATAGATCATTTACTGACTTTCTCCAAGCCACCAGACTATTAAAAACAGCCCCTAAAATTATTCGTAAGAGAAAAAAAGTTAACGTTGAAGCCGGAAAGAGCATAGCTCCAGAAGATTTAAATTTAATGAAAACGCCCCATGCAGAAGAAGAATCTCGACCAGGGCTATCGGGTATAAAAAGCCGAAATAAAAAAAGAACGCGGAAGTTATCTGAAAGTGATTCCGAACAAAGTTGCACTCATATGTCTCTTGCCTCTGATACTCAATCAGAAAGTTTCATTGATCTAGAAAGCATCCACTTACAAAACAAAATGAACCAATAATTATTGGTGATTATGTTATTGTCTCTTATGATAAACAATACTGGCCAGGTATTGTAGAAGAGACACTAAAGAATTCTTACGTAGTAAGAATTATGGAAGTGGCCAGAGACAAAAGACAGCCTCAGGTACAACACCAGTGAGATCGTAACAAAAATTTGTAGTCCCACACTACGTTCCAAGAGCAGAAAATTATACTCAGTATTAGAATTAGAGAATTTATGAACTTGATTTTGTATATTTTTCAATTTTGAGTTCTTCTTTTAAATTTGTCCGTAATGGATTTTACACTTTTGTTTCGGAATAAAAATTTTGAAATATTATAATATGTATATTTTATTCGCCATGCATTGTTGTTGGGCAACTTTAAACACAACAACGTACCACTAAAAATTTAACAGAAAAAATATTTAAAGTAAGTATTTTTGAATTTTCGTTATAACAGTGTTTAAATCAACCATTAGGCTACTATTTAAAAAATCACCAGATTTTAACTAAGAAATTTCCAACCAAAAATTAGAAGAAAACTCAAAAAATAGACCATTGTTAAGGGAAATTACGGTACCTTATAATAAATTAATACATATATCTTCTCTTTATTTATTTTAAGCAGATTTTCAAAATAATAAAGATATATTTAGGTAGATAGATCTGAATTTTATTTAAGTAGGTACTTAATAAATAATACTTTGTACCGGGTGGCCAACTAAGAATGGACGCCGGCCATAACTCGCTAACCGTTAATCATATAACTTGGGGAAAAAAAAATTATTGGCTAAATCGACTAAGAGAAATCGCTGGAAAATATTTTGAAGTTCCGCATATGGCCGCTAGGGGGCGCAACTGTTATGGTCAATCAGAAAAAGGGCTGTTTCTTAAAAAATATTCATGTAAAGGTATATTATAAATACTGCCATCGTAAAGAGTAGAAAAATTGTGATTTTTTTGTTAAGGATATTTTGCTCTATCTCGTAAAATGTAGTGGTGGGGGAAGGTCAAACATGTTTTTATTTAAATGTCAATAACTCCGTTATAAGTCAACGGAATTGAACAAACTAGGTCTCGTTTAAAAGAGCCCATCTTAACTAATAATCTGATGTAAAAAAAAATCCGATTTGATTTCGCCGTGGTAACTAGAGGGCGCTGATTGACATCACAACAATTATTACGCATTATTTTGAAAATTTTAAATAGCACGCTATATCTCTTTTAACACAATTTAATAGAGGAGGAAATTCTCAATAAGTCAGTGCAAATTTCAGCTTCCTAACTTTTTTCAAACCGGAAATATAAATAAAACAAATATTAGGGCGCTGGGTACGCAACATCTCCCTAATCTGTATGGACATAGCCTACATCACAATAATTCAGTAATAATACCACAGATAATATTCAACGCAAATCGCTAAAAATTATACTAATGTTCTGAAATAACCACCAGGTGGCGCAGTAGGAGTCAATAAGTGCAATATTAAATTTTCATTATAATGGGAAATGAAAGCCATTTAAATGGAACGTGTGAAAGAAACGATAATAAAAATATAATTCAATTAATGCCGCCCTAAATGTTCAAATTGTCGGCCATCGTTTTCGATGCACTTATGCATCCTATCTCGCGTGGATAAAACTGCAGCCTCCAGTTCAGCAACTGAAATAGTATTTATACAGTCTCTTATTCGCTGAATCATATTTTCCCGTGTAGTGGGTCTGGTGGCAAAAACTAAATCTTTCACTCGACCCCATAAATAAAAATCTAAACACGTTAGGTCGGGTGACCTAGCTGGCCATGGAAGGGTGCCGCCTCGCCCTATCCATCGGCCAGGATAGTGGGCATCTAAAAATTCCCGAACGTTGACGGCGAAGTGCGCTGGACAACCATCGTGCTGGTATACCAATCGTTGTCGGACGTTCAGAGGTACGTCCTCCAACAAAATCGGCAATTCCTCCCTTAAAAATCTTAGATATCTCTCACCATTCAATAGATAATCGAAAAAAAATGGTCCGATAATTCGTCCGCCTAAAATCCCTGCCCAACAATTTACAGACCAACGGCCTTGGTGCTGGACTTCGCGCATCCAATGTGGATTTGTTCTGGACCAATAATGTGTATTGTGAAGATTGACACGTCCATCGCTCTGGAAGGTAGCCTCATCGGTCCACAATATTCGCCTCAGAAATTGCCGATCTTCCCTCATTACACCCAAAAGCCAGTGACAATGGTTTAGTCTGTGATCAAAATCTGCAGCAGTCAATTCCTGATGCAGCACTAAGTGATATGGATGTAACCTAAAACAAGATGAAGATATTTAATTGATGTTCCAGGAAATTATTGGTTTTCTAGGCTTAAAGACCTATGTGACATCAGAATCACGTGACTTTTGTTAAAAAATATGTCCAGTTTATATTTGCAATGTCGTTGCTTACCTGTGCTCTTTGAGTATATGTTGAACAGTGGTTCGCGTTACTCCTAGGTCTAGCGCAATAATTCGAGTACTTAGTTGAGGATTAAACTCGATATACGCTAGCACATTAATTACATTCTCTTCGGTGCGTCCTCTGCGTTGTCTGCGGTATACGGGAATATGCACGTTTCCAGTGGTTCGCAAACGTTGGATCACTCGAAGAAAAACCTTTTTACTTGGGTGGCGTCTCTGCAGATATTCCTGCGCATATACTCTTGCAGCAACCGTAGCATTTCTCAAACATTCAAAATAAACACCTATCATGTCGAATAGTTCTTTATTTGTATAAATCATTTTGTTCTTAACACAACGCAACACGAACAATAACAAATCTTGAACAAGAAAAATACGAACTACAACAATAACATGAACAACAGCAACTAGAAACTCAAAAAACACGAAAATCTCGGACAAAAACGCGTAATGATAGCAATACTATTAGGAAATTCAAGAACGATAAATAGCAACTAAAAGGCACTGACAAGAAACTATTGTTTATTTTTTGACGTATTACTTTCAATTTTGTTTTCACAGCCTACTATTTTTTTTGCTTGATGTAGCAGAAAATTGCTAAGGAATTGCTAAGGAATGGCAGTATTTATAATATACCTTTACATGAATATTTTTTAAGAAACAGCCCTTTTTCTGATTGACCATAACAGTTTTCTTATTTATTAGCGGCCATATGCGGAACTTCAAAATATTTTCCAAAAAAATTTCTCTTAGTCGATTTAGCTAATAACTTTTTTTTAAGTTATATGATTAACGGTTAGCGAGTTATGGCCGGCGTCCATTCTTAGTTGGCCACCCCGTACAAACGCATTGAAATACTCCATGAACTCCTCGACTTCTTCTCTTTGTAATGGTGAATAATTAAGACTTGCATGGCCCTTAATAGGTGTCGGTGTTTTATGTAGTAGATATAATATTTTCCTACCAAGAGATTTAGTTTCCTCTTAGACATCCTGGAGAACTTTGGCGAAATCATCAGCAACACGTTCTGTATTTTTCTAAACAAATTGTCTTCCATGATTTTAATGTGACAACTTTCAATTAGATCAGTAAGATATTTCAGATAACGATGATTCAGATAATGTAATATGACCCACTTCTTTGCAACATGCACATAAACCATATTTTTCAAATTTTTCCATTTTAAATAACTTATAAGTATATTTCTGCTATTTCAAACTCAGAGCTTTATTGACTGGTTTAATCTGAAATATTAGTTTAAAGTCGTTTGACAGGCACAAAATACACAAACAATTCCATAGCCTTCTAGATTTAATTACCCTCTTATTTGAGGTTACATACTTACATTTACCGAGATATATCATTAAAATTAAGAATACATCAATTCCACCATTCTTAGTAAATTCGAATGAATAAAAAATAAAAGAAAAGAGCTCATTCTGTACATTTCTGAATAAATTATTATACTAGAATCGGAATTTTATCTTTTCTTTGGGAAAAACCAACTTTTACCGATAGGTATAAGTGTTCTAAAAAATGAGTTTTACATAATTTTCCACTACTTTTAGTGATTTGAAATCTACTATATATAAACAAATATAGCTTCCTTGAAATATGTATCATTATATTATTGTACTAAAGTTGGTAGTTGTAACTTTTAATAATAATAGTTAATTATAGTCATTTGGCACTTTATAATTTACATGTTTGGAAAGATTAGGACCTAATAGGTGGATCCATCAATTTTAGTGGTTTAGAATTAGCTTCGAATGGTAAAATACATTTTATTGTATTACTATTTAATTTTACTAAACTCAGTACTTGATTGATTGATGTACTACCAAAACGACACTTTTAATGATCTTGTATAAAATTTTCTTACCGAATCTCCCATGTAGTTGAATTAATAACCAACATTTTTTTCTCGCTCTCGAATTTTTGCTGAAAATTATCCCTCGTCTTCGACTCGATTCGTTACCTCGAAATAATTTTCGGTAAATTATTACCGAAGCACTAGGGAGATTATAAGTGAAAATTTGTTTTTGATAAAAATTTGCTTGTTTGGCACCTAAAAATCATGTTTTTTTTTAATATCAAAATGTAATTCAATTCATACGGGGTGTTCAGAATATTAAAGAAATGTGGATTGAATTTTAAAATTTCCTAAAATCGGAAAACCTTCTTTGTCCGGTCATATTAATTCCTTGTCACAGATCTCAATTCAACTCCACATTTTTTTCTCCTGAACACGCCAACACCCCGTATTACTTGACTTTAAGTTTGGTACTTTAAAAAGTAGTTTTTTAAGCACC
This sequence comes from Kuschelorhynchus macadamiae, assembly GCA_030620095.1. Lineage (NCBI taxonomy): Eukaryota > Metazoa > Arthropoda > Insecta > Coleoptera > Curculionidae > Kuschelorhynchus > Kuschelorhynchus macadamiae. The sequence continues at coordinate 533,311 of JAUTXW010003478.1, forward strand.
CGACAGTCAAACCAAGTTTCACATTGTATGACATATATTTTAAATTAGGTATTCTGAGAGTTTTTGAGTAGCCAAATAAAAATATGAAATCGGTTCCATTTAATTTGTATTATTTTCTCAAAAATCGATATATTTTTCTGTCATGTCAATGGAAAAAAGAAAAATTAACAGCCTCGCAACAAATTTCCAAATTTGGTTTTGGTCGCGTAACGAATAACTGAGCGTGAGCAATCACATGGAAGTCATGAAAAATGAGACACACTGTATCGTAATTTGCTAATAATAACGAAGCTAATTTCTCTTGCAAACGCAAGACTTACACCTACAGGGTACTTCAAAAGTTTTGTCTCTAGATACAAATATTTTTTTTATGTATTTTTGATTGTATAGGGTTTATAAGGATGTGCTAATATTTAAGGGTGTAATTTTTTGGCCCATTTTAAGAAAAAAACGTCATATGAATGAATATCCTAAAGGTCTCAACTTTTGAACTACAGTGCGTTAGAATTTCAAAAGAATAGTTTTTACAAAATATCTTTGATATCACTGCAGATAATTTTGTGAAACTCGTTACACTCCCTTTTTAAGAATTGTGCGAGTTTGTGCGAGATTTGCCCTGAATATTTTTGAAAAAAAAATGGGACGCCACTATTTCTTTTTCTAAATAACAATTAAATTTGAAAACCTACATATTTTGGAGCAAATCTGGATTCCTGGTTTTTTTCGTCCGATTTAAAAAAAAAGCATTTATACATAGTTTTAATTTTTAAAGCCTAGCCTTAGGTTAAAATTTTCGAGGTCCCTAATAAAATAAATAGGTAGCTATGAAATTTTGCCAGAATTACCGTATTAATTGTCAAAATTTAAAAAGAAGAGTAAAATTGAACTTCGTCCTATTAAAAAACCAGAAAACATTATGAAACACAATATTAACATGCATAATTTTTTTTCTGATGATATGGTGAACGCAATATATATTGGCTCCGGCGCTCGTCTTAATAAATGAAAATGGTGCTATTCTGTCATTTTTTTACATATGCTTGCTATGGGACCACTCTGGTAATATCCTGAATATTCCCTGAAAATTACATCCAAATTGGTCAAATCATCTCATCGATGTACATACTTAAAAAAAATACATAGGGTCAAGTTGATAACTTCCTCCTGTGTTGAAGTCGGTTAAAAAGACGTTTTTTTTTAAGCTATTACGTTTGTTTAATAGTTTACTTTAATGTTAAAAATAAGCGTTATTACTTTATACTTTTAAACAATCCCAGGTTTTACCTACAAATCAAATTATTTATCACATTTTAGTGATATGGCCATGCAGAAGAATCGATTTTTTTTATGCCAAAACAGTGCGTCAGGCCAAAGCAAATAAAGAGACCAAATTTGTTGCAAAAAGATGTAGGTTTTCAACATTATTTGTTATTTTAATAAAAAGCAGAGGCGTCCGATTTTTTTTTAAATTTTCAGTGCCAATACAGCACGGTAGAATCTAAAATTAAAAGATGTGCCTCAAAAAAACCTTTCAATTCTTAATAGGTGTGCACCGAGTTTCACAAAATCATCGACAGTATTTTGAAAAGTTTTTTTTTTGAATTTCAACACCTGTATATGAAGTTTTTGTCTTCAAATGGGCCAAAGAATCATACCCTTAAATTTTAGCATATCATTATGAATCATCTTGTATATAAGGTTGAGTCTTACTTCTTGTTAGTAATAATAAACTAAATATAAAAAGCCGGGAACAGCAGTCACTATCCCATGTTCTAAAATAAGTCAATTAAAAAAGCAGGGTTTATACAAACACACTGCTTTATTAAAAATATCATGAAACTGTTTGCAGAATTTTCACGAAGTGCTTATTGTATAAGAAAGTCTAAGCTGTTACATCTTGGAAATACAATAACGTTAAAGATCAGTCAAATAGTAATTAGATTTTGTAACGTATCTATATATTAAAACAATATACAGGGTATTACAGAGATACGTACCTTAAATTTGACTGTAAATAAAGCTTGACGTAATATGAAAAAAGTTTTATACATTTTTTCTCTAAGTCGTGTAAGGGTTATTTGAGTGAAAATGAGGCACCATTGGGTATCTGTTTAACACTGATTTATTTTTAGGCTTACTCAAATATTTTTACAGTAACTATAAAAAATAGATTAGATGGCTACGAGTATTAAGAGCCCCAATACATTTACCATTTTAACTAAACAGAAACTAATACAAGTCACACCCTTTATAAGATACAGGGTGTTAAAATATTAATGGTAATATGAACTTCAAATTAATTATGTATGGATGGATATTTTGCTAAATATTTTTTAAACAGTGCAAGTTATCGAAAAAATCTAAGAGACCAAAAAGTTATAGAACAGAATGCAGAAATTCACCTTGTTGTAAAAATGGCAAGTGATCTTGTAGTAAAAAGTTTAAGATTTGACATTAGAAATGACGAGATTCGAAATGTCATGAAAGCGACACTGTCATCGAGAGCATCGAGGAGAAATCCCTAAAACAGTTTGGACACCTTATAAGATTGCCGGATAACCAATGGCCCAAACGTATCTTTCAATGGCACCCACTTCAAAGAAAACGGAGAGGAAGAACTAGAAGATCATGGATCGAACAGGTGAGACAAGCAATAGGATCGAGAGATTTGGATGATGACGACACACTCGATAGAGAGGTATGGAGAAGGGAAACGGGAAGACGGTGGCAGCTGTAATAGATAATATTTATATTTACAATAATCCTAACTAAAGTCTGGCAAGTTTGTTATGACCTACGCGGCATCGGTAAGTGAGGTAAGGCAACGCCTCAATTTATCTATTAATTGCCCAATGGCGGCGTGAAAAATTCCTATAAATTATGATATGTGAATATTATATTATTTTATATTATTTCAAAATCATTATTGCATAAGCCAATTAAACGAAGAAATATTGTCAAAATTTCAATACAAAAAAATTAAAGAAAAAAGTTTTTTTTGTTAACTATTACATATAAATAAATACAAAACGAGAAGTGTTAGCACTGTAAAAAGAAATTACCAAGAAGATGTTAAACGGCGCCGGCGCTGGCGCGTGGAATTATATAGTTGAAAGTATAGACAACTTTAAGGGAAGAAACGCGTACTTTAAAGTTCTTCATAGTTTTAGTCTGGTCGCTGTCAAAGCTATCGCTATCACTGTCACTCTCGTTTGTCTCATTATCATCCTCCCGGTTAATTATAAAGGGTTCAACTTGCTCCGTTTTCCAAAATTTCTGCTCAATATTGATGCCAAAATTTTTCCCAATCAACTGGAGTGACCGATGTAAAGGCTTCTTCTAAAACTTCTTTTAATTTTGCAATGGTAAAGTCGCCTGATGTATTGCGTTCCCTAATGTGCCTTTTAATTTTATCCCAAGCTAGCTCAATTGGATTAAGCTCACACATATAGGGCGGAGTCCTAAGTGGAATGTGACCGTTTTTGACAATGTTGTCTATCACATAATTTTTCTGGTCACGGTGGTTTATGTAGTTGAATAAATTCAAATAAAGCAAATTTTCTTGCAGTCGGGTCATATGTTACACCCAAAAATTTTGTTCATGTTACTTTTCTTAGTCTGATCGGCTCATAAAAGAAGTATAGAAATCACGGTTATAGCCCAGACAGCACAACAGATCAAATGGATGTCCAGATTTTGTCCATTTAAAGCCCGTTACGCCCATGAACATTTCCTGGACATTATTTATATATCCATACATGTGCATTTAATGGATGTCCTAAGACGGAAATCAAATGTTTCACCAGTCAATTTCCAATTGATGTCCACTTTTATATTCCCATTGTGCATCCATAAATAGCACCAACACTGTTTTTTTATTTAATTTTAAATCCATTTCATTCATTAGCTTTTCATTTTGTGTATTTTCAAACTTTTACCTAATTTCTCTGATAAATAGGTATTGTTGAAAATTAAAATTAAGTTGTATTTAAAGTGCCATACAAATTTTAAGAAATCTATGAATGTAAAATTTTCGTTCTCTACATAATTTTAAATTAATTACCAAAACAAAAAAATATGTAAAGAAAAACGTTAAAATAATAATATGTTAGTTAAAACAATAGTAGAAACAATTGATTGTATAATATATAAAGCATAACATTCAACTTGGATGATCTGATCTTAAATTTGACAACACATGCTCAAGTCACGACAACGACTTCTTGCGCTCAAATGTAAAAAATTTTTATATTTGACATTTTAGATACACTTGCTGCAGTAAAAGCGGTATGCAGTAGAGCATATATACCAATTCTTATATGTTTTACGACAAGTATAGTTCAGTGGCAAGATGCTTGGCTGCCACGCAGGAGGTTTCAGTTCAAATCCTAGCAGTGGCTGTTTTCTTTCTTGCATTCTGGACTCCCTTAGTTTGTCCAGCGGTGGACGTCGATTGTCGTAAATTAGAGAATGTCCAATAGATATCCACTATGTCCATAGCCGTACATACACTGGATTTCCATTGTACAATTGAGCGCCATCGATAGCGTCACTAGTGTTAGTTGTCACGCCTTGAACTATCTGATGTCTGCAGATCAAAGGAGGCGGCAATGAATTATTATTCCTGGCGCGTACTATAACCATATATTTATGAGAGGGGATATAGCTTGTATGTCATAAACACCATATACAAATAGTGAAGCCATTTAAAGCAGTAGAGTTACCAGACTTTTGGCAAACAAAATATGCGCGTCAGCGTCGCCGGTTACTTCGCAACATACAAAGGATACAAACAAATTGGTTGACCGGTAGTCAAGCGGCCCGGTTCCCGAATATTTGAAATCAGTCATATGTATTTAGAATAACTAAAGTTGTTTGATTGATTAATAATTACTTCTACTATGTTTCATTACAAGAAAATATTGGTTGCTAGAGAATATAAACTATACCTTTGTATTACACATGTAAAATGTTATAAATATGTGGACAAAAATTAACTTTTGACAACATGGCAGCGCCATGATTTTTGTAAACGCATTTTACATTGGCTTTTCGGTCAAAACTATTCTTATCCCCACTCATAATTATATGACTAAAGCAGTGTATATTGCCCATAGTGTTATGTTATTTTTATGAGGAGTGTTATGTTTTTTTTGGAGGAATATCTTGAAGTAGTTTTTCGCTAAGCCATTTAGTAAAATTTTCTTGATTCATCTGCCCATGATAATCCCCAGAAGTCAGCCCTGCCTTAAAAACTAACGCAGCATTTTGTACGAACCCGCTGCTCGACCCGGCATGGACTACTATAAATCGACCTTAATTATTATACTGTACCTGTTGAACTTATTCCACTTGCTATCCCAGAAACGTCTGCATTTTGCCAGCATTTTTTTACGGTTAAATCGTTATCGATCCACGTTTCATCGATATATATATATATATATATATATATATATATATATATATATATATATATATATATATATATATATTTATAAATACAGTGTGTATCAGCCAAATGGAATAAATTCGATAATAAATAAATGGGGGCGTGTTCGGAAAAACGCTTGGACCCCTCGATTGGTATTTTTAGTTGCTCATTTTCTCCAATAAAAACTTTTTATACAGGGTGTGTCCTGTAACAGTGGTCAATGCCAACTTTCTTATTTCAAATGCAACACCCCGGATATTATTTAATTTTTGGATTCTTTAGGAGATTCTAAACATATTTTATGTTCAATGTCCTATACCTATCTTCAACTATTTCGGCAATATTAAGTGTTTTCAAATTTATTTTTATTTTATTTATTTCGAATTTATTATTATTCATGAAAGTGGCTCTGGTTACTGAACTATTTATTTGATTACAAAAATTCGCTACACACACACTCAATACTTATTTACCATTTAGGTCTTCATATTAAGAATGTAAGCAAAAACCATTTTAGCGTTCCTTTTTATTGATATGGAACAAAAAGAGCCAGTTTTGTTTACTTTTAAGTTTTGTTTACTTTTGAGTAAAATGCCTGGCCTTTCTCTTTGCAAGACAGTAGTTGTCAGTGTCAGTGTCATAGTCTTTTGAATTTCGTTAACTGCATAATACCTAATATCAGAAAAATGGTTCATTTAACAGAAATGCATAAAATAACAATTCTACAAATGATTGGTTATAGAGATAACACACGAACACAAGTGGAAGTTGCTCGCTTATTTCATGAAAAATTTCCAAATTTGCCGCATATATCCCAAGGGACAATTAGTAAAATAGAAAAGCAGTTTCGCGAGCTTGGACATGTGAGGCAGATAAAAAAAGCAGCTGCCAATTCAATAAATGATGATACTAAATTGGATATTATGCTTGAGTTTGAGGAAAACCCACATATTTCTAGTCGACAAGCCGCCGCAATGTTCGATATTAGCCATTCGTCGATTATTCGAACATTAAAAGAAAATAAAATGCATCCCTATAAAGTGATACCAACTCAGGAGCTCATGGAAGACGATTATGATAGGAGAACTTATTTTTGTGAACAAATGATGGCTATGTTAGATAACAATGTTATTCAATTAGAACATGTTTTGTTTTCGGATGAGTGCACCTTTACACTTCACGGTCATGTAAATCGTCAAAATTGCCGCTATTGGTCTAGAGAAAATCCTCACTGGATCAGCGAAGAACATACTCAATATCCTGAAAAGGTTAATGTTTGGGCAGGAATTGTTAGGGATCATATCATAGGCCCCTTTTTCATTGACGGCAATTTGAATGGCGATAATTATTTAGCACTGCTCCAAAATAATGTCGTGCCAACTTTGACAAATTTGTATCCGGATCCAGCAAACCCACAAGTTCCAGCGAATATGATATGGTTTCAGCAAGATGGAGCACCGCCCCATTACCAAATTAATGTCCGGCAGTACCTCAACGGAATATTTCCAAATCGGTGGATAGGGAGACGAGGATCGATAGAACGGCCAGCGCGATCCCCTGATCTGACGCCATTAGACTTTTTCTTATGGGGACATATTAAAAATGTTGTATACAAAACTAAACCCCTCGACTTAGCTGACTTAAGAAGACGAATAACACTTGCGATTAGATGGGTCACGCCTGAGATGCTAAATAACGTTAGAAGAAATTTCTATTTAAGATTAGGAATTTGCCAAGACGTTCGCGGCGAGCATATTCAACAGTTCCTAAATTAACTTTTTACTTTTGTTTATACATTATGAAGAAATAAATAATTTTATTTTTTTCATCTTAATTTTTGCAATAAATTTGAAAACACTTTATATTGCCGAAATAGTTGAAGATAGGTATAGGACATTGAACATAAAATATGTTTAGAATCTCCTAAAGAATCCAAAAATTAAATAATATCCGGGGTGTTGCATTTGAAATAAGAAAGTTGGCATTGACCACTGTTACAGGACACACCCTGTATAAAAAGTTTTTATTGGAGAAAATGAGCAACTAAAAATACCAATCGACGGGTTCAAGCGTTTTTCCGAACACGCCCCCATTTATTTATTATCGAATTTATTCCATTTGGCTGATACACACTGTATATATATATATATATATATATATATATATATATATATATATATATATATATATATATATATATATATATATATATATATATAATATTCCGTCCCTCTGTGCGATATTTTCTCATGCATTGGATATATTTATATCGCCAGTGCAAAATATTTGGCTTTCCGATTAAAAGTTTTCTTTTATTCTGGCATTTACGCCAACAGAAACCATTGGATTTCAGAAGGAGACGTAAAGTTTCCCTCGAGAAAGGAAAGTTGTCTACAGCCCTCAGCTCTCGCATAAGCTTTCTTAAAGTTGGTACTTGTTTCAATTCCAAATAAAATTTTTCGATTGTTCGCCTCACTATGCTAAAATCAAAGTCCTCCTTTTTTTGCCTGATGGAGACGAAAATTTTTTTCTGGGTTATTTCTTAGCCGTTGAACATCTTCTCGGTGAATCCTTTTTACAGTGCTGGCACCATTGCCGGTATATATAGACACTCTCTCTACTTTTCGCTTTAGCGGCAACTTAAAACAATTATTTTTGGATTCTTCATCACAAATTCTATACACATTTGCAATTACTTCACGCGCTTGGCTGTGCCAAGTTTGTTTTTTCTTGTATGGATTTGTCGCTATAATAATTAATATTTAGTGAACATAAACAAATCAAAAACGCCACTGGTAAAACACGAGATCTAATGGCTGCACCCAAACATCACCGGGGTAGCCATAAAAACGAGCGAATTGTTTTTGCGGGCGGCCAATGAGATGCCAAATGTCCACCTTGGCGTTGATTGGTTGTTTTCTACTTTGGATTTCTTAAAGGTTTAACATAATTGTGTAAAAGTTAAAGTAAATGTTAATAACAGGAATAACTTCATTATTTGTTATATAAATGTTAGTACCTTTTATGATTTACCTTGTGGATGGTTAAAAGTAATAATTGCTTATAAGATACTTGTGCTTGTTTATTTTGTTTTAATGTTATAAAATAGGAAAGAAAATGGGATACCTAGTTGATCATTTTTTAAAACCCGGCAATGAGGTTTGCTACCTCCCACATTCTTTCTGTGGTTCATAACAAACTTGCCAAGCTTTAGTGATGCCGTGAATAGTATCGAATATTCGGCAAAGTAATATCCGACAGGGTCGAGTATTCGGCCGAATGATATCGGGCATTAAAAAAATATCAATAAAGCTATGATTTAAAACGGGAAGCCACCCTGATCCTAGTCGGCGCCACTAGACGGCACAGTTGTTTTTAAATTACCCATTTCGAGCTTAAAAGATTTTCGATTTTTGCTGGCGTCACGCCGCGCTGTACGTCGGGGAAGTATGGATCTAAAATGTCGAGCAAAATCTGGAGATATTTTATTAACGGTGAAAACGATAAAACAAAAAGCAATATGAAAAAAAAATCTGGCTTAAGGCTAAGGACTCTTAGTTAAATAGATGTACACACAGTTCACCCTCTTATAGCACAAATTTCGAAAAACCCGCAAATAGATTTTTAAATATTAATTTTGAAAAAATATAGACCAAAGAATCGTCATAAAATCTCGTTTATTTAAAGAGATATTTTAAATAAACTAAAAACACATTTTACTCCTTTTAGAGTTTCGAAAAATCTAGAAATTGATTTTAAATAATTATGTTTGAAATCCACTGTAAAAGAAGTTCCCCAATTTGTTCCATTTTACCTCTTAAGGGTGAAATTTTTAAAAATCTAGAAATGTGTTTGTAGAAAATTATTTTTAAAAGTTATGAACGAAATAATCGCTCTAAACGAGTCGTATTTCAATCCAATTCAATTGAAGACATATTGTAAAAAATAAAAATACATTTTAACCTTTTTAAAATTGGTGCAAGTTTAAAACAATCTTTTATCTGGCCCAACTTCATGTGCCAAATTTGAACGTTTTATTTTTAATGCTACATATTCATTTGAAAAATGCGAAAATGTATTTTTAGATTATTATTTTTGAAAGGTATGAACGAAAGAAGCGATTTAAAACCTCACTTAGTAAATAAATACAAATAAAATTTAGGACGATTGATAAATTAATTTTAAGATAATTATTTTTGGAAGCCTATGAGGAAAGAATAGGCTTAAAATCTCATATAGTGGATATGTTTTTGTATAGATTTGATTAAAACTGGTTTATGTGTTCTCCAAAGATTTTTAACAAATATAATACTTTCCATAAAAAAAAATCAAGTGTATATGCTAATGATTTCACAATTATATGGCATCTATATTTTTTGTCCATTTAATTGACATTTTGGTTTAAATGTTCGTAAAATAATTTTCAGAATACTTTAATCCCCTAAAAATTATTATTGATCCCTGTTCATATATTATACTTTAAAAAAATGACCATTCGTTATTCCCTATTCAAGGAGGTAATTCCTGATTTTCGCCCATTTAAAAATGCTTCCCAAAACATTCCCCATTTTACGTCAAAGTCTATTTTCCATTTATAACCAGTTAAAGCATAATATATTATGTATTTTCCTATTTTTCTGAACGTTATTTGCTTTATAAATTAAAATAATTTTAAATTTAAAATAATAAACAAAATTGTAGATTTTTGTGTATGTACTGACAAACTGACAAAAAAACGATAATAATAATATATTACTTTAAAAGTATACCCTGCAAAGAAAACAACTTCCAGCTCTATGCCAAACAGTATTTTTCCCAATTTTTACTACATTTAAACAAATTTTTGATCTCATACAACAAACTAGTGCGTTGTGCACTTAGTTCCGAAGAGGCAAAAATGGATACTCAAAGAGATTTATAGGAACTAACAATATATTGAAAACATTTAAACGTATTGAAAGTTAATAAAAATATATTGAAAGGTATTAAAATGTATTGAAAGATATTAAAAATGTATTGAAAGTTATTTAAGAGGGAGGTGTATACCATATTGGAAGATTTGCGCGCCCCCTGGTTTATGATGTCAACGCAACAAGTCTACAGATGTGATTTATGCAAAGACTTGATGGTGCTTCTTACATTTTATCTAAAATATAGTGAGACATTTATTTACCAAGGACATATAAAGGAATTTTAATCGAAGCTAAGGACTTCTATTCTACTCAATGTAATATAATTTTGATAGTGCGGGAACAAGCTTTAAGATATGTATTTAGAGTTTAAGTTATATTGTTTTATTTTTAAAAAGTTAACATCCCAAAATATGTTCGTAAACATTAATAAAAGTAAATAGTCACGAATATAAAATACAATTATAATATTTTTATTCAATCCCTTCTATGATTAAGAATCCTTGGTTATTATTAAACCTATTTAAAATCCTTTTATTTAATACCGTTTAGTAATGACCACATTACAGTTTTAAAAATAGTTTTGTAGTAGCTTCTGTGATAGTAATAGTGCTTCTAGCACCAGTCTAGTGCTATAATTAATTCATTACAATAGTTGAATTTCTTGATATATCGAAATCCAAAACAATTTACTTATTGTAAACGTTAACAGAATATATTTTTACAATTGGAAATGTGTATTCCATAAGACGAACGAAGTAGCAAGAATACGTTGAATTAACGTTTAACAAACGTCAGTTTTAAGACATAATTAAATCGGTCGGTGTTAAATTGGCGTCAAAATATAACGTTACAAGACATCAAAATTTACGTCCAAATTACTTTTAGGCAACGTTAAAAACGACGCTGGTTTAAAGTGGATTTGGAACTGGCAGTATCGAATATACTTTATGCAAGTCGAATACTCCACCGTGCTTGGGATAGATATCAATATTTATAGCTCCACTGCCCCACTAACGATAATGATGATTGATGAGTCACCTCGAAGTAAAATTTTATTAATCAATAAACCATAAGTAGGGTAGGAGCACCGATTGTGACCACATTAAGCTATTAGACTTTGCAAAATTATCATAAATGTGTTTATGTGATACATATTTTTTCCTGGACAAAACATGACGCAGTAGATTTTTACCTTCAAAGTTTTATATCCTTACTTAGTATATATTATTAATTATTTTTTATTAGGAGACAAATTTCACTATTTGTGGCCACATGTTGTCAGTTGTGGCCACAGGGATTAAGAATGGTAGAAGAGTAGGTAACTGGACTAATAAAAAAAAATTAAACTTTTCGTCTTCTAACAAAAAATAATTAATAATATATATTAAGGGAGAACTGCACGCAGTATTATCGATCATTTGCAAGCCTTCCGCCGCTGCAATATTATGCTAAAGCTGGAAAAAATATTTATTAGCTTCATTGTGGTTTATTTAGGGAAATATGTATAGTTGGGCACTAAATACGATTTTTTATGAAAAAATTAAAACTAGAATTATAAAACAGAAGTAGATTTGTCCATTTTCGACCATTTTTTGACCAGTTTTTGACGCAAATGCCATAGCGTATAATTTTTCTATCCACAAAATGGCTCTTTACCGCCTTGCATTGATCCTTTGTCTACGTAACAGCAAAATTTGAAATGATAAATCACACTCATGTCTTTGTCTTTCTGCAGCTCCTGAACCCTTTTGAACCCAATTTTAACTGAAATGTAATTTAAATTGAATATACTTAACACATTTTTTTGAATTAGGACGCGCAGGAAGTTTTTTCTAGTACGTAGGTACCATTTCATCTTACTTTGAACTTGACTAGACCTTGTCGCTGATTTTTCACTTTTTGCGTGCAGTTCTCCCTTAAGTAAGTTCATATCCTCAATAAAGAATATAAATCAAATTAAGGGGTAATCTTTACAACATCAAAATGGCATACGTGCCAAACACCACGTAACATCTGTTTTTCTTAAAAACTAAGATATATATATTTTTTTGTCTAAAGGCTTTCTTGATTTCCTTTAAAAAATTCTGATGTACACTTTCATTAATATTATTTTAATTAAAAAACTATATACAAAATTAAAAGCAAGCCTTAAAAACATACAAAGTGAACACATTGTTTCAACCAAGTCATTTTACTGAAGCTTATTTAATAATCATTGTATGAGATTCCTTCAGGCCTGTCAATTCTGGCACATAAATTAATTTGCTTAGGCTTAAATAAAAATTAAATGCCTTGCAAGCGGTGGAAATTATTAGATTTTCTTCCTTGAATGCATGCAGAGCAGCTTGCAAAGACTCCTCTCAGTATCAGCACAATAATCTTTTATCAGAAATATCTAATTCCGCGAAAAAAACTTCTGATAGAAACGAAAATTTAAAGCAGAAAATGAACATAATAGTTAAAAACTGTATTTAAAAAGTTACATTAAAACAGACAAGGCAGAATTGGAGGTTTTATTTTTCAACACAAACAAAAAAAACAATGTTGCTTCTCAGATGATATAAGTAAAACTAATATTTTAACAAGTTTATAGTTTGGCTACAATTGCTATTTCACTGACCTATTTCTGGTCCCCTCATGGCCAAAAATAAAAAAATAAGTTAAAGAATTGGTTCATTTGTAGCCACCTCTATATTTAGATAACACAGAGCTATTTTCGAGCTATAAACCACAAAACCATTAGTTTATACACATATTTTTCACAAGAATTTGTAAAAGGTGCGTTTTAACAGAACTTAGCTTAGGACTGCGTCACTTTTGTTATCCGCTTTTAGATGTAGATAACGCTAGGTATATTCATTTATTAAATTATCTTACAGTTAACGAATTTTACTAGAAATGGCTACAAAAGGGACACAAGTGGTGCTTCTACCTTATCAAATACTGGTTAAGATGGGTTCATACGTCATAACATTATCTTTTCATTTCTGTAACAGTAAAAAGGAGATATTTAATTTTGTTTTAGTGCTTAACCAGTAAAGTTAATTTATTTTTATCTTTTACCGCTAAACACCAGAATTTGGCGTTTTTAAGATGCCAAATTCACAACTTAACCCGACTTTTTTTTACCGGGGCCAACTTAATTTTTAGATTAATTTATTTGTCAGCGTTTGTTCCTCCAACGTAGGTACTGCAAAATAATTAAAAAGGAGCTATTGGAAAAGATATTGCTAATATTACGGAAAAAGATAAAGAAAAATCATATTACATGAACCCACCTTTTCCAAAGGTTCTTTATGGGCACTGCGCAATTTATAAGACATTTTTCTCCGCATTTATGTCTACTATTTTTTGTGGGCTTTTATTTCTACGATTTAAAGAAAGTTGATCAAAAATAAATTTAATACAGTTATTTCATAAAACTCAAAGTCATAACACCACACAACCTGTTTTTTCGACGAACCCGACGAAGTCGTGTGACGTATAAGGTTCACTACGAGCCGTGATTGATTAATTGTGATCACGTGTATCCAAAATAATAATCTATATTCTTATCTATATCAAACACATTAATAGACCATTCCCCTAATTGAAGTACATGCTTCTATTATAATATGCATTGAACTTAGAGGGTTTTCTTTTCGCTTGCACTAAACTCTACTTGGTATATATTTCTTGACGCCCATGTGGGTGAAAATCGGTATAATAGTTCACTAAATTAGAGCAAAAAAAAAATCAAATATAAATTGACGTCAAAAACGTTGATATAACGTTATTTCTTTCGCACAATTTCGAAGGCTTAAACATTGACTTCACATCAACGCTAGTTACGTTGAAAATGTAACATTTAAACTACGTAGAATCATAGTCATTAACGTTTTGGACCTAAAAAAAAATGTCGTATCAACGTAAAAATAATGTCATCTTGCTACTTGGAGAGCAATGGAGTAGTAATAAAAACATTACAAATTTCATCTTTAAAAAAATATTCTATACTTTTTTGCCTTATATTTATCAGAACTTCTTTTCAAAAATCAATTAATAAAAAAAATTGCTTATATCTGGATATTTCCTTATGGAAAACATAGTCCTTAATATTGAATAATGTGTCCATAGCATTGACGGCTTTTCTTGGTTTTACACCAATCTTCAAAATTACGATACTCCAACTAATATCTTGGTTTAGATTTTGGTGGAACTAAGGTTGAAATTACATCGTTCGCCACTGCCTCAATCTCAGATAATAAACTTTATTCAGAATTACTCATTCACTTCGTATCTGATTTTGATGCCACTAAAACAACTTAAAAATAATGAACTTAAGGTAATTTAACGTTACTTATAAAAGCTTAATTTTCAAACATAATTGAAATTTATGTTTTCTAATTATTCTATTTGCCGTAGATTTAGCAACACCTCTCTCCTTTTCTAACTGCCTACATGAAATATGAGGATTTTCGATTAAAGTTTGCATAACGAGATATTCAGTTTCTTCATTTGCGGCTCTTTTCTGCCTTTCCAGTTTTTGTTCGTAATCGACACATCCAGTTCTTTTAAATCGTTCTTTGAGTCTGACAAATGATATCTCATGAGGATGACGTTCGGCATTGCTGAACCGTTGCGCATAAACTCTACTTGCTAAAAAACAATTTTGATCACTTGCGCCCAAAACATAAATCATGTTAATCAATTCTTCTCTAGAAAAATTCATTTTGAATCAATTTGAACAACGTTACTACACAAATACAAGAGCTTGACATTTCGCAACAACATTTTCCCCGTTTTCATTTGTTTTTACTTTAGGATTGTCTAAGGCATCTTCGTACATTAAGTTCTAACTAAAAATTGATACTACCTACGCTTTTATAATAGCCAAAATAGTAAATATTTAAGAATAGTTGGTAAAATATCTGTTCTAAGTCTTTAGGTCGCGATTTTTTGCACAATATTATGAGCTGAATTTTTAATTTTGCGTCGCTTGTAGTGTATTATAATTAGAAAATTCGATAATAAAGCAAATTCTAAGGCGATTGCCATTGAAAACCAAATAATAAATACAAAAATGTCAAAATCTCGGAAACTATGACAAATAGGTATAGGACATATTTATAACGAAAGATAAGGTTTTGGGTCACGAATAGTCTAAAATATTAAAATACTATACATTCTATTTAAAAAAATGAAGATATGATGTTTTTAATTTTTCCTACTTATCTAGGACCCCCTGTACAACGCCGACAAATTTTGTTCACGTTGAAAGTCAACCCATACTTTTGTTAATGTTCCTGCCAAAAATCATAATCCTGTATCAAAACTGTAACAGAAGGCCAATTTCTATACGAGAAGTACGGAGTCCTTTCCGTTTATCATTCACAATTTGCAATTTAACAAACAATGCATTTGATATATTATTTCTTCCTCGTGAGTTTGAATGAGATACAAAGCTGAAAAAAGACCAACATTAATTTCTGTGCGACGTTTTGTATCTTTACGGATACTTTTTTCAAGTACTGTAATCAGAATGTAGTAGAAAAATATAAAATTAATCAGTTTAACATTAAAAACAGAATTATTTGGATAACAATGCGTAATCCTACACAAATACCTAATAGTCAACACACCGAATGAACTTACAAATGCATTGAAATATTACGTAATATTGGCAAACAAGGCCAAATTATAGGCATTTCAATCAGATTAGCGGTTTAATTAGAGCTCTAGTTAATTTAGGTATGTATAGTTAATATCCAGTAACACTATAATTATGAGGCTCAATCTAAAATAAAACCTTAAATCAAAAAATTAAAATGACTACTGTACGTTATTGATTGAAATGTTATACCTTTATTAAACTGTGCTTAAAAGTTCTATATAATGCAAAACTCAATATTAGTTACATCAAGATGGGTTTTAGTCTTATCACCCAATAAGGTCTGAGCATATTAAACTAAAAAGATAAAGATAAAAGATAAATTGTAAGAAAACACACATACTAATTATCAGTAAAAACGCCATCGACAATCTACAGTTTACCACTAACAATGTAGCACTTACAATAGCCAAGACAGTTACATACCTAGGCTGCTCCTTGAATAAGGACTGGGATCACTCTCAAGAAATAAGATGCCGCATTGAAAAAGCAAGAAGTACATTTAACAAGATGCGAAACATACTATGCAACCTATCCCTCAACATCCATACTAGGATAAGAATTCTAAAATGCTACGTACTCTCAACCTTACTATATGGGGCAGAAGCATGGACCCTTACCGATGCCTCATGTAAACGCATAGATGCATTTGAGATGTGGTGCTACCGTCGCATGCTCAGAATCTCCTGGACACACCACGTTACAAACGAGACGGTAATGAAAAATACCACCTTCTCCAACTCATCCTAGAGGGGAAAATAGAGGGTCGAAGGTCAGCAGGACGTAGACGGATATCGTGGCTACGAAACTTACGAACATGGACTGGGATGACATCAACAGCTCTATTTAGAGCTGCAGTAAATAAAGTAATTTGGACTAACGTGATAGCTAACATCCACAGAGGATAGGCACGTTAAGAAGAAGAAGATATTAAACTAGTTTACAAACTCAAAATGTTGTTATCAGTGGTTAGGCTCGTGCGATTTTAAAATGGGTGTACCATATTTTTTAATTTGGTATTTTTTAAAATCGAATCAAACATTGTATATAATCTCGTATACAATAATTAACATAATACGCAAAGAAAAGTCAAATTTAAATTATAAAAAAAATTGCAAAAATATGTACCTACCTAATATAAACAGCTTGATGAACAGTGCGTACAGTTTATTGTTTATTTGTACAAAAAATCCAACCTACGGTTTTTGTTTTTCGCGAAAACTTCAATAACTCGGACATTAAAGTATGTCATTGACGAAATCAATTCCTTCTCAATGTTGAACATGGCAAGCGAATTTAATCGATGCTACTGCATTGTATTCCTGAGAAAAGATTTAATTGTTTTTAATGTAGAAAAAGAACGCTAACTTTCAACACTGGTCACTGGAATGGTACAGATTAATTTTAATAAAAAGATATTTTCACTAAAGCTTTCAGTTTCCGCATAATGGAAATCTTGTCTGCCATAAATTACGCACAACTTACTTTTAAGCTTTTCTTTCTCAAAAAAGTTAGAGGTCCGTATAACTTTATCAAAATCAAATGTAGAAAAATTTTCTCCATGTTTCTCAAATTGTTCCTTCTTTGGTAGTGAAGGTGGATCAAAGTTACGAATATTTGTAATAGCGTTGTCAAAACCTGTTTAAAAAGTCACTAAACAAGATATTCATTATTTAATTAACCCAATAACATCTCAGTTTGATTAATTGTATTAAAGTCTTTTCCGGGGTGTCAAATATACTTCCTAAACAAGTTCTTCAGAAATATTAAGACAAACTGATGGTATTTTTATATATTTTCTGAGGTATGTAGGTTAATTCAAATAGCATCGGGATTAGGGGGGATGAGGGCTCAACGATATCAAACGTTTGGGTTTGATTTGAATCTTAACTGTATTTTCGTAAAAATAAATCAAAATAACAACAGTCGTGCACTATTTGATTTATCGAATATGGTGCAAACGATTGGTAATGCTCCCAGAAGTGCCACTGACTATGTAACTGATGATCCTTTTAATAGCTTTTCTCATAAATGTAATTTACGAGTGAATGGCAGTGGCACTCGCGGGAACATTACGAATCTTTTGCCCCATACTCAATAAAATCCGTTTAGTTGAACGTTGCTATATGGGTCCGGTAAACTATCCTGACAGACCATTTTTGCATATTTTACTTTTTTCCCAGAAAGCACCCATTTGTAATATTACATTTAAAAAATAAAAATTGCGGGATATGCAAAAGTTTTCCTAAAAAAAATTAATTAAAAGTCACACTCCGTCACAATTTGACAGCCCTAAAACGAAAAATTTAGAAATGTTGCCAGATTTTAGATTTACCAATTTGTTGAAGGAAATGAAATGAACAATTGAAAATTATTTGGACAACAGAATTGTAATTATTTATTGTTGTTATTAAAGTTTTAATGAAGGTTTTATTAACGAACCTGGGCTAACCTAACGTTAGCGGGACAGATCCACCTAACAATATAGTTTTTGTTACAGAAACATCCGCATTTTTATTAATTATAAGTTTTGTTATAAAAAAAATTAGTTTTACGTGTATCATAACTTATAGGTATTTCTTTAATTATGAATATGGCAACGTCGCACATCAAACTAAAAACAAGCATGGCGATGGGAACAGTCGGAAAGATGTTTGAAATCAAAATTATCTTTGATTTGTATAATAATTACATCTTAAGTAGTGCTGATGAGAGTTTTTATCACATTTTCTCAATTTGGACTGCCAGAATGGTAGATAAAAACAAAAAGAAACAAAAATAAACGAGATTTAAGAGTGTCAACATAGTTTACCGAAATATATATTTTTAAAAAGATTTTCTTATATTTAGAAAACCCTGTGAAATCAAAATTGCGTGTGTGAGTATATTTAGAATCGCCTTAACGAGCTCTTTAATTTGATAACCCTCAAGATCGGTTCAAAAATATTTATTTTTCATTTTGGACAAGGGACAAAATGACGCTGCACTGCCGCCATATGATTTATTTTTACGAAAATATAACTAAGAGATAAATAATAATAATTTTTATCGTCGTTAAAATTTGTAAATTTTTGTTTATTTTCGACACTTTTTGTAACAAATATTTCTTGAATGCCCCGGAATATATGCCGATATAATTAGCTTATTAAAATATTATTAATAGCAGAACTAGGAATAACCATGGTTTGCAAAATTTCATTTACTGAATTTAAAAAAATTGTGATAAAATGTTTGCAATTCCCTGTATAATTTTAATGGGTTTACTTGCTAAAAAAATAATAATTTTTTTAGTATAGTTCATCATAAATGCACCAAGTGAAAACAATTTACGGTTACCTATTCGTGATTTACCCTTAATACAAATAACCTTTAATGTTAATTTTAATCGTGGTTAACATGCTTTGTCACTGCAGTTATAAAAATCATTTAGAACTTAGACACGCTACACGCTAGCTACTTAACTTAACTAAGTAATAATGACCACTTTCTAACTTAAACATCTTGTATCTTTTAGTCCTAACACTTGAACCTGTGGTGGAAGATAGATTAAAATACAAGAGTTCTAACCACACTACATCACAACTTGTTACGTTCTGGACGCCCGTTTCGCTAAACAATTTAGCATCATCAGCAGATGATATAAACTAAAGTAACTTATCCTAACCGAGACTATTTATAGGGAAATGTGGTCACACTTGGTTACACCCGACTGCACCCTTGTCAAGTAAGCAAAAGAGGGGACATTTAACTATTTCTAAACTCTTAAATGCATCCAATAATCTATTATTAGATACATTTTTAATTAACTTAACATCACTTATTCCTTATTTATTCCTATTTAGTGATCTTTTTCTAAAGAATGTTGGCCAACGCTTGACTTTTCTGTTCTTCCGTATCTTAAATGTGCCATGTATTCTTTAAAACGAATATTTATGGACCGTTTAATTTGCCCAACATATTTTAGATCGCAGTCATTACAGCTAATTTCATAGATGCCACTCCTCTCCATCAAGTCGACTTTGTCTTTAGGGTTTCCAAGGAGATTTTTCAAACTGTTCTACGTTTTGTAGGCTACTCTAAAACCTACGTTTATCTAGGATCATATGGGATTACTATGAACTTATTGGAAACCTCAGGTGCTTGAAAAATAGTGGCATCTTTTAACATTTTCTTATGCTTATTTCTATTTACTGATTTATGTACAAAATAATCATTATATCCATTACTTTTAGCTATATTTTTAATCCGATTCATTTCATTGTTAAAACGTTCTTTACTTAATGGAAAATTGACTAACCTGTGAGTTAAGAAATGAAATGCTGTCATTTTGTGTTGACGGCAATAAAATGAGTCGGATGTTATATACCTATCAGTATTAGTAAAATTTCCTATTAGTATTTTATATTTATAGGAAATTTACTAACACCTTCCGAGCAATGCTTCCTGTTTGTTCATGTTTCAGGATCGATCTACGAGCTGTTGCTTCAGGGACCCCCCAGCACTAGTGGCGTAGCGTTCACTACGTCTGTCATTCACTTAAGCAATTAATCTTGCCGTTTGTTCGGATGTAATTTGAATGCCAGTCATGAAGTTAGTGAAATACATATATGACAAATATGGCGGTCTATAACAAATTAATTGCCATGGCCACGGCAATTGTTTTTTCAAAGTCGATTATGATCCGACATAGTCCATCCACTAGCTAAGATTAGTGAGCAGATGGTTTGTGTACGCCTAGCAGAAGTGAATTTAAAGGCTAGGAGTCTAAAATTATTGTTATTCCTGAATATCTTCTGCATATTCCTACTTAGGATAATACCCAGTCTTATACCCTAGCAATAGTGCAAAACTGCGGGTATCGCCATATTATAGGGCTTGCGGGAAGCCCCGATATGAATGCAGTACAACATTTGTGGAATAAATTAAGAAGAGTCGTTCTCGCGAACGGTCTCTGGAGAGCCTAGCAGAATAGACAGATGCAACATCAAAAGAATGGAACGGTATACCAATGAAAAAAATTAGAAACTTAATTTCGAGTATGCTGCAAGATAAGAAGCTCTCAGAGTTGCTATAGAGAAGCCAATATTTGGTACTAAACACATTTTTCAAACTCTTGTCCAGTTGTTATTTTAAGTTAATAAAAAAACATTTTCTAAGTTTTTCCATTAACAACTATGCAGCTTGGTAAGGTTTCAGGAAAAAAGTTGTAGTTCGGTCAATTTTATAGATAAGTCGGTGAATAAAAAAAAAGCTCAAGAAATAGGTCTTTCATATAGGGGGTAAACAGTTTCTTTACGAATCCCCGACTAATACACAGGGCAAGTCAAAAAATAGCAAAAAAGCATAGTTCTAGTTTTCACATATTATCCAAGAATCTTTAAGACATTTTTCATTTGTTTCATTTTTGCTGAAAGACAAAGGTATTATCTACCTAGGAAAAAAAAATTGGTCAAAATCGATCGACTGGTTTAGAAGATATAAGACATTGAACTTGGGTCAAAAATTAAGTGCGTCACTTTTTTTGGAACTGAGTGTATATATATATATATATATATATATATATATATATATATATATATATATATATATATATATATATATATATATATACATATATATATATATATATATATATATATATATATATATATATATATATATATATATATATATATATATACATATGTTGTCGCGACAAAACGGCACAAACGCAAAATTAATGAAAAAGTATAACATTGGCGCTTGTGCCAAATCAAAGCCAGTAGTGGTGGTTGTGCCATAAGTACTGCAGGCGTTTGTGCCAAATAGGTCAAGGATATATCATTCAAAGTGAACATAACTAAAAAACACTAACATCGCAATCTTGCATTATTAAAAAACATTTGGGTTTTAGATACTTCAAACTAAATTAAAAACAATCTGATACACAAAAAAAATATTCGTAGCGCAGAGACACTTCACTGCATATTATCATGCTACATGTCATCACGTTACTATCATTTAAAAAGAAAGACAATGATTTTTAGAAACCTTAAAATCTGTAAAAAACAAATCCTGCACAAAAATAAAGCACATAGTGATGACAAAGTTAAAAACATAATATTACTCATTAAGCAAATCTTTCACATCAGTTTCATCTAGCCTATCTGGAACTATACCACTAGTTTTAAGTTATAAATATTCAGCGTGAAACTCGGGTTTAATAATAAATTGTTGACATAAGGTTTTCAAATTTTCGTATTTGAGTTTTGTGATTGGCTGTTCACAAGAATATGTTAATCGAGGTTGCGAGTCTTTTTTAACTTGAAAAACGACACTCAAGTTTTGGATTCAAAAATGAAGTTTCAATTTTTACATTTCAATCGTTTTTTAACAAAGTGGCTCGTTTGATGGAAGTTATTTTTATTTTGTTACTTTTCTGTGTACACATTGTTTTGAAATCCAAAAAGTCGTGAAAGCGTTGTTGTTTAACGATATAAGGTTCTGGATTTATCCGAGCATTCCTTAATATAGTGGGCCATTCAGAGGGAGATTGGACAATTTTGTTTTTAATACTTTTTTCAATGACCCCAACAGGTAATAACAATCTCATTAATGTGCTTCGAATTATTAATATAGAATATTTTTATTTTTATTTTGGCCGGTGCAATTATCACAGTATAATAATATTTTTTCGTATATTTGTCTTTTATGAACTTTAGTCACATATTGTAATAAATTACAGCAAATTTCATTACTTCCACATTTTCCATCTTTTTCACCCTACAGGTAACAATAACCCTTTCCTGACGCTGTCTCGTATACAGTAAAATTGTATACAGCATATTTTCTACAAAAGCCTATGGTCATACTATCTCCATGAAGTGTCGACAAAACTTTTTGTAAGTCGAAACTAGCGACCAACATTGTGGTTTCCTCGGCGGCTTGACTTTGTTCCTGTCAAAATATTTTTTTTACTGCTTCTTTTTCCTGTAAATGTCGGTTATAGCTTTCTTGTTCTTGTATTGTTTCTAGGTTTTCAGGTAGTTGTTCATATCTTTGACATTTGAAACACTTATCCTTTTTTGGTACATGTATCCCAATATTAAAATGAGTTTTTAAAAGTTCCATAAATTTAATATTTCTTAGCAATGTACAATTGTTTCTCTTATCCTTAAGTGTCTTTTCGTAGATTCGGTAAACATTGTTTAAACTTTATTTCAGTAGGTAAATACTTTTTGAAACTTGAACTTCGACAATAATGTGATGGGACAAGTGGTAGCGAGTTGATGAAATTCTTAACATCTTGAACTTGTTCCTCGGACTTCCTATTATTTGGTCTATGATGTTCTCTTACATCTGGGACGAGAATTTAATTTCATCCTTGTTTTCTATAACGGTCCTTAGCAACCTTACAGTTATTCTCATGGTGTTAATTAAAAACTGTTTGCAAACCTTTTGCCTAATACCTTTTTTTTAAGAAGTAGTCGTGAGTAAACTTACGTTTTATCTTATTTTTTGATTTACGTCTACGTTTTATTTGTCCCACAGTTACACATTCGCTTATATGTGACTTTTGTTTGACGCCATCCATTAGATTCCAAAAACAGTCAAACATTTCGTGACTATCTTCCGCTGAAAATAAATTACACTTTTTAAAACATGGTTTGTTTTCACAAGGATTTCGCTTCATTTTTTTGGCATTAATAATCTCTTCCCGAGTAATTAATATACTCTTGTCCAGAATCTTTATGAAATTGACGTCTTTCCTTTTATCGTCAATCTGTTCCATCTGATTTACAATTCCATTTTTATTTCTATCGTCTAGTTGTCTTTTTCTTCTCCTATTTATTGTTAATTTTTCCGTACTAGAGTCCTCTCGCTTTATCTTCGTTGTATTGATTTTCTGCATTTGGCAAAATTACATCGGAAGAAGTTATTTGAATTTCATTTACCTTTATATATTTGTTTTCTTGAGTTTTCTGCATTTGTTAAAATTATATCGTTAGAAGATAATTGAATTTTTACATTTTGCCTTTCACTCTCGTTCTGTTGATTTTCTGAGTTTGATGAAATCATATCGGTGTAACCCGAGGTGTAACCATCATAAGGCACTTTCTCTATAATCACTTCGTTAAAGAGATTATCAGGTGTATCATAGGCGGTAATGATATTGGTATTATTGGTGAAGTATTCTTTTACAGTTAGATTATCTCCATTCCTCATTCCAAAAGTAGCAAAAGTATTACAGACTGTAGTTTTTCCTGATAAAGTAGATGTCCAAAATAATTATTTTCTGACATCACAAACTGCGTACTTGCACTTACACCCATAGCCACAGTTGAATCACACTCTAAATTTATTTATATATATATATATATATATATATATATATTCGGTTTTAATACTGATTACTAGATACTGTTTTAATAATACTGATACACCCCCAAGAAACTGCCTAATGAGCCTTGTCGGAGAAGATATCACGGTCGCAGAATTTACTCCTTGGATTTGAAAAAAACAGAACTTTATGTTTTAGTCGTTTATTATTATTATTAATATTATTATTTAATAAAACTTAGAAGATATATTAACCGATATATCGATTATAGAATGACTTATTTAAAATAAATACGGTTCAATTATCTTAGTATACAGGGCGATATATAAAAAAAGTGTAGTGTATTTACATGCTTTTTTCTGAATTGCCAAAAAAACATTTTTTAAAACAAATGTGTTACTGAGTTATAATATTTTAAGGTATTACCGTTTGTTTTAAAAATAAGTATTGATTTTTGCTAGTGTTCAAAAAATGTTTTTTTTTATATCGTCCTGTAAAAGAAGGCAACTAATCCATGTTCTTTTTCAATATGTGCGGAACTAAATAGAGCCGTACTTTACTACTCCTAGCAAAAGGAAACATTCCTAATGACGGTAAAGGAAATTTATTTATTTTTTAATATTTTTCCTTAAGTGAAGAAAATAAAAGTTTGTTCACGCGGTATTTAAAAACCTACAGATAAGGGATACCTTTGCGGGAAACAAAGCGATAAAACACTAGAGCTTAAAAATGCTTTGATCGTTTTACATAATATGTAGGTGATAACAAAAAAGGTAATTACATATGTTAACACTTACATAAAATAAAAGTGATTAAAATGAAAGTTTAAGACAATTTTGGGACGTTGCTTTAAAATGTATTAGATAAATAATTATTGTACTAACGACTAAGGCAAATTCTAAAATTAACATAAAACCTAAATGGCTGTGTTTCCTTAATATCTGTGTTATGTTAATAAATGTAGCAATCTTATTTAATACTTTTACATACTAAAGCTATCTACTTGACAGGGTTGAATATTGTGTATTTGTAACATACAAACAATTGGATATCGTTTCCGGTTTCCCCGGAAATGCCCGCGTTATTTTAAATAGAACACCTTGTATATTTTATGTTTTTTAAAGTCTCTTAACGATTCTAAACAACTTTTGTATAACATAACCTATATCTAAAATGTATAGTTTTCCAAATAAAGCCACTTAAAAATGTGCCATAATTCCCACTTAATTGTATTTTATAAAAAAACGGAGTAGGCTAGTGTGATAACTACCTATAAAGAGAGTTTTCCTAAAATTAAAATAATTATATTAGCCTTGTCAGAGGTTGCAGCTATGGTTTTTAAAAACAATTGAATTTTGACAAGTAACTTTTATCACTTGTGGGCTTGGCAGATTGTTGCACTTTTTGTAAATTCTCGTGCTTTATTTCGTGTCTCTATTGGCGTAGACTAAAAGTTCTTTGTAATCTCTTTAAAATGGCAAGTTTTACAAGGGCGGAACAAATAGAGATGCTTCTAGTTTATGCATGGCGAGTGCTTGCAAAATAAAAGGCAGGACTCAAACACTCTACGCAGATCGATACACCGATAGAAACCAACCCTGCTATGTCTATTTTCCGTGGCTAGTACAACACTTGAAAACAGTTCTCCACAATGAAAATGAAGAAAAGTTCATCATTAGTGAAGAAGCTGAAGTAAAACGTTCTGGCATGTGTGATTTTTGATCCAAGTATTTCTACTCGCCAAATTGAAAGTGAAGTTAGAGTCAACAGAGAAAGTGCAAGAAACATTTTGAAGAAACGTAAGTACAAGCCCTACAAATACCAAATCTACCAACACTTGCCGATGGTTTATGGAAAATTCTAACCATAATAATAACTTTAACAGATTAATGTTATTTTCTCATGAATCTCGCTTCACGAATCTGGGAATGTTCAACAGGAACAATGTAAGATATTGGGCAAATGAAAATCAACATTTATTTAGAGAAAGATCTTTCTAAGAATGCTTTGGTTTTAATGTGTTGCTAGATGTTTTAGAAACGAGAATTGTGGCATCAATATTTTTTAATGAACCCCTTACCTCACACACTTATTTGAACTTTCTAGAAACAACAGGTACCGATTTCTTGGACAATTTACCTCTAGCAGAAATTCCCAACATCTACTTTCAACAAGATGGTGCACCGGCACACTCGAATTTGTGTAAATTATTTAACTGACAATTTTGGGGACCAATGGACAGAAACGAATGAACTAGTGAGATGGCCAGCACGTTGGCCTGATTTGACAACTCTAGATTTTTTCTTCTGGGGTCAAAGAAAAAAGTCTATTTAACTCAATTTAAAAATTTGGACATTTTAAGAAATCGAATTGTTAGTGCTATTAATAATATTAGTATAACTCAAAAAGAAAATGTATTACGGAAAATTGTTGACTTGTATTGAACAAGATGAGCATTAACAACATGAAAATAGGGACAACTTAACAACAATTCTTCTTCTTTTTATTAATGTAGCATGTAGTTTACGACAGTTAGTCAAGTTCATCCTGAAAAATCTCTTCTTTTTTGGTTTTGACCTATCGCCTCTCATTAAATAAAATTACATCGACGTCTCTGATTGGTCATTCGAGCATAGCCTTGTTTCGTATTTTATTGTTTCTTTGTTTGGTTATGTTTGTTTTATACAGTTTGTAAAATGTGTTTTGTTTATGGTAAAGTTATATATTATTCAATTGTATTTTCCGTTGTAATGTATATACACTTTAGGTCTGATGATGCTAGTTATGGCGAAACATATAACCTATTCTTAATTTATAAACTTATTTTTGGCCTAAAACTTAGACTTTGTGTATGATTTTTTTAGTTGTTCATTACCAATTCTCTTTGAGATAATATGGACACTTTCTTCATTTTATGAAAATAGGGAATCACATTTTCAAGTTTGCAGCGGTCTATGGAAGTTGAATTTGGCATATGTGGATAAAGAATAAAAAAGTAGGATTGGGTGGTGAAGGTTTTGTTCTAGTCAGTTGACCCGTTATGTTACATTGTCCGATCAAAATTTGAAACATCGATTTGCGAAAAACACTTTTTTTTAAAACTCGAAATATTTTCTTTGTTGACATTTTGTTGGATGAAGGCCTAAATAAAGAGTAAATAACCGTGATTTGTTTTTATCCTGGTCTACTCCGTTTTTCCATAAAATACAAATAAGTGGGAATTATGGCACCTTTTTTAAGTGGCCTTATTTGGAAAACTATACATTTTAGACATAGGTTATGTTATACAAAAGTTGTATAGAATTGTTAAAATAGTTCAAAAAACATAAAATATAAAGAGTGTTCTATTAAAAATAACGAGGTCGCGGTCATTTTCGGGGAAACCAGAAACGATATTCAATTGTTTGTATGTTACAAATATTGATACCAAAAATGCTTTTTCTAAAAGATGTAGATATTTCGATAATCCATCTTTTAGGATGTGTCAGGTAGAGAAAATTTTTACTCTCTAAAGTCTTAATTGCCTAATAACAAAAATATATTAATATACTAAGTATTTTGATGTCTAATTCCACGAGTATACTGTCTTTATTAGTTTAGTGCTGACTTCACAGAGTAAAATTTTTAAGATGAAATAAAATATGATTCTTTACTTTTAGGGTATTTTCTTGATGTAGGTTTTATTTCTTTTACAGATTTATTTCTTGCTCTTTCCAGTTCTGTTTATACGAGCTTTATTCCTAGCACTGGAACCTGTGGTGGAAGATAGATCAAAATACAAGAGTTCTAACTACACCACAACACAACTTGTTACGTTCTGGACGCGCGTTTCGCTAACTAAGTTAGCATCATCAGCAGATGATATAAACTAAAGTAACTTATCCTTGGTTGCACCGTTGTCAAGTAAGCAATAGAGGGGACTATAGACCCTCTGTCTCTATTTAGTGCTTTTTTACCACATTTAACTATTTCTATACTCTTAAATGCACCCAATAATCTATTATTAGATACATTTTTAATTAACTTAAGATTATTTATTTGGTGATTGTTTTCCAAAACATGTTGGGCAACGCTTGGCTTTTCTGTTCTTCAGTATCTTAAATGTGCCATTTGCTCTTTAAAACAAATGTCTATGGAGCGTTTAGATTGCCCAACATATTTTAGATTGCAGTCATTACAGCTAATTTCATAGATGCCACTCCTCTTCTTTAAGTTGACTTTCTCTTTAGGATTTCCAAGGAGATTTTTCAAACTGTTCTCCGTTTTGTAGGCTACTATAAAACCTACGTTTTTAAATCCTTTTTCTAGACCTTTCGTATATCTGGGATCATATGGGATTGCTATGAACTTATTGGGAGCCTCAGGTGCTTGAAGAGTAGTGGCATCTTTTAATATTGTCTTATGCTTATATCTATTTACTAATTTATGCACTAAATTATCATTATATCCATTACTTTTAGAAATATTTTTAATCCGATTCATTTCATTGTTAAAACGTTCTTTACTTAATGGAAAATTGACTAACTTGTGAGTTAAGAAATGAAATGCTGCCACTTTGTGTTGACGGAAATTAAATGAGTCCGATGTTATATGCCTATCAGTATTAATAAATTTTCTATAAATATCAAATTCTAATTTATCGTTATTTCTAATAACTAACGTGTCAGGAAAATGTAATTGCCCATTGTTCTGCTTTTCGTGCGTAAAATTAATGGAAGGATATTTATGTTTAATGTTTCTAAGAAGGTGTCCAAATTTTCTGTCTTAGTATCAAAAATAGCAAATATATCGTCTACGTATCTATCCCTTGGGAAATACTTGAGTTCTTTTTTGAGTTGGATTTCTATCTACCCATAAACAAATTTGCAAGAAACGGAGATAAGCAACTGCCCATCGCAGTTCCCTCAGGTTGTTTATAATATTTATTGTTGAACTGAAAAAAAATGATGATTCATACATAATTTTTTGAGAAGCAAATATTCATCAATAATTTCTTCAAATTATTGAATTCAAGTAGTTCCTTTAGGTACTCTAAAGCTAGTGGTATGGGTACACCAGGAAACATTGAGCTTACATCAAAAGATAATAAAATTTCACCTTCTTTTAAGTGAACATTCTTAATTTTATCTAAGAAGTCTAACGAGTTAGTAACCTCAAAGTTATCGTACGAGATATTTAATTTGCTAAATTCTTCTTCTAACTATTTTGAAATATTGTACATTGGTGATTCAACAGCTGAAACAATAGGGCTCATGGACTTCCCAGGTTTATGGATTTTGGGAAGGCAATACAGTTTAGATAACTGTGGGTTACTATGTGTTAGTTTGAATTTTAGTTTATCGGACACAAGGTTTTTACACTGTTTTAAGGTACTTTTTACTTCTGTTATCATTTTTGATAACAGATTTTTCTCAATTAAATCGTAAGGACCAGTTTGAATCAAATTGTCTACTCTTTCAAAATAATCTATTTCGTCTAGTATAACAACCTTATTTCCTTTGTCAGCTTTTAAATAAAAACGTTCTTTTTTCTTCAATCTGGTTAACTTCAGTATTTTTACGAGAAACATATTTTGACTTATCCTGAACAACGTTTTTGAGATTTGATTTCTGCAAGCCTCACTAATGAATCCCTTAGTTGACACGTATTGAATGGAACTTTTGATATTCGCTATAATAGTTGGTAAACTATTTTTTACTAGAGGCCCTGCAAAATTCAAACCTTTATTCAAAAGGACGATTTCTATATTATCAAAGGACTGAGAAGAAAGGTTTTCTACAATGTTCTCGACTTCTGAAGAAATTTGTTTTTGTGGCTTCAACTTCCTCAGTTTGTTTTTAAGTGAACACATTTTCTCAAAAATTTGGCATAGATAACTACGAACATTTTTCTTTGGAAATCTAACCATTGTTCAAATGCTTGTGCATAAATTAGTATATAGACATATAAGCATAAGAAAATGTTACTCTTCAAGCACCTGAGGCTCCCAATAAGTTCATAGTAATCCCATATGATCCCAGATATACGAGAGGTCTAGAAAAATTACTTAAAAACGTAGAACAGTTTAAAAAATCTCCTTGGAAACCCTAAAGACAAAGTCGGCTTGAAGGAGAAGAGTAGCACCTATGAAATTAGCTATAACGACTGCATTCTAAAATATGTTGGGCTAACTAAACGCTCCATAAACATTCGTTTTAAATAACACATGGCACATTTAACATACGGAAGAACAGAAACGTCAAGCGTTGCCCAACATGCTTTGGAAAACAATCACCAAATAGGAATAAATAGTCTTAAGTTAATTAAAAATGTATCTAATAATAGATTATTGGATACATTTGAGAGTACAGAAATAGTTAAATATGGTAAGAAATCACTAAATAAAGACTAGAGGGCCTATTCCCTATAGTCCCCTCTATTGCTTACTTGACAACGGTGTAATCGGGTGCAACTAAGGGTGACCACATTTACCTATAAATAGTCTCGGTTAGGATAAGTTACTTTAATTTATATCATCTGCTGATGATGCTAACTTAGTCAGCAAAACGCGCCTCCAGAGCGTAACAAGTTGTGGTGTACTGTGGTTAGAACTCTTGTATTTTGAACGAGCTAAAGTAAAAGTCAAGTTTAACAAATATTCACGGGGTCCACTGCATATTATGCAACATCATTGTATAACAACATGTCTTATTATACAATATACAATGGTAACATACGTACTTCTTCATCCTGATAGAATGGTGAACAGATTACTGAACGCATATATTGTTCAATGTAACATCGAGTAAATAGTTCAAAATAGGGTCATTTCGGGATTTTTATTATTTTTGCAGTATGCTTGCTATGGGACCACTCCGGTAAAATCCTGAATATTCCTTGAACATTTCATCCATATTGGTCAAACCATAGCGGAGTAATCGATGTACATACATAAAAAAAAACATAGGACTTTCTCCTTTTCTGAAGTCGGTTATAAAGCATTTTTTATAGTACCTACATATGTTAGTATAAAATTAAATTTTCAATTATTTATATATTTTCTTCAATTATATTTTGGATGAATTTTTTTTTGTAAAATATTATTATTTAGGTACACCTAGTCATTTTCCTACATGATGTTTGTTCTATTTTCCTGGCTTAGTGACGATGTATTTGTGCTTTTGTAGAGAGAGCAGAGAACATCAACGACATCATTGCAAGCAAAGACCGATTATATCTGGCAAACACACTCCATCATGAATTTTCATAAAATCACATCAATTGCTTGTGTGACCGTTTGATCGTAATATTAGCTTGAATGTAGTAAGCTTTGACATGGTGTTGTCCGTAGCTTGGATTAAATACACATGAAGATACATACTCTGTTTAGTAAACACATTGAATCTTGTGACTCAAGCATAATCTCAGCGGGGTCGTTTCCATAATGCTGTTTGCAAAACATGAAACATAGGCAGCGTAAAATTTTAATTGTCTGAACGGGTAAAAATTGTATTAATTATTATATATAATTCACGATCTCGAATATTTAAGATAGAATGTTAGATAGACAGTACAATTATAACAGTTTAACATTCAAAGTGTTTATTTGAAAACTCAAATTTATCGGAATGCAAGGTCTTCTAAAAAAAGTCTTAGGTACAGGGTCATCATTTATATTTCGCCACCCATTTTCAGGGTTTATTTTTGTAGATCGAAAAAAATAATAAATAAAAAAGTAGTTGTATGGATTTCAAGGAACTTACTAGAAAAAAAAAATTGAATATACAGTGTGAGTCAGAAACTAGTCACATACCAAATTTTGTTTTTCCTAAATAAAATGCCCTGTATATTTTTGATTTTTTGGAATCTCCTCATTATTCCCTTTCCAAAAATGTGTGATATGTCTATACTTGGATTGGTAGTTTAGATACATCAACATTTAATATCTTAGTTAATTTAGGTGAAATCGTGTCTAGATAATGTAAAAAATAATTTAAGGTAAAGAAATATTTTATTATGAACAATAAATACTTAATGAAAATTTATAAAATGAAACCGAAAATGACAAATAAAATTAAAAAACAAAAATTCTACTTATTCACACCTCTCTATATTTTGTAACAATTTACGATTAATGGAGTTAAAAAAAAAATTAGAGTGATTTTCGTTTAATCTTGTAAGATATCCATAAAGATATTTGCTACCACAGGTAATAGAGGAGATCCCATATTTGAAAAATGAAATAAGTAGATTTAAAACAAGCTTCCACTATGTCTATAAAGTTATCATCCAGATTATTATGTTCCGATATTTCTGATATACTAGAAATTGAGACATTAACAGGAACATTTCTGTATACTGATTCTATATAGAAACTGACCAAAATATCTTCGGGATCCAACTGGATTGTCTTAAGATGCCTCGTGCAATTATTTAGAGCAGTGGTCGCCAACCTTTTTAATCTGTTGACTTACTTCCATAGTTTTGGAATAGATAGTGAGCTACCTATCTGCAAGAGACGTAAGCCAACGGAAATGAAATAATGCACAGTATTTTACACACATTTATTTCGTTTATTAACATAAAATAACAAAAATAAACCAATATTATTTTAGTACGAGTACATACTGCTTATAAAAAATAACTAGAGGTGTTTAAAAAATTAACAAAATTTTTATGCTACTTGCGGTGACGATACGATATGATTTATGGAACTAAAACACTATAAAAGCATCAAAAAGAATAATGCACTGTTTTAATTCATGTTCAATGAGAGGGCTGACACTCAGACTCAGTAATAATGTTTTTAATTTTTGCAGTATAATTTGATACAGCCATTCGAATACAATTAACCAAATGTTCACCTGTAAGTCGTTTGTTTTTAATTAACTTCATATTTGAGTAAGTTTTTAATTAACGTCATATTTGAACTAAATAACGCCTTCACTTTCGAGGCAATGCGACCTAAAACTGGATATTTTTTTTGACATACTAAAGGCCAGATACATTTTGTATTTGAGTTAACTGATCTTGTTTTGTTTTTTTGTTGATTGTTCCATTCTTTCGTTCACCAAAGTTCTGCATAACACAAGTTGCGAACTGTTGGACATCAATTTCCATGAAGGGTAAAACAACAAATTGCGCCACTAAAGCAATTCCGTTTTAAAGTCCATAAAACGATTTTTGAAGTTATCCTTCAAGAAATTATTTCTATATGATATTTACTTTCACAAAGTTCCGATGGATTTGGAGATATCTTTTATGAAAGAATAGGAAAATTCTTGGTATTGCAGTTAATTAGGTTTTGCTTCCAAAATTCAAGCTTATTTATAAATGCATTTATATCAGAAATCATTTCCCCTCATTGTTTGTCTTTATCCTGAAGCTACAAATTGAGTCCATTTCATTTTTCTGTAATATCCACAAGAACACCAAAATCTTTAATCCAGGTTCAATTTCCAGTTCCTGAATCGATTTCTTCACGCTGTTTAAAAAAATGAATTATAGCAGGTAAGACATCTTAAAACGTCTTAGCACTCGTTCCCTCCTGAACCATCGAATTTCAGAGTGAAGAACTTGTTCCCCGTATTGACAGTCGATTGAGCTCTAAGTTTGTTTACAACTTTTAATAACAATTTCATAACTTTGTTTAGTTTTAAAAAAATCCACATAGTGCTTGCTAGTGGATAATGCAATGGTAACATAGGAATTGTGGAAAACTTTCATCTTTGCTACATAACGTCATGAGACTCTTATCACAACCCACCATACCTGGAGCGCCATCTTTGATATTGGAATTTTCTCAGCGAAAATAAGATTATTGAGATGAGAAAACAAGTCCAGTAGTATGCCCTTTCAGAGGAATAAACTTCAATCGATCTTCTTTAACCGCAAAATTACAGAAAATCATCTTAACGAACACGGCCATTTGGGAGGTATCAACTACGACAGTTGATTCGTCGAACTGCAGTTAAAAATAAACACAATTATGCAAGTCCCTTTTCAACTGTAAAAAAAATATCATTATTCATTACTTCTACTCGCCTCATCACTGTATTACCAGAAAGTTCCAGAGACCGTATTGAAAACACTATCTCGTCTTTATTTCTAAACTTGGCAATTAATCATTCTGCAACTTCTAAAAACGCCTGTTTTATCATTTCCCCTTCTTCATAAGGTTTCTTCTTCTGTGCAATTATCTGGGACACACGGTATGACGCTTCAGTTGCGGCTTTTGCCGACTGTTCTTAAAAATACTGATTGTTGTCCAATTAACTGGTTTTTTAATTGTTTCAGTTTTTCCTTTCTGGCGGAAGAATGTAATGGGAATGATTTCTCAAAATTTGAATGTGCAGGTTTATGATGCCTTTCAATATTTCCTTTGTTAGCAACGGAGACAGAACTATTACATAACAAACACACATTTTTGCCTTTAACGTCTGTGAAAAAAATGCTGTTCTTCCCATTCCGAACGGAAATGGTATGTTTTCACTTCCTTACTACTACTTCCCATATTTTTAATTGCGGACCAAAGCTAACCAAACCTCTAAATTTTGTCTCGTTCAGTTTTAAACCTCGCCTGGTCGCAGCACCTTACGTATTTATAGCGTTCAAAGCAAGCCAGATCGTTCCCGAACCCAAGCGCGTTATCACGCTGATCAATTCTGGTTGTTTTTTATATTTTAAAAATGTTTTGCGAGGTACAAGCTACCAGAATTTCCCTTGCGAGCTACAGTAGCTCGCGATCGAAGGGTTGCCGACCGCTGATTTAAAGGGTATTTTATTTTCTATGTGTGGGATCCTATATGTGTTGCATCGTCTCTTTGGAGCATGATCGGTCTTTGCTACAACTTATCTAAAATGTTAGGTTTGGAAAAGTATAACCCAATTAGTAACTAAAGGCAAAAAAATTAACCTGTCAATTTTGTAATTGTTGTATTAGGTAAGTAATAATTATTCTAATATTAGTAGCAATGGACTCCGCACACAAAGTATAGAATGGAATTTTCTGCGAATTTGTCATTGTTTTGTTATAGAGTTTAGCCAGTGGAATTTTTCGAAAAAAAAATAGATTTTGTTACTAAATCATTCTAAAAAGACGAGAGTCGCCTTAAAGACAATATATTTGGTTGCTTAAATCATTTAATAATAACTGGATGTTAGATTAAGACACAAGGAGTTCACAATATTACGACTCCTTATATTTTAGTTAAAAAAATAACTTTTTTAATTTAAGTTACAATACTCTTTTTTGCCTTGGCTTTGTCTAATACCATTTATGACATTTTATAGTGAGGTAAGAATCTATAGTTCTGACAAGTAGTACTGAGAGATACAATACAAAAAAGTGTTATTTATTAAATTAATAAGTATTTTAAGATATACGTAAATCAATTATTAAACTGACTTCTTTCTACATTACTTATAAATGTAAAATTCATATTAAAGTGTAGTCAAAATGGAATCATATTCCGACGTTTCGCCTTGGTTGGCACGAGGCATCTTCAGGGATCTCTACTTCACGAAATCGGAACATTGAATGAGTTCGGATAAATGTATAGTGGCTATTTATACCTGTGTGTTCACCGAACCGTGACCCTATCTAGCGATCGGTTTTCACGTATGATGTACTGTATTTTGGCTATTAAATATTAAAAGAAAGAAAAATATATTTTTTTTGCATTCCTTTTTATATTTAAAATCTATTATTAATACATAGGTGGAATACAAAATAGAAGCACTTATACACTTTGGTAATCTTAATTATCTTCTTCGTTATATTTATATTCTTCAAATAACTTCGGAGTAAAGTAAGATCTAAGTCTCATTTTAAAGAGCAACTCAAACCAGTTTCATTTGGGACTTTTTTTTAAAAACGCTGTATAGAGTTGAACCAAAAAAAATCTAGTTCATTAAAAGCCAACGAACGAACAGTTGAAAAATAACATATAGTTCAGACTAAAAACTAAATTTTAAAAATAACATATAGCAGATGACGGCCTCCTCTTCTATAGTACGCCGCACGGATCTGAAACCCAGACCAAAGGGGAGGTTTCTCAAGCGTGGATATGTAGGGTTTTAACCAATCACCAATGAGTAATCCACCGTTTCCATACATACTTGCATTCTTTTCATAGCCTCAGATTCAGTGGCATGCCGAATTTATAGCCCATCTCCGCAAGACTCTTCTTGGGGTCCCCGTGCATAATTTTTCCAAAAAAAAATAAATAGACAAAATTGTCATAAATTTATTAACAAAAATCATAACATAAAATAAAAAATAACTCTAGTAAAAAAAGAAATAAGATATAAACAAAAAGGAACGGACGATATACTTTTTAAGATTAATAGGTGAATGTAAAGTAATAAACACAAAACAAAAATGAGCTAAATATTAAAAAATAATAACTATACCCTGGTTCAAAACAATAAAAAACAAAGAGTACAAGAATCATTTTCTTTGGCCGTAGACTAGACTTTATTATTATTGTACAGACTAAATAAATACTTATCAACTAGTTCGTCAATATTTACTTCTCTAGCCTTTTTGTGCTGTATTCAGATAGATAATTAAGACGCCTTTGAGTCATGGTCGACCTAAGGAGATTTTTAATTGAATCATCAAACTTTGAATACACTCCCTGTATTGTAAAATTTATATGTATTTTAGCTGCTTACCACATTACTCAATGCATGAAATTACACCAGAATAAGCTTAATCGGAAAAAGGTTTGTAATTCGAAAAAAAAATAAAAATTATACGCTGTTATTGAAAAAGTTCACATCATATAGAATTTTTTTTTTGCCAACTTTGTTATAATTTTGCAAAAGAAATAACTTTTGCTTCATTAAATATATGGCTTATTCAGAAATAGTCACATGTTTTGTGTTACCTGTCAAAATTGGCATTTCTTTTTAGAATTAGCAAAGAGGGCTTATTTGCTGAAATATGAAAATTTGTTATTAAGAAAAATTGTTTCATTTTTATTTCTACATATGTATACCAACTTTTCGTCAGAGCAAATTTCAAACAATGTAACATTTCGAGAACTCTCATTCGGTTTCTTGATAAAACTTTTTCATATTTTAGCAAATAACCCATGTTCCTGCAATTTTGACAGGTAACACGAGTAACGTCACTATTTTCGCATAGGCCATTTTTAATATTTAATGGAGCAAAAGATATTGCCTATGCTAAATTTTGATAAAGTTACCTAATAAAAAATTACATATGATGCCAACTATTTCAAGGACACTCTCTATATTTGAAAATAGTGAAAGAAAAGCTGTGACCATCCTGTATAAATTTAAAAAAAAAACATATAGATTTTTCGCGTAAATAAACCATTTTTTAGTTTAGGTAAGTTAGTAATAAAATAAATTTTTCTTTTCGAAAAATCAAAATACTGGTTTACGACTATAACAAATAGGAAAAATCCACCGAAATAACTTCTTGATATTTTGTACGCGAAGGCCTTTGACAGAAAAGTTTATACTAGCTTTTATGATGTAAGTTTGGCAGCTCGTGATATGTTTGGTATATGATCTGCTCATCTTTCATATCACTATGAAAGTATCACAGTTTAACATTCGCTTGTCGTTTTTAAATAACAACTTATAATGGTTGTTTATTCTTTAACGTCCTTCATAAGAGGGAAGTATTGTTATCGTAAAAAATCACCCTACAACTTTTTTCAAATCCTGTTTCAGTCACTAGATGCAAACATGTTTTTCCATTTACGTCGGTCTGTCTGTTTGCGACATGGTCCTTTAAATATTTTGTAAAATTCAAGCGTCACATGGGGATCCAATGGTAACAATTAGTAGAATACTTGTCAGCCTAAAAGGCCTCTAAAAATCAGTTTCGGGGTCACATTACGGTAAATAGTTGCGACCTGTCCTAAATTGTTAATGACCCGTTGGAGTATCAATTTCCACCGGTCTAGTAAAGTATCTAGTCACTTTTAAAGTTAATTTCTGAAAAATAGTTCCTAGTTATTTTATGAAAAATAGTTGCTAGTTCTTCGTTACTTTCTAAAAGTAACTAGATATTTCAACTAAGTTACTTTGAGAGTAACTAGTTACTTTAAAAGTAACTAATTACTTTTGAAAAATAACTAGTTACTAGTGCCTATTTACTTTTAAAGTAACTAGTTACTTAAGAAGTAACTAGTTACGTTTTAAGATTATCAAGTTATTTTCAAGCTAAGGTGGTTTAAATATCTAGTTCAATGTCAAGTTACTTTGGAATGACTCCCTTACTTCGGAAGCAACTAGTTTTTCGTTTTACCTCTGTTGTAGGCGTAAATGGTTTCTTTGGTCATATACAGGGTGTTCCAAAAGGTCCTACCAATAATTAAGGAATACATAGATTTGATTAAAATATTGCGATTTAGCCATACTTGCCTTTGTCTAAAATTTAATATTAAAAAAGATACAGGGTGATTAAGTTAAAATTTTATGTTTTGACAAGTAGCTTTAACTACAAAAGTTACAAAAAAAATTAACTACAATTAAATAAGATTTTTGTTCTTTTATCTTCTAAGAATATCAAAAATTATAATAACTGTTAACAAATTAAAAAAAAATACTTAATCTATATTTATTTTAATGTTTTTTTAATGGGACACCCTATACATTATTATTTCATTAGATGTGTCTCTTTTTATCGAATATAAATTTAACATGTTTGATACCTTTCTCTTTAAAAAGAACAAATAAAATTGGTGAACACCATGCCATAAGAGACAATCGATTCGACATTTTGAAGAGAATATTCCTTCTTTCTTTAACGCATTGCGTCTTATGGTACGGTTTTAGTCAATTTTCTCGGTTGTCTTTAAAGATAAAGGTATTAAACCTAGTGTATTTATAATTTATCTGAAAAGATCCATTAAAATAAATAATAGTATACAAAGTATCTCATTCAAAAAAAATTTAGGTTATGAACCTTTTTTCTACTTTTTAATAATTTTAAGAAATGTTTGATATACTTTAAAGATAATAGAAGAGAAACCCTTCATTTTTAGCCTTCAATTAAAAAACATCCTGTAGATGCAAAACTGTAAAATCCTGATAAATGATAGAAGAATAAAAAATCGACAGACTAAATTAATCTTCAGAAGACTCCCAAAATAGCGTTAATGTATTTTTTCAAAAGAATAGATGGCGCCATTTCCGGTTAAATCAAAAGTTGACAGAATTGCAAAACATGGGTTAAAAGTTGGCAAATAGTATTCCATACATGCCAATGAAATTTCAAACTGATATTTTAAAAAAAGAAGCAAAGAGGTGCGTACATTAGTCTATGGACACCCGGCTTATTTTTCGCAGTAGAAATTAAAATTACTATTAATACTTTGGGCGATAAAGCTTCCCGAATGGAAATAAGCCGCCATTTGGTTGCGCCATTGTAAATGTTTACCAAAATGTTACCATTGTATCCCCACATGACCCTTAATTTTTTATTACAATTTAAAGTCAATGAGCAGTTTTTCAGTTATGGCGCATACAGACAGAACGATAGAATGACAGCCCGACAGAAATGGAACAACTGGTTTTTTTGGGGTCTAGGGACCTTAGAATACCTCTCTTACCAGGGAATTAAAGCTACGGATAGTTTTATACAAAAAGCAATTTCGTGAATAATATAATTTGAAAAAAATTGCGAAACACACGGCAAATAAGGGCACGTAATATAGATCAATTTGACAAATAACGCAGCAAAATAGTTTTGACAAAATTCATCGGTACTATTTATTGCAACAACTTTGTCAAAATGGTTTTTACCCGATGAGCATATAATTTAAAAAATCTGTCACAAGCTCTCTTGTCTTTGTGTATAGACGTTTAAAGACTAAGTAATATAGCATTATTTCATATGACATACATGTAAATTGTAATAAAAAATATTTGTCCATCGTAAATTTAGTGTTTTATTTCCTTTTTTTTATTTTTAACAATACAGGAAAAGCGACTATACAATATTGTCTGGAATCCGACAAGCTTTATACTTACGTTCGTTCTCCTATTATATACGATGAATATCTACAAACAAACAGACGGAGTGGAGGAAACACTGGTTATAAAAGCTTGGTTACTAAATAACGAGGCTCTGTCAAAGTAACGTTCTAACGTCGTGCCGACGTTGTTATTCACGCCCTGACGTCGACTCCCAACGTCGGCACGGCATAAAGACTTTTTCACGACAGATTAAGGGAATACAAATTCGAGCTGTCCCGACGCACGCAGCACAGTGGTTTCCCCGAGACCATTTATGGCCAGTAAGGGTTATATTAGAAGTACCTTTAACCTAAGTAAATATAATATTAAAGTAAAACTAAAACGTTAATTCAATGTTTGATTTTTATTTCATAGTAGCTGTTTTGAAGGGTTGTTTTATTTCTGGTTAAAAATGTCTGATATATTTAAAACGTTTTTCTTTGGTAGCGAAAATTTATGTTTCCGTCAACCGTTTTTGCAACTTATGGTGTTTTTAGTAGAACATTATCTAAAGATATTTTTGAGAAATGTAATAGCTGCCGCTTTATGAGATATCAACACTTTGATGTTGATACATGGTACAGTAAGAATAGAAAAAACTTTATTATTCAAGATTTTTTTGCTAAAATATATTAAAAACCTATAGTTTAACGTACTAAAAGTTTCTATTCCTCAGTCATCGATATCTGTCATTTCTAGCCTCCAAATGCCATCGAGAAAAGCTTTTTCTTGTCTTGGTTTTATTCAGCTCTCAATTTGGAGATTATTTTACCTCCAATGTCGTAGAC
This sequence comes from Kuschelorhynchus macadamiae, assembly GCA_030620095.1. Taxonomy (NCBI): domain Eukaryota; kingdom Metazoa; phylum Arthropoda; class Insecta; order Coleoptera; family Curculionidae; genus Kuschelorhynchus; species Kuschelorhynchus macadamiae. Next base: position 574,394 of record JAUTXW010003478.1, read on the forward strand.
AGTTCATGTGCTGCACAAAACGACATTAGCTCCGTGAAGCACGTGACCTGTCAACGACATTGGAGGTGACATAACCTTAAAAAAAAATTGTTTACAGAGCCTCAAAGAGTCACAACCATTTAGAGATTTTTAATTTATGTTTTCAAAATAAAGGAAATTCAATTGAAAGTTTCCAAGTTTACAATGGAATTGCCAATAGAATGAATATTCGAGGCGAAATCTATCAACAATCCGCTCCGAAGAAAAATTTGAGAACTGGCAGATACATACGACAAAAATCAATTGAAAGATGCCTTGAAGTTAATTTTAAAAGAAGAACAAAAAAAGGATGACCTAAATTTAATTAAAACACCACCGGCTGTTTGCAATTTTTGCATTTCAGTCGCGTGCTTTAAGTGGGGGCGGAAGCTATCGTTATAGTAGGTTCTTTGCTTGAACGGCTATCCGTGTGTTGTGTGATACGTACGTCGCGTCGTGCATGGTGTGATATGGAAGACAATAATACGATCGTGAATATGCAAATATTGTCAACTTCGGCTGTCGGTAATAAAGTTGAAAATGTTGGAGAATTTAGTAAGAAGTGAGTGTGTGTGAATGTGTGAAACAACTGATATCACTAATTTTAGCCAATTATCTATAGTAATACGCTACCTTAAAACAGACGGAAGTATTCAAGAGCGATTTTTAGGTTTTAAGAATGTGTCCGAAAATCGTAGAGCAGATGCATTATATTCATATATTGCTCAAAGCTATGATGGAGCTGCAGTGATGGCAGGACAATTAGGGGGCCTGCAAGCTAAAGTTCGAGAAACTTTCCCAAGTGCTGTGTTTGTCCATTGTTTTGCTCATAAATTAAATTTAGTTGTATCCCACTCCATCAATCACATTAAAGAGTGTAAAGTATTTTTCGTTACTTTGAGTGGCATGGCTGCTTTTTTTTCCAAGTCAACAAAACGTACACATGCTTTGGAGTCCATTGTCCACAAACGAATGCCCAAAGTAGCTCCTACTAGGTGGAACTATAATGGAAGACTTGTGTTAACAGTATCTGAAAATCGTAAATCACTGATTAAACTATTTGAGTATATAAAAGAAAATAATAAAACGTGGGACTCAGAAGTAATAAATAGTTCGAGGGGGTTTTTGGACTGTTTGAAACGAGATTTTAATTTTAATTATTTGTTGAACATATTTTCAGAAATATTTCCATTCTCGGACAATGTTTTTAATATACTACAAACTAAAACTAATGATATTGCTTTTTGCCTAAAAAAAGTGGATGATTTTAAGTCCATGTTAAGCCAAAAAAGAGATAACTTTGACTTATTTTGGGAGAAAACGATGACGTTAATTGTAGAGCGACAAGCCAAGCGTCTTCGAACAGACAAGTGATTTATGAAACTGATGACAAAACGACAAGGAGCTGGAAGATGCCTACACCGAAGTGTCGAAATTGTGTGAATTAGTATTGACAATACCTGCCACAAGTTAATCAGTAGAACGCAATTTTTCAACACTTAAACGAATAAAAAATTTTCAACGGGGCAGGAGAGACTTTCGCATACAGCGCTGTTGTCCATTGAAAATAAACTTCTCCAAAATATGTCGGAGCATGGACGTTTCTATGATGACGACATTGACGAATATGCAAAAAATGATCGAAGAATCGAATTACATTACAAATAGGTAAGTTTTTAAAAATTGCTTCCCTTTCTTAAAATTTCACCGCACGCCCATGTTGGATACAGAATATTAATTCGTTTTGAATAGTTTTAGACTGTCCCGTAAATACAGTTTTTTGTTCTAAATGTTTGACAAGTTCGGCATTACATTTAATTAAACAACTAAAAAGTTCTTTAAAATTTCCCATGCCCCCTAAAAGCAAGTTCTTGTTTCAAAGATGCCTACTTTAACAAGTTTTTTTACATTTCATTTTACTGTACGTAATATCGTCGTTTATTTCTGTGGAGTATAAGAATTATATTTTAAATAACAAAAAATGCGGGTTAGGCTAGGTTAGGATTGGTTAGGCTTGTTGTAAAGAAAGGGCGCGGTAGCGCGCCAACATAATTTCGAGTTTATATATCAATATTAGGATTGGTTAAGTTAGGTTAGGATTGGTTAGGTTAGGTTAGGACTGGTTAGGTTTGGTTGAGTTAGGATTGGTTAGGTTTGCTGTAAAGAAATAATTTTAGAGTTTATATATCAGTATTAGGATTGGTTAGGTTAGGTTAGCATTGGCTAAGCTCTCACTCAAGAGAAAGCGCATTAATAAAATTGTAAAATATTATTCAAAGATGCCTACTTTTACAAGTTTTTTAACATTTGACAACATTGTCGGAATATTGTTATTTCAAGTTATAAAGCGAGAAGAGCTGTTTTCTGAATTTAGTGTTTTTTTTTTACTTTTAAACAGTTTTCATAATCTTTTTTTGACTTAGGAGAATATAGAGATCTTGGTAACACTGGACGTAATTTGATAATTTTAGGAAGTTTCAGCACTGCAATGTTTGGGAAATGTCGCGATTTTTAATACTTTTGAATGCGATTCTTGCTCTCAAAAGTGCCTCATCCAAACATTTTTTTTCTTTTAAACAGTTCTATAGCAATAGGGCCTTCTACTAAATTTGTATAATTTTTGAACAATCTGTCTAAGTCAGATCTTAACATCAGGTAAGTCGAAGTTTCAAGGGAAGCAAAACTTTTTATGAAAAATAATTTTTTCTCCTAAAAGGCAAAATAATAACCTTTACAATGTAGTTACTTTAATCCGGGGACGCACTCCATAATACGACCTCCAAAATGTTTCGTACTTCAGTATGATATTTGAGTTCGATTTCATCTCCTAAGCGGAATTTCGTTTCCCAGTATTACAATATTAATACCTATTTATTAGTTTGCGAAATATACCTTTTAACAAAGCCAATCGCACTCATTAGTCACTGCAACTATATCACGCCGAGTACAAAACAAAACATGCACGTGTTTTCTAATCATACAATATCGGTGCCTCTTGCTTGGTTGGCGAACTGTTTATTAATGCAAATATTACATTGCATATGCTCGCAAAGCATACTCGTCTGGCAAATGGAAGCTTATGTGCGTTGATATTACCCGAATTTAATTTTGTTATGTAAATAAGTTAATGGTTTATATCTATTTTATGCAATTGCCGGTAGCTAAAGTAGTGATGTATTGATTCGAATTAAAATTCTCGTTGAATCCGAGTATTGAGATACTCGGAATCATCCGAGTATTTAAAATTTAAGTTAAAATTTTAAGTTAAGCCCGCCCAGCTACTGCTGATTATGATATGAGCGAATTTGCATTCGCATTTCGAATGAAATATTCGTTCGGTGGTTCAGTAGCAGCGGGCCGATCCCAGTGGCTGAATCCAAATAAATATGGGATAGGAACATTGGGAACTCCTTGATTTCGATTTCGGAATATTTTTAAATTCGGATTATTAATAATAAAATTGAAAACTGAAGCGAGGGTCGAAAATCTGCGTGTAAGTTTCAGGTAGGACAAATAGGTTTTTCAACATTATCTTAAAATTAAAACCCTCTTCTGCATATCTTTTTTTTATGGTAAAATTTGTATTATTTATTATTCTGATTATATAGTTGATATTGAGATATCGGATTTTGGTATGTTAATTACAAGTTACATTAATTCTTAACTCTCACACATTGACCCTACTCATAGCATAGATCACTAATTTTTTCGTTATTCTAATTCCTACTTCGAATTTCGACGTTTGTGCATTCGTGGAAATGGCAGTTCAGCACCCGCCGATGTCATTCGATTTCAGTTCCGAAGCTGCCGATTCGGAAGTATAAAAATAAAAATTGGGACTGCCTAAACACGCGCATAACGTGTGATTTCGAAATCGGATGATTAATCCGAGTATTCTGTTAATTCGATTCCGTACAATCCGATTCTTTAAATAATCCGAATATTTACATCACTAAGCTAAAGTAATGGACCGGTATCTCTAATATAAATCAATCGCTGATTGATACGCTACTTAAGGGAATTGATTTTTATTACAGGGGTTTTTCCAAAAGAACTTAAAACCGGATTAGTAATTCCTATACAGACCAATTACTATTCTTAACGTTATCTCAAAAATTATAGAAAGACTGTATTATAATAGATTTGTGAACTTTTTAGAACACTATGCGCTAATCACAAAATGTCAGCATGGTTTTTTGAGAGGCAGATCGACGGAGAGTGCAGCAATAAATTTCATGGACTTTGTGTATAAAAAAAATGGACCAGGCGGACTATGTTGTTGCGCTGTTCTTCGACCTCTCTAGAGCTTTTGATAATCTCAAAATACCTTTTATTTTAAATAAATTATACAGATATGGTTTCCGAGATAACATACTAAGATTGTTAGAATCTTATTTAAGGGACAGAAAGTTCTGTGTAAGGATAGAGAGTGAATTACTGGATGAAACAGATGTAAGCATTGGTGCCCCAGGGTTCGGTACTGGGACCACTGTTGTTTCTCTTATACGTCAATAACATGCCCGATCATGTTACGGAGGGCATAAAAGTTATGTTTGCTGACGACACAATAGTGGTCTCATCGCCGTGCCCCGTAGATCTAAACCTGAAGGTGAGAAGGGCTATCGATCAGTTCAGCGTTTAGTGTACACCAAATAAATTGATATTACATGTTGACAAAACGGTATCCCTCAATTTTTGTAACTCCACTTATAGACAGAATATACTAATGGACACTCTAGAATGCTCCAACACATCCAAGTTTCTCGGACTGTATTTAGACAGTTTGATAAACTGGAACACTCAAATAGACCACATTTGTAACAAAATAAATAGGGGTTTTTATGCTATTTATAAGTTAAAGAACACCGTGAATCAATAAGCACTCATTAATATGTATTACTCTTTTATTTATAGCCACCTTAGTTACAATACCCTCTTATGGGGTATCGGTGTGGAGTGGGAAAGAGTGTTCATTATTCAAAAAAAAGTTATTCGGTGTATATTTAATGTCTCTTTTAGGGGTAGTTGTAGACCGGTCTTTGCTTCCCAGAAAATCTTAACATTTCCATGTATATGTATATACAAAACATTACTATTATAAAACAAAACTATAATAATTTTGTTAAGAATTCTGACTTTCATTCTTTTGAAACCAGATGTAATGACTTTATCAGGAGCGAAAAGCATAACTCAACTAAGACTGAGAAATCACCGGTGTACACCGGAAAGAAGTTTTTCAATAAATTAACAAAATCAATAAAAGGTTTGGAGTATAACAATTCTAAATTAGAGGTAAAAAATCTACTTTAAAGAAAGTGTTACTATTCCACCAAGGACTTTTTAGCAGACAACTTACTGTAAAAGTTTAAGAGGTAAGGTTGACTGCTTGTCTTCTTATATTTCTTCGTTTTTAAATATAAACCTTTATCTATATTTGTCTGTTTTCTTCCATGTACCCAACTTCTATATCTGTTGTATTGCAAAAACGGCGAATTTTCGAATTTTAAAATGATTTAATTTTGATTTTTCTTGATCGATTTACCTATAAATATATTTTTTCTTGAGTTCTGTTATTAACGGTTCCCGGGCTACTGCCTACGTCCACTATTATTGGACAACCACCCACGATTTACAAGTCCAGATTTTACAATGGCAGCCAGCATCAGTGAATATATATATGTATATATACATACATATATATATATATATATATATATATATATATATATATATATATATATATATATATATATATATATATATATATATATATATATATATATATATATATATATATATATATATATATATATATATATATATATATATATATATATATATATATATATATATATATATATATATATATATATATATATATATATATATATATATATATATATATATATATATATATATATATATATATATATATATATATATATATATATATATATATATATATATATATATATATATATATATATATATATATATATATATATATATATATATATATATATATATATATATATATATATATATATATATATATATATATATATATATATATATATATATATATATATATATATATATATATATATATATATATATATATATATATATATATATATATATATATATATATATATATATATATATATATATATATATATATATATATATATATATATATATATATATATATATATATATATATATATATATATATATATATATATATATATATATATATATATATATATATATATATATATATATATATATATATATATATATATATATATATATATATATATATATATATATATATATATATATATATATATATATATATATATATATATATATATATATATATATATATGTCTGTTTGTGTATACAATAAATAAAAATGCACAAATATACAGGACATTTCATTTAGAAAATGGATGTTGTCACCGGTTTAAGTCAAAAGTGGCAACACCGCACAATTGGAAACATTTTAAAAAGAGAATTTCTGGTGGACATCTATGACCAGGACCAAATTTTCAAAGTAATCTATTTTAATTAATCTGTATAATAACGAAAATAAAATAAAAAGCGTAAATAGATCAAGAAATGGCTTGCTCGTAGAAATAATGATGGGTTTTCTAGTATGTTGCTGAAGGAACTGGCTAATGAAGATCTGGAGGAATATAGGAGCTATATGAGAATATCTAAGCAGCAATTTGAGGAGCTATTATAAAGAGTTGGTCTTTCTTTAACAAAGTCTGATACCATTATGGGAGATGTTATTCCGGCCAGAATAAAATTAGAAACCACGTTTTCATATTTAGAACAACTTTAAGAAACAATTTTGTGTGTCTAGACCAAAGATTTCGGAATTTATTGCTGCCACTCTAAATTTTATTGCATAAGCTCCTTTCTTTAGCTATTATCCCCTTGTAAATTTGCCTTATACGTCCACATTCTTGCCCAAGGTTTTATTGAGCCAATCAACTGTATAAAAGAGCGAACTGGACGGAAAGGTAAATTTAGTTTTAAAGGTTGTAGATATCTAGTTTATTAGGATTGATTTAGATATGAAGCTGTATAGAAATGTTTCAAAATAAAATTTGTAGAGTTACGCGTCAACAATTATTGTCTATGTTTTAGTGTAAACAACGCGTCGATACGTAAAATATCTAATCTAGAGACATAGACATAGTGTTTATTGACTGCATTTGTTTAAAAAAAAACAATGATTAGCACGTCATAAGAAATAGTTAAATTTGTACGAACATATAAATATAATACGGCAAAAAAATATATAAAACAGCACAATAATAAAAAACACTCTTAAGTATATAATTAAAACAATCAACTAAAAGTAACAGATTTATAGGATCAACAAAAATATAACAACGCTGAAAAATTGTAAAGATTAATTGAAACGGGAGCAACCATAAATTTTGACACAGAATAAAATGAATTTTGGAGTAAGACCTTCTCGATCTTAGGTCTAAAACTTGAAAAATGGAGAGACTTTAAGAAGTCTAGCAATTTATTAAATAATTTTGAAATCTAAAGCATTTTTCGCTGATCTTTCCAATCTAAATTTAGGGGGTTTATCAAATTAGCAGCTCGAATATTATAAGAGTGAAAATCTGAATTCGTTTCCAACAAACAAAATTACTATGAATCTCTAAAAGTTGATAGTAAATAAAAAGACAGGGCAGAGGTAACTCTTGCAATCTGATAAAATAAGGTTTGCAGTGAATCCTAAGTCCAACCCCTGAAATCGTGCGAATTTTGAAATTCTTCGTTGCCCCAGATGAACCTCCGCAGAGGTGGACACCGTAAGAGATACGTGAGTGAAAAACCAATTCCTGAGTTTTTTACCATTAAGTTTTAGATAATTTTGTGTAGATCATAATCCTGGCACTATCGCGAACCTCTCTCATCTCGCTTTGCACTATATAAAATTCGCTGCTAATAGAAAGCAGAGTCGTATCATCGACATAGCAGATAAATCTATCGAGCAATAAATAATGAAAAAGGTCGTTAATATAAATAACAAAATGTAAAGGCCCAAGAACAGAGCTCTGTGGCATACCACTTTCTGCAGATTTACACTCGGATAAGTACCCATTGCAGAGTACAGTTTGTCTGCTTTTCGATAACAAAGATTTCAATAAATCCAATGTAACACCCCGTACACCGTACCGTTTAAGTTTTCGAAGACATCGTAAGAAACGCAATCAAAAGCCCGGCTCAGGTCACACATGGTAAGCCCAACATGCGTTGTCCCCTTAAGTCCCCCGACAACAGCATCTACAATCTTACCTATTGCTTGAACAGTGTATCGATCCTTGAGAAACCCAAACTGCGATGGCTCAAATAAACGATTGTTTTCAAAACAGTCGGGTAAGTTATATTTAATTAGCACTTCCAACACTTTACCAAACAATGGTAATAGTGAAATAGGTCTGTAATTGTCCAAAGACTCTATATCACCCTTCTTAAATAAAGGCACTACTTTTGCCACTTTAAAACAATCTGTAAAAATTCCATGAGATATACAGCCATTAAATAAGAGAGTTAAAGGTTTTAATAAACAGGCACTAATTTCTTTGAGAATATTGCTACTAATATCATAAATATAGCAAGAGTTAGATGTCTTTAGAGCATTAATAGCATTCCACACTTTGGTCTCTCTGATAGGTAAAAAACAAGAGAATGAAGTGCATTTGGAATCATAAATATTAAATAGTTCTGTTTATCGATTTCAAAATGTAATAAACTTGTCAGCAGTTAAATTATTGTTAGTATGTTGGTAGCTAGTATGATTTCATTCATAATTTACTACTATATCCTTCTGTTTACTCTGAGAGGTATTAATAAAATTGCTGTAAGCTGTCCTCTTAGTAGACTTGACTGTGTTTTTAAATTTTTTGTTCATATTTCTATATAATTCTTTATAAGCAACATTATGTGAAGCGTTACTTATTAATTTGACAATAGAAAGTTGTCCTTTCAATATTTTTAGATTATCATTAAACCACTTAGAGGAAAATATTTGCATATTAACATATGACAGACACAAGAAGGTAGAAGGATAGTCAACATTATTGAACTGGAAGAAGCTATCCCAAGCAATATTCTTTAGGTCACTAATAAACTATCAAAGCCTTCTGTAGAAATAAAGAACATTTAATTTGATCTTTCTGGACAGCTGAATAAATTGACCATAACACTATTTGGATTAACACAAACACATATTTTATCTGCACAGTAAAAAACAAGGATACCTTCTAGTTGCGGTTCTTAAATATTGTAACTTTGGTTCCAGTGACTAATAAATTCCATTGTTGTATTGTTGTAATCTTGAACCTAATTATTCAGCATGCTCTTTGGACAAGTGAAGGTCTCGAACTAGATCATTTAAATCAGCTTGTTGGGTTAAATGGAATGCTTTTTCTTCATTTTTTCATTTACCGAGAACGCTGTAATTGGTTAACCTTCTCCATGAAAAACCGATCTTATTGCTGAGGGAATATCGGGATATTTATTATTATGTTTGCTATTTTTTGAAAAACCAGACACGTTTGTCATGCAAAAGTAACAGACGTTCAAATGATTTGTTGTTTCCCGCCAAATCATTGAAACTGCTTAGGGCGTAGTGGAACGATTGCTATTTTAACAGTTACTTAGATTTGCTGCACCGGTTTGAAAACATATGTGAGGAGCCCAGTCCCGATTTTGAT
>JAUTXW010003479.1:0-59655 GCA_030620095.1 Kuschelorhynchus macadamiae
TATTTAGTTAAAACTTGATTTTTGGAGATATCTTAAATTTTTTTGCGGATAATATTGATTGTATTGAAAACTTTTTTACTCAGGTAATGCCCTTTTACTATCATATTATTTTTATAGGTGGTATAAACGTAGATTTTTTGCAAGATTCTGTATCGAAAAATAGATTGCATAATGTGTTTCATACTTTTAATCTTTCTCAAATGATTACCGAACCAACCCGTGTAAATATTAATGAAAATAGCCAAAGTTTAATAGATGTTCTGATTATCAGCAATAATCTCGATTTCATTAACTCTAACTCGGCACCAGTATCGGACTCAATCTCTAATCATAATCTAATATACGCTACTTTTAATATTACTAAAAATTAGACTAAGGTCATTCAATTTCGAGATTACAATCACATCAATATGGAATCCTTTCATAGCGACGCAGTCCAGATCCCTTAACATTATATTTATAGTACCAAATATAAATGATAAAGTTGAACTTTTCAATTTTTTCAATAAAAACATTCTTACTAGAAAAACATGCCCTACTTCGCAGAAAAAATTAAAGAACAATCATTTCTTCCATGGATTACTGATAATATAAAAATCAGACAAGTCTCATTGCAACTACTTAAAAAATAGAACTTCTGAGCGTTTATAATACTATCGTGACTTAAGAAATTACACAAAATATGCAATAATCAGAGAAAAAATTTCATATTTCAACCGTTTCTCCGCACAAAAGGGAAAAGACTTTTGGTCCACTTCAACAAAACTTAATTTAACAAAAAATAATACAAATACTGAACTATCCTGTAGTTTATCAAATGCAGCAGAAATTAGCGAATATCTTCTTTCGGGTACTAACTTGGGAAATACAACATCTCTAAATAAAATTAGATTTTACAACACAAATAGACGCCCTGGAATAACAAGGGAACTTAATTTCGATCTGATAGACAGGGATAGCGCACAAACGCAACATGTGAGGATGGTATATCAATTAGAGAAAGACGACTTTGCTTACCTATTGTATTAACTCTCTAGTTAATATTATAAATAGTTGTATTCTAGAAAATAGTTTTCCTGATATGTGGAAAAAAGCAATTATTATACCCCTTCCCAAAATCCCAGATCCAAAGGAACTCAAAGATCTAAGGCCAATTAGTATATTCGTCGACGGTTTCAAAAGTATTAGAAAGACACACATATAATCAAATATCAAACTTTTGAAACACTTTTAACCTCATCCCGGATTGCCAATCAGGATTTAGGCAAAACTTTAGCACAACTACCAGTCTAGTAAGTATCGTAAATAATATCCGATGTGGCGAGGAGAAAGAGAAAAGCACATGCTTAACTTTATTAGATTTTAGTAAGGCGTTTGACAATTTAATCACAGCATGTTGTTAGCAAAACTTCATTCATGGTCTTTCGCAGAATTCAAGTGCATTTATCAAAATATTTTTAAATGAGAGATTACATTGTGTTTCTGTCAAAAAGGAATTCAATGTGAATAAATCCGACTTTCTCCGAATTACTAGCGGGCTCCCCCCAAGATTCAGTATTGTCACCCTTACTTTTCTCACTTTATGTTACTGATATCAACGAATGTATTGTCAACTCAAAATTCCAACAATACTTCGATGATTCCCAAATATATATTTCATTTGCAGAAGAAAATTTGCAGGTTTCTCAGGACATGTTGAATTCTTACTTAAACAATATTTATTATTTTTTAAAAGATTACAATTTAAAGCTAAATGCCTCGAAATCACAAGCTATTATAATTTATAACAATAATAATATTAGGGACCTTGTCTCTAATCAGTTTATTGTCGAGTGTACAGTGCAATCGTATACCTTTTGCAAATGAAACAAAAAATCTTGGAATAGCCTTTGACATGCGTCTTGGTTTTCAGAAACATATAAACAACAAACTAAAAATTAGCATACGCTCACCAAAAAAGCACTGTATCGGTTAAAACGACATTTGTTACCTAAAACCAAATACTTTCTTTTGCGGCACCCTAATTCTCTCACTGTTTGATTATGGAGATTCCCTGACCCAAGTACTCTCAAATAAAATTCAAAAGTTACAGAATAGTTGCATGAGATTTTCTTTCAATATACCTTAGGGGATCACATAACTCCATACTTAAACAATAACAAGCTATTAAATATGAGAAACCGAAGGCCTTATCACATGCATCTGTTTGTATATAAAATTATTACAAGTGGCAAACCACCATACCTAAAAAATATTTTTACTCCATTTACATATACCCATGGCACAAGAAATGCACATATATACCACACCGAACGGCTAATTTTCAAAAATCGTTTTTTTTTTGTTACCTACATTATATAAGAAACTTCCCAGTAATGCCAAGAGCATGTCATCTAGGCCTTTTTTTAACTATGTCAAAAATACCTTAATGCAAAAGCAAATAAACCTAAACCAGTCTTGAACGGTCTTCAGAGGGCTGTAGATGTTGGAATCATCTATGCGTAGTAGGTATATATGTATATATTTTAATTGTTTTTAAGCTTTTAGAGCTTGTGAATGTGGATATTTCAGTTGGGCAACGTTCTATGCCTCAATCCAAATAATCTAGGTGCTCTTAAGAACACGTGGTAGCCTGCCTGTCGCGCTTTATTCTGGGTCCCTGCTTTGTCGCCGCCTGCTATGCGCCCCATCGCTTTCGTCTGGTTTCTCTTGTGCCCGAATGATAAATTGTAACTAAATATGATAATCATAGCAAATAGTAATACATTACTTTTTACTAATCTATGTAATCAAGAAGCATACTGTGTATACCCTATACACACAATACATCCGTTTTTCATAATCGCGGCGCAATCCATTTTTGCTGGAGTGGAATAATTAAAATATGCATTTATATTTATGCATGTATTTAGCAAATAAAACTTTTTTGAATTTTGAATTTGAATTTTTAAAGTGAAGATATATTTTTTTATTTCAGAAAGTGTATAAAATTGGGGTTTTTATTACTAGATTAGCATTTTTGCGTACTACATAGTATTTTTGGTATACACGTTTTTAACATTGGAATTGACAGCTGTCAAACTGCAAAAAATGGCAACCTAATATGTATCTGAACTCTGGAAGCTTTAATTTTAAGTCAAGTTTTTAATTTAGACTCCAGCGGCTTTGGTTTCCATTCTGCCCAATAGGGGTGGAATATCTATATATATCTTGTTTATCTGATAATTGACCATTCACTGAGATAACCCGAGATCGGTGCATTAAATACGATTTTATTTTATTTACTAACATTTGCCTCGAAAACTTTTAGGCAGAAATTTCAAAATGGGGACATTCTGCTATTTAATTTTTTTTCAATATCCTTGCTATAGGACACCTCTTCACGACCCTAAAAACTTTCTGAAAAAATTCATGGAAATTGATCAAACTATCTCTGAGTAATTGGAGTACATAAATAAAATACATAGGGTCTAATTTATAACTCCTCGTTTTTTAATGGCGGCAGGAACACAATTTTGTGCTTTGTCCAACATGGAATAATAAATATTGAACTGATCTTGAGGGTTATTAAAAGAAATACTGTTAAGGCGATTCTAAATATATTCACATAGAGTCGTTATGTTTCCGCGATGGCCACTGGCTATATCACTAATGATATTTTCGATAGCTTCTCTCATGTAATTTACTTTTATCCAAATAACATTAAGGAACTTACAAAAATGGTAAACATTATTTACTTAACTAAGAACTCGTTTTTGAACTAATATATTTACAATGTTTCTTGATGCAAAAAACTTAATTTCTTTTGATATAATCCTTTGAATTAATAAAATTTTGGAAATTTTTAAACTTAATCAGCAGAAAACAAATAGTTTTGCATTATTTCTATCCTATATATTTCTATTTAAACTATTAATTTAACACGCTGAGAAAATTTGCCACTATATATCGGCCTTTATTTAAAGAATATAAAATTTAACAGAATCAATTTTTTTTTCATTTGGTAAAAGAATAAATTTTGTCATTTTCGACACTGATAACAAATATTTTTTAAATGCCCGTGTATATATGCCGAAATGCTTTGTTTATTAAAATATTTCTAAGAGTAGAACTAGAAATAACAATAATTTATAATATATAGGGTGTTAGTAAATAAGTGCGACAGACTGGAGGGTCCGCAAATGATTCATTTTCCGAGATACGGGTGTTAAAGTTTTTGTTAAAATTTGAAGATTTATTTATTGCTCTAAAACCGGTCGAGATATGCCAATAAAATATGGTGGGTTTTACGAGGTAGTTATTGCGCGTTTTTGACATGCAATTAAGAATTTTATATTCATCATTGGCGCGCATACGGGTAATGATGTAATTTTTAAAGAAAAAATGGTACGCCACTGAGACATTTCAAATTATTTTCGAATTCCTCGTTCAATTTGTGACAAAAAATCTCTCTTGCCTTTTTTTCGCATGGGGCGCATTTTTATTCAAAAAATAAAACATCTTAACGCGTATTTTTCATTTCTTTAATAGATTATCTAGTAGGCTACTGTCAACATTTATTTGTTAAATATGAATATTTTAATAAAATGTCAAATTAACGTTTCTTCATTCTTAAGCTTTTTAGTTTGCAATAACATTATTGTTAATAAGTAATAAATTTTTCTTTTATCGAAAAGAACGGAAAATTTTACAAATGTGGAATTGTCAGATATGTATTTTGTTTATGGTCGAAGTAATGGAAATGGTCGGCAAGCTCGACGATTGTATGCTGAGTTGTATCCAGGACGAAGAGTACCCCATCACACAATATCTGCTTGTCTTCAACAACGTTTGCGCCAACTGACTGCGTATGCCCTCGAGAACTACGAATTTTGCAACTAGAAGAGGCAGTTCTCGAGTTGCCTGAAACAAGTATCGAAAAAATTGCCAACATATTGAATGTAAGCAACTTCACTGTATTTCAAATTTTGAAGAACAGCAATTGTATCCGTTTCATATGCAACGTGTGCAAGCTCTACTACCTAGAGACTTTTTTTTCCCGCCTATATTTTTGCCAATGGATTCTTCATCAAATCGCTTAAATTCCAAATTTTTTAAATGGCGTTTTCTTTACTGATGAGGCTACTTTTGGATGACAAAATATATACGAAATTTCCATAACAATCACTTAGGGGCTGAGGAAAATCCACATAGAATCTTTGAAGCTCATTTTCAGCATCGGTTTTCAATAAATGTATGGCTTGGGGTAATTGATCATCATTTAATCGGTCCATATCTCTCTCACAACGACTAACAGGCGAATCTTACCTTAATTTCCTACAGGAGAGTTAAAAGTTCTTCTTGAAGAAATTCCTCTACAGCCGAGACCAAACTTATAGTTTATGCATGATGGTGCACCAGTTCATTTTAGCATTAATGTACGTAATCACTTAGATACAGTATACCCAAATCGTTGGATAGGAAGGGGAGTTACGAAAAATTAGCCTTTTAAATCCTCTAAATTTTGCATTTGGGCTTGTCTTAAGTCATTAGATTATTCCACTCCTGTCGAAAATGTTAATGACCTGAGAAATCGAATTATAGCCCTCTGTGAGACAATAAGAAATACACCAGAAATATTTGCGCGAATACGACAATCAATGAGGCAAAGAGTTGAATCTTGTGTCACGTCTGAGTGAAGTCATTTTCAACATTTGTTGTAGCTTTACGCCTACTCAAAACAGTATTAGTGTTATTTTCTTTTTATTGTTCTGGTTTAATGCAAGAGAGATTTTTTGTCATAAATTGAACGAGGAATTCAAAAATAATTTTTAGTTTGAAATGTCTCAGTGGCATACCAATTTTTTCTTTAAAAAAAATTAGATCATTACCCGTATATGCGCCATTGATGAATATACAATTTTAATTGCATATCAAAAAATGCGCAACCTCGGCCGGTTTTAGAGCACTAAAAAATAAATCGTTAGATTTTAACAAAAAACTTTAACACCCCGTATCTCGGAAAACGAATCATTTGCGGACATGCATTTATATAGCAAACTATCATTATTTTTTCATGCAGAATCACCCCGTGAAGTTTATCGCACTTATTTACTAACACCCTGTATGTAATGTATCTTAAAAACTAGTCATAAAATTAGACTGTGCCCATGAAAATTTTTGATCAGAAAATCGAGAATAACAACATATAAAAAATTAGAAGAATTAACCGAAAGCCATTTTATATAAGAAAAGTGCGGGGTCCTTTACCGATTTTTCTTTTAATATCCTAATTCACAAATACGACAGGTTTGCATCTTATTATTAAAATAATATTTCTCCATAAAAACAGATTATTGGGATACACCAAAAAATGAAAATGCAGATAATTAATGTTTGTTACAGAGGGCGTGTTTTTAAAAATGAGACATAAAATCAGTATTTGGTTGATCAGGACGTAATGATTTTTTTTAATTTATGAATGTTATAAATACTACGAGTTTTTCCACAAAGTGACAGAATTTTAGTTGGTGAGATTTCTCTTCTGCCCAACTTCATAAAACAATTAATCTCGTAATGTAAAGTGAAAAATCAGAACGTTTTGCTTTTACTTTAATGAAAACTCAACAACTTAAAATTCACATTGTTGATCTTGTTCTATTTTTATCAACGAGGATTAATTAATCAAGTTTAGCTAATGACTAAATTAAAGTCCTTTCAAATAAGTCGAAGCTTCTTAAATTAGATTATTACCTGAGTTATAAATTTTTGTTTACGGAATATTTTGTGCACTCTATTCTCATTAAGTTATTTACTTTACGAATGATTATACTTTAATGAAATTTTGTAAAAAGTTTGTAGTTAATTAAAAGATTATTTGTTGCTTCCAAACAGTTTTAAAGAATTTTTTTGGTTTTCTCTCAAGGTAAAAATTACTAAATCTTACGAATTAAATGTATATTTATTGATGTTTTTACTTTGCAAAAGCTATAGTTAATTAGTTATTAGAATATTTAGAAGAAACTTCGAATTTTTACAGGATGTCACAGAACTAATGGTAAAAAATGAAATTATGAACACTATATTAAAGTAAACGTTTGTTTGTCGTACAGCTGCTCATAATAAAAAATTGTAACCAGATTTATACTCAAGTAGGAATATGGGTCTGTAACTACATATCTTTTTTACTTTCTCTCGTAAGAAGGATGTATGGTAATCGCTAACTTGATAAAGAGAAAATTTCATTACATATTCTGTGTACATCAAAATATGTAACCTTGTCATACGTTCCTGGTTTGTCTGATAACATAAAAAACGTATTCTTATACTCAAGTAGGAATATGGGTCTGTAACTACATATCTTTTTTCCTTTTCTCGTAAGAAGGATGTATTGTAATCGCTAACTTGATAAAGAGAAAATTTCATTACGATGAAAGTTCTGTACATCAAAATATGTAACCTTGTCATACGTTCCTGGTTTGTCTAATAACATAAAAAACGTATTCAAGGCCTGAAAGTATAAAGATAAGTCACATAGGCTTTAACATAAAGTAAATTAAAAACAACTATACCAAAAGAAAAAAGGGCAACATTGTATATGAGATTCCTTGCAGTGACTGCAATAAAGTATCTATTGGGCAGGCTAGCCAATACTTAAAAAATCGGATTAACAGTCACAAATACGATAAAAAAAATAAAACAGCTCTCAGAAATCACATGATTGAAACCAAACATACTTTTAACTATAGTGACACTAAAATACTTATTACCGAAACTAACACCAAAAAAGGGTTTCTAATACTGTCAACGCAAAAACACATACAAGGAATATACATAAAATACAACCACACCCTTTTAAAATAAATTGTCGTGTAGTATAAAAAATACAACATATTATTTAAACATACCTCGTATAAAAATTAAAAAAACCAACCAATATATGTAAACGGAAAAGAAGTACTTCGACGCCACATACAGTAATACAACGTGGTATTAGTTTCGTATTATCAGTTATTAAAGTAAATGTCCAGTCCCATCTGTGTTAAATTATTTGTGCAATGTTATAGCTTCCAATTAAGTTATTTTAAAACTATGTCTGAGTGACGGATTCCCGAATTTTCTAATGTTAGTTTTTATTTTAGTATTTAATTCATAAAACCCATTTTAATCTGTCTGACCTTTGTAGATTTTGATAAAGACTGAAGTTACAGCCGATAGATATATATATATATATATATATATATATATATATATATACATATTTATATGTATATATATATATATATACATATGTATATGTATATATATATATATATATATACATATATATATATATATATATATATATATATATATATATATATATATATATATATATATATATATATATATATATATATATATATATATATATATATATATATATATATATATATATATATATATATATATATATATATATATATATATATATATATATATATATATATATATATATATATATATATATATATATATATATATATATATATATATATATATATATATATATATATATATATATATATATGTATATGTATATATATATATATATATATATATATATATATATATATATATATATGTATATATATATATATGTATATATATATATATATATATATATATATATATATATGTATATGTATATATATATATATATATATATATATATATATATGTATATGTATATATATATATATACATATATATATATATTTGTGTATATATATATATATATATATATATATATATATATATATATATATTAAGCAAAAAATTAAGAAATGGGTTTTGTTTTAAATCAACCGACATGATAATGAACAATCAGATAAAATTATTGCAGTTAAATTAAAAATATAAAAAAATTATAAAAGTTGTTGAAAATGTCCGCCTTTTGCTAGAATGCAAGAATCAAGTCTTCGCCTCATGGACTGACGGACCCATATATTCCAGGAGTATTGCGAATGATGTCGCATGAAGCTGTTATTCTGTTTCTTAAATCTTCTTCTGTTTGGATTGGGGTCTGATTCACCAATGTTTTCAGGTGTCCCCAGAAAAAGAAATCCAGGCTATTCAGATCTGGAGATCTAGGGGGCCATGGCTGAGGTCCCCTTTCGCCCTATCCAACGGTTGTTGTTATGTTATTTAGGAACTCCCTCACTTCTATGCTGAAATGTGCTGGTGCACCATCGTGCATGAACCACATTTGATTTCTAAGAACAATTGGCACGTCTTCTAGCAATACCGAGAGTTCGCCTTCGAGAAATCGACGATAATATCGTCCGTTTAGCCTTGCTGGCAGGAAAAATGGACCTATCAAATAATCTCCAATAATGCCGGCCCACACATTTACTGAAAATTGTTGCTGGAAATTATTTTCATGTATAGAATACGGATTCTCTTCTGCCCAAAAATGGTTGTTATGAAAATTACGTATGGCATTCCTAGAAAAATTTGCCTCATCGCTAAATGAAATCGTTTTTCCAAATAATGGATTTTGGGCTAGCATTTGTAAGAACCGCTGGCAAAAATTTAAACGGAGTGGAAAGTCAGGTGGGAGAAGAGCTTGAACTCTTTGGATGTGGTAAGGATACATTAAGTTGTCTAATAAAATTTTCTACATAAGCACAAATGAAACGTCAAGTGTTGCTGCAATTTTCCTAGTACTGGTAGCAGGATCATTTTCTACTGCATTCAGAACTCCTTCCTCGACTTCGGGAGTCCTAACCGTTCCATTTGTTTCTGCTAAATGAGTGGATTTCTTGAATGATCCATTTTCACATAGCCGATTATGTACCTTTGCAAATGTTTGTCTATTGGGCACCATGCGATTTGGATATTTCTGTTCATAGAGTCGTCTGGCTTCATAACAATTGCCGTTGGCAAGTCCATAAATGAAATGAATTCACCGAAACGTCAAACACAAAAATGTTTCTTACAAAACGTCAGATTAAAGAACAGAATTAACAAATGACCTGCCTCAGCCTACTACCTTTTTTCCAGTTTCATTATTTAGCCTACACTTAATTTGCATCTATGGCAATTATTGCAAATAAGTCGAAAACTGTGATAGATACGAGAATAATGCAAAATACGAAAGAGCTAAAGAAATGAATAAAGAGTTTAAATTTTATATCAGAATTCATACAGGGTGCTGCAAAAAAAAGTTCCGCAAGATAAACTTGTAGGTGGTGCAAAAAATGTAACACCCTGTATACAGCCATCTACGATTTTAATAGTTTATCGTAGAGGTTCTGTATATATATATATATATATATATATATATATTAAAAATAATACATGTTCTAAATTTGAACTAATTGTCTCAGAAGGAACTGGAAAAAAACGCAAAAAACGAGAAAAAAATTGAACTTTGACACCCTGTTTAACGAAAATGGTGCGTTTTTGACCATGTTTAAATGTTTTGGCATTTTTTTCCTATTTTGTCGAGTAATATCACCCCCTGAAATACGTCTACGACAATAATTAACACCCTGTATATATATATATATGTAATGTATATATATATATATATATATATATATATATATATATATACATATATGTACATATATATATATATATATATATATATATATATATATATATATATATATATATATATATATATATATATATATATATATATATATATATATATATATATATATATATATATATATATATATATATATATATATATATATATATATATATATATATATATATATATATATATATATATATATATATATATATATATATATATATATATATATATATATATATATATATATATATATATATAATAGTTTATTAGTAATAATTATTTTAAGATTTTATTAGGACGCCATTTTGTTCTGTTGTTTTCGATTTTTACCGAAATGATAACAGGTTTTTTTTTAGCCCGACAGGCAGATCAACAGAATTGAGAAAACTTTTTTTTGCAACTAAGGACCCTGAAACGTGAAGATTTGAAAAAATATCGGAGGGTGATTTTTTTACTATTATGATTTGAAATAACAAACAAAGATTATCAAAACACTAAAACCGTTGGAAGAGTCATATTTCATTATCCCTAATAAAAGAAAGATTTATAATGAGGAAAGTTCCGGTAAAGCTATTTTTTAGAAAAATGCTCTACATGACAATCTTCCAAAAAATTGGGTAACATTTCCTTACCTTAGGACCCTTGAAAAATCCAGGTGATAGAAGCAGTTTTAAGACTTTTCACCATTTGGGCAAGAAAGAGCAATTTTGGAAGACAGAAAAGCAGTACGAAAAGAAAATTAGAGAAACTGAGAACATTTTCAATTTTTGCAAAATTTTATATTATATTATCATGAAAATGAATAACAAATGAAACAGCTTACTACTTTCAAGTGTTGAGAACACCGCAATATGTAAAATTAATGCTAAAATTACCCAACTTCATTCTTTTGAGGGAACAATTTATTCTAGAAATTTAATAAATCCTTCTAGACATTTCTCATACATATCGTGCAGAATTTGTCCTTAAGAAAAGTGCTTTGTCACACCTTTCCCTTCCGCAGAGGTTCATTTAGTTTATTTTTCCACCATTAGAAAAATTTAATTAAATAGAAGCTCAGCAGCGTGTTGTGACGTAAAGCAGTATTGTTCCAAACAGTTTTATTCAAAGAATTTCAAAGTAATAAACTGACTAATCTCTCCAGCGGAAATTCCTTCGAGTGGCTCTAGTTTAGCCTTAGCCCCGGAAATGGACAAATTAGCTACCAGCTAATAGAATATGTACAAGAGACATATTCTGTTATGCAACTATGCTTTTGACGAAAACTAGGTTGTCAATTGTAACGTTCACTACATAATTAAATTGCGTTTTTAGTGCTTTATTTAACGCACCTAGAAAAAGCGCTGAAAAGTAAGAAATAATTTCTTCAAAATGTTCTTCTAAGTTGGACTTTGGTAGTTTAAAGTTGCGAAGTCTCTCCACGGTTTCATACCGAACTGAACTCGCCTGTTTTGTGGGTAGTTCTCGGATACTATCGGTCTATATATTTTACTGGCATAGTTCTTGGAGCAATTGCAAAGTTACGGAATTAATAACTTTTTTAGTACTTACCTTCAAACTATTTTAAATTGCGATGATAAAATTAATTTTTATAATAATACTAATTTTAATCAACAGTTAAATTTCTCTTTTAAATTAACGAATATCTCCGAAGTGAACCGATCTCTAAATCATATTAAAACCAATTCAATTGAATTTGACAAAGTACGTCTTTTAATGTTATAGTACTGCAGCTCATTAACTGATAAATACAGCGTGTAAAAAAAGTAAGGAAACGGCGAAATATCTCAGGTACCGCTTACCTGAATTTAATGAAAGTATGTACACTTAGGTAGGAAGTTGTGACGGATCCAATGGCGAATTCCGCATTGTTGTCAAGTTTACCGTTTTTCTGTTATTAGAGGAAAATGTTTTTTTAATGGAACACCCTATATTATATTACTTTTTTAATATCTGGGTAAAATTCTTAATACTTTTTATTAAGAGCACTTTCTATGACAAAAATTTTTGCGTAAGGGTCTAATATCCATAATTTAATGTATTACTTTTTATATACTTTTAAAATACCTGCACACACTGTCAGTCTTGTTGATTTACAAAAATGGATCATTTAACTGAAATCTAAAGAATTAAAATTTGAATTATTCTAGGTTATAGGGACAGAATGCGAAATGTTACTAATAGAAATTCAATAACTAAATCCAACAAACAATAAATTAATGAAACTAAGTAAGGTGTTTAAAATGTTGCCCATTTACTTCCTGCTAGTAGGCTAGTATACTGTGGGAAAACATTTAATACGTTAAAAAAAATGCTAGCCTTCTGCATTCGTCTACATTCGATTTCTATTCGCTCCTTTAAATCCTCGAGGTCATTGGGCTTAGTTTTATACACCACATTTTTGAAGTGTCTCTACAAAAAGTAGTCGAGAAGCGACCGGAGACCGAGGTGGCCACTCGATTGTACCGCTACGTCCAATCCAATCTTCCAAAACAAAAATTGTCTAAATATTTCCGAACATTACTAGCAAAATGCGGTGGAGCACCATCCTGAAATACTTAATACAGCAGGTAACGTAAGGAACTTATGGTTATTCGGAAATAGTTCTGCAATAGCTGGGAGAAATTCGGTCCTTATAAGTTCAGATATCTTTCTCCAGTTGATGTGTCTTCCATGAAGAAGGATCCAATTATTTTTGCTCACTTTATACCACCCCAATTATTTATCTTTTGGAGAAATTGGGTATGAATTTCGCGTATACAATGTGAATTTTTCCTGGCCCAATACCGGCAATTATGCCTGTTAACTTCCATTCAAAAAAAAACTTGCATCGGCAGAAAAAATAATTTGACTGACGAAATTTAGATTGGTATTGCAACGTTCCATCATGATGTTACAAAATTCTAAGCGCTTATCGTGATCATCCTCAGAGAGTTGTTGTACCAAAGTTATTTAAAGTTAGTTAAACTTTTCGGTTTTTAAATCAACAAAACTTTCAAAGATATCAGGTTACTTTTTGTGTGCAGGTATTTTAATGAAAGGTAATACATTAAATTATGAATATTTCCCTGAACCTTCTTTTCGAAAAAACTGTTGACTTTCATAAAAAGTATTGAGAATTTTACGCAGATTTTAAAAAAGTAGTATAATATAGGGTGTTCCATTAAAAAAATAATTTTCCTTTTATAACAGAAAAACGGCAAACTTGGCGGTAATGCGCTCGGCATAATTTCATACTTAAGTGTACATGTTTTTATTAAATTCAGGTAAGCGGTCCCTGAGATATTTCGCCGTTTTCTTACTTTTGTTACACGCTGTATATTAAGCATATTTTTAATTGTTGCATACAACAGATCAAAATACAAGAATTCTAACCACACTACACCACAACTTGTTACGTTCTGGACGCGCGTTTCGCTAACCAAGTTAGCATCATCAGCAGATGATATAAACTGACCTGATGCATGTAAGCAAATTATTATCCAGACCAATGGTAGCAATAGCTAAACCTCTTCCTAAGACTTCCAATCCAAAAGATTTTAATGAACTTCGAATTATAAGCATTCTTCCAAGTTTATCAAACATTTTTGAAAAGATATTATATAATCAAATGTATTCATTTTTCGTTGATAGTAAACCTAATAGTCAATGTTAATTCAGAAGGAATTGAGTACTGCGGTAGACTGAAAAATGTTATTGTTGATATACGTGCATCTGATGTATTACTGTTTAATCCTGCTAGACTTTTCAAAACTTTTTGACAGCATAAACCATAAACTTATTGTATTTAAATTAAAACATTACTGTTTTAATGAACATTTATTCAATCTTATTCAATCGTTCCTAACAGAAAGTTATCAAAAATATATATATGTAGGTTTTCCGAACAGTCGCAGATTCTTTATGGGGTTCTCCAAGGCTCAATATTAGGCCCTTTGCTTTTCCTGGTTTATAGCTCTGATATACTTTAAGCAATGGTTCACGGCAGGATGTAGGTATATGCTGATGATTCCCAAAATTATTTTTGTTTTGATGGTGCCGTTTACTTGGAGAGCCAGTCACTAATTAATAATAACCTCAACACATTTTACCAAATTTGCAGTGATCATAATCTTCATCTTAATCCTAACAAATCATGCTGCATACTGTTTGGAAACAGGAATAAGGTTGGATACTTGCGTAATCATATTAATATTAATATAAGCGGTACTAGCTTTCTTATTGTAAATTCGGAGAGAAATCTTGAAATTTTGGTTGATAGTGATCTTAGATTTAAAGAACATCTTTAAAAAACTATCCAAAAAGCATTTTTTCTTTGAAAATAGTGTATTGTAATAGATAAATATTATCTTTGAACTTAAAAAATCTTTGTGTGAGTTCTTAGTTCTATCCAACTTCAACTATTCTGATTTTGTATATGATTTTTGTCTAGATGCTATGAGTAAAGCTAGAATACAAAAAGTGCAGAACTCCTGTATCGACTTCGTATTCGGACGAAAGAACTTTGATCATGTTTCTCATAAACTGCATGAACTAAACTGGCTAAGGCATCTGCATTTTTGTAAGTTTATTATCAAATTTATCAACGATCCTAATTCTCCTGCTTCCATTAGAGACCGCCTTCTCTTTCGTACAGATGTTCATAACGTTCAACTGCCAAGTAGATTAACAGTACCGACTCATCAGAGTGCCTTGTTTCTGAGGTCTTTCAGCTATAACGTTGTTCGTTTCTATAATTCATTTATATAAGGAATATTCTTAAACAATAGGTGGATGGTAAGTGTAGAATGTGTGGTATGGTTCAAGAACGTATCAGAATATACAAACAGACATAGTAGAGAGTAGCAAATTATATGCACTGGACAATTTCTAAAGAATTTAAAATGCCTGTCACAGAAATGTACTATCAACATTTTCTTAAAAAACTTGTTAACATCTACAGTGAAACACGCTTACTAATAGAAATATCGATTCCCGATAATATGAACATCCTGAGTAAAGACTGGAAAAAATCGGCAAGTACAAGGACTTAGAAATCGAAAGATGTGGAACGTAAAGACGAGAAATATCCCTGTAGTGATCGACACTCTGGGATGGAAGAAAGGATTTGACGAGAGGCTTCAGGGCATCCCATCAAGCAATGTAGTACAAAAAATGGCCTTTAAGGTCACGGTGCAAATATTAAGAAAATTGTTAGGATAAAGATAAAGCGATAGATTACTTTGATTTCTTTTATTGCGGTCTGAATCTGAAGCAGAAACTATAATATAACTATAAATAATATCTGATTTTAACATTAGAAAAAATAACACTCAAGAATAAAGACCTACAAATAAAAATTGAGAAAATGTGACGCCTTAAAACTAAACTTATCCCAGTAGTTATAGGAGTGACAGGCTTAATTTCAAACAAAACCTGCCAGGCCATTAAAGAAATACCTGGAAAGCAGAGCATTCTCTCGCTCCAAAAAACTGTATCAAAAACTGCGTACGTTGCACGCAAAAACCTCTATCATTTAAAGTTTACTAAAGATATTATGCTCAAAGATCAAAGAAAAGATCACCTTTTCAGAAATGCATTCAATTATTTCGTTTTGAATAGTTTTCGAGTCACCAGTAAAAACATTTTTAATTTATTCGTGATGATCTTTTAGTTCTTGGGAACTTCTCGATATTAATAAACCTAAAAGCTTTTTAAAACTCCCCCTATTTACTGACTAGCTGCTCTCATCATGGCCGCGAAAGACTAACTCTTGTTTTGCAAGGTACAAAACTGCGTCAATTACCAAGCACATAAATAGTCTATTTAATCGGACGTTTTCGTTAAAATGTATTTTATATAGTTTAGCATTTTCTTTTAAAGTGTCAGCTATAGTGCTTTGATTTTTTACAAATGTTTTTAGCATTAATTCGCATTTTAAATACTCCGCCGAGCCTTCATGTTTATGTAAAGACCTTCATATAAATAACATACCTGCAAATCCTTCCCTATCCCACACTGAATATCTATTGGAAACTAGTAAACAAGGCCAGCAAAAGAATTTTTGTAATATTTGACTACTACATAACCACCTCAAACTGAACGACACGTGGGTGTAGTGTAGTGCGTTAGCAATTCACCGAGAGCGTTGTATGGTGCCGGTTAACATTATTCTTCTATGCGCTCGACGCCATCTCGTACGCATTGTCATGGCAACGTAGTAGGAAAATCGTAAACTAAACATAGTACCTCCAGCAAAGTCGAAGCGGTTTGCGCCACTGTTATAGTTGTTACAGTAAAGTTCGATTGAAAGTTTTAAAAAGACATGCCGCCACCGGTCAAGTAAAATATTTATTCTAGATGTACAGTTTGTTTTTTGCCAATTAGGTGAATAAATGAATGTAAAAACTTAAATTTTAAGAGATATATAATAAATATAGCTAGATGTTTGCTTGTTTATTTTTCCTGGTGAAGTAGCACTTCACCTACTTCACCTGAATAGCCGCCGCTGCGCATATATATATATATATATATATATATATATATATATATATATATATATATATATATATATATATATATATATATATATATATATATATATATATATATATATATATATATATATATATATATATATATATATATATATATATATATATATATATATATATATATATATATATATATATATATATATATATATATATATATATATATATATATATATATATATATATATATATATATATATATATATATATATATATATATATATATTATATTTATTTGAATCACCTTGTACATATTACAGCAACTGAAAGTTAATTTGTCCATTTTCGGGGTCGAAGGCTAAACCAGATCTACTCGAAGGAATTTCCGCTAGAGAGATTAGTTTAACAAGTCAGTTTATAACTTTGAAATTCCTTGAATTGTTTTGAACAATATTGCTTTACGTCACAACGCGCTGCTGAGATTACATTTAATTAAATTTAGCTAAAGTTTGAAAAATAACATAAATTAACTCTGCGGAAGCCAAACGTGCGACAAAGCATTTTACTTAAAGACAAATTGTGCACGATATGTTTGAGAACTTTCTAGAAGCACTTAATAAATTGCTCCCAAAAAGGCATGCATGCATTTTAGCATTAATTTTACATTGCGGTTTTTTAGCAATTATAGGTAGTAAGCTGTTTTGATTGGTTATGCATTTTTATGATATAGGGGATAATACGAACTTTTGAAAACATTGAAAAAATGACCTCCAGTTCTCCAATTGTTATACATTACAATAATAATACGTTATATGGAAAAGTAAAAATATGATAGTTAATGGTCTTAATAGAAAATACATATTTCCAATCGTCTAAAATTTATACTAAGAAAACATTTTGCAGCTCTCAATTCAAAATGCCTTAAACAACTAAAACTCTATCTATGCCTACTATCAACATATTTAGTTTGCAATACGCCTTGCTGTATAAATAAAATCCATATTAAGTGCTATCATATCCCATATGGGCCATATGTAAAACATCTGAAACCCTTAATGGTCACTAATGATGATTATCAGTCAGTATAAGCCTAATAGCTTGCAACAGCTTTAGAAATTATAAAAAGTGACGACTTCATATGTCCAGTACTTAATGTTAAAAATTAAATTAAAGCTGCTGTTGAATCCTCCGGCGAGTGAAAAACCACTACTTTGAACCGGATTCTTTTAACACCCTGTATATATTTATAAACTACGAAACCATAGAACATACTAAAGTCAGCAACACTTTGAATATCCAATACCGTATGGGTATAATGCAAAAAATAAGAATATATAAGAACAAGAATTAATTCTAAGTTCTGCGTATATCGAAGAAAGCAGTTATTTCGAAACTACTTTTCTGGTCGTTAATAAATATTGCTTACTATCATCTAAAAGGGGGAAATTTCGTAATAATTAAAACATAAATATACATACCTTTAAGTCCCATAACTTATTTTGTATTTTAACGACCTTCATTTTTTATATAAAATACTTGCTATATCCTTATTTGGGCAGGATTCCTGATACTTCTATACTTTTCGGGATGTATATCCATTTTCACCACTCCACAAAGCATTTGAGATAGATAGATCAACAGCCATTTTCAAATTTTGAAGGCATTTCGGGATAAAAGCATCCCCACACGTCAGTCAAATCTACACAGCTGGCAGAGCTAGGCCAATTTGAAAAAGTGGTAAATTCAATGGCAAATGGAAAATAATGTATTTTTTACTCTAAACTAGATTTTAACCCGTTTTTCGACTTTTAAATCTGTGTCTGATGGAATCTTTGATATATTCAATCGTTTTTATCCCAGGAGGAACCGATACTTTACGAAGGAAATTTGTAAAGTCGTGCACGGTACAATTCAAAAATTGCTCAAAATTCACCTCTAACCCTGATCGAGTTAATTTTTACACCAGTCTCTAGAAGAAATATAGACCTTTTTTTCGTATTTACTTGATTCGCCTAGGATCAACCGTTCACATGCTAAATGTGCGTGGTAAGAACATTGCAATTTTATTTCTAAATGGCTCGCCCTGTATAAACCGGAGAGTAATTTTAGCGATGTGATTTTGAAGCCGTCGTCGGGGGGAAATTTAGGATTCTTCTCGCAAAAAAAAATTAAATATGGGAACATTGAAAAGACGGAAATATTTTTTTTTAATTTTACTGCATTTCGACCGCCTTTTCGTCATTTGAGGCATAGGCATACTATACTAATTTTAAATCTCCTTTATATTTCCCATCGAACCCCTTTTTTACCGTTACAAAGTAGTCGGGCTTTCGACTTCGCAAAATGCCTTCAAAGTTACCCCATTTTTTACCCTTTTTTATATTTTTTTAAGTGACATCCCGTGCTCCGATATTGCCCGATGAACTTGTCCGAGATTTTTGGACGAGAAATCCGAAAACCTCAAAAAATTAACCAGAGTGACCTGCATTTTGAATAATCGGGGTTTTTAAAAGAGTGCCCCTATCGGACGCCATTGTCGGGTTATTATAAACTCCAACGAAATCGTATTTTTCGAGCCCATAGAAGCGTATTTCTCCGTCGTACCGATACTGAACTAGAGCGCTTTGAAGGTTAAAAAACACAAATTTTAGAATTGTCCGGTCCAAAAAGAAAAATGCGCGGACAGTGAAAATAGCCGCGTGCGAGACCTAAGCTCTTACGTACACGTATAATGTAAAAAAAAATAGATTAGGTATGTATATGTATATTTTAATTTTAATTGGCAGTAAACGACTGTTATATAAGTGGGTTAAGAAATAAATATTTCTAATAATACGCTCATGGCCATTGACATATTATATGTCAACGGCAAGAAGAAAAGAAGTATGTTAATAATAAGTTTACAGCGATGCCTTTTGTGGTACCCGACAAAGAGAAGAGATATTTCTTACTTACTTGTAGTACACGTTTATTTTATAATAGGGGCCTTAATAAACCATAAGTCTTCTCTATCCTAGGTGTGTCAGCTCGTACACATCCGGATGTGTGTACTTACACCGCACCTCTTCTATATGCTTCGCGGACATATAGGGAGCATCTCTAAAAGGAAAAGGGGATTATTATCAGTGTATATGTGTTGAAACAGTACAAGATGTTGAGTTTCACTTTTATTATGTCTATAGGTAACATAACTTGACGTCATATTTCAAACATAATCGATAAACAGATAAATCTTTTTATACGTATTGATTTGAATTGAATTGAAATTTTCATTTTTTGGGGCAATAGAAACACATACTGCTCAGTTGAAAACAATCATTATTTGTCCAATTTTCTAAAACTACTTTTTATTCCTTGTTGACCTGTTATAATTTAAACTTATTGGTCCGTAGAAAAACTTTGTCATGGAAAAACTTCTTGAAACAAGCTTCGAAATTTAAAAATTTGTTGAACCCCGTTAAACTGATTTCAATATTGGAAATTCCAACTATTTTTTTAGGACTGTATTCCCTGTTAAAAGCTCCCAATTATAAAAACTAAAAATCGGTAAATTACGTCATGTTGGATTAAAAAAGTCAATTAAATAAAATTTTCTTAAGTTGATTTAAAAAAACTTATTTGGCTGCCGTTATGTTTCGGTAACTTGAATTTGTACCACAACTTTCCCAGTTTATCTCTATATCACACTTAATGCTTGCACAAAATTTGAAACTAATCTAATAAGTAGTGTTAATTTTTTAAAATATTTTAAATTGCCGCCTTTTTGCTTGCCAATGTTATATTCATATCAAATTGTTAGTAGTTCATTCCTATATAACATTTGATTTTTGGGCAAAATTTGAGGTAAATTGGATAATTAATTCCTCCAGTAATAATTTTTTTAACGGTTCACTAGGCCACCGTCTTATTCCGGCATATTGGATTTTTACCAAAATATTACCAAAACATCTCCATATGACCTATGCTATGCCGTGAACTGACAGACCCTATAACGTGAAAATTTGTAACCCTATACGTGAGGGGGTGATTTTTTCATGATTACAAATATTTTATTTAGCCGCCATTTTGTTTCGCCGTCTTGAATAAGTACCACGGTTTTACTAGTTCATCTGTACAGCACACTTATTTATGGTAGACAATTTGAAATCGGTCCATTAATTAGTTTTTTAGGCTGAATTTTAAATATTTTACTAAGCCGCTCTTTTGTTTGGTCATATTGGATTCGTACCAAAAATTTACTTTATTTTATTACATATTTTAAGATTTTTTATAAATTAACAGGGGGTGAAACTACCCCTTAAATATTTGTAGTGGACTCGAAAGTTGTCAAAATAAAACCGCTTCTCGGTTTAAAGGACGAGCTATATTGACTCCAAGAAACAGCACAGCAGATGAAATAAATTTAGCTTTATTGGTAAAAATTACTGCTCCACAATTAACATACTACTCAATAGATATAGTCATAGACCAAGAAAAAGCGGTTAATTATCCTGTTCCTACACTCTCTAAACCCTTCAGGAATCCCTCCTCATGAGTTAACTTTAAAAGTGGGGGCACCAGTGATGCTTATTCGAAATTTAAAACCACCAAAATTGTGTAATGGAACTCGGCTACAGGTTAAGACATTACAAAACAATGTAATAGAGTCTATTATCATTTCTGGCCCTGGTCTGGGAGAAACAGCTTTTATACCACGTATCCCTTTAATTCTGTCAGACTACCCTTTTCAGTTTAAACGTGTACATAGAGACTCTATTCGGACGCGAGAAAGAAAGCTTCGAAAATGCCAAATGTGATTTTGGCGAAACGTCAGCAAAACTGTTCTTTTCAGAACGACAGTAGTGAACGGATGTACACCCGGAATGAAAACACATTATATATATATATATATATATATATATATATATATATATATATATATATATATATATAGCATAGAAATATGAAACTTTTTGAAAACTTGTTTCTTCCGCGTAGAACAGAAAAGATGGGTTTTTAAATTTCCGAATGCCCATCAGCAAAAAATATTTTTTAAAAAATTAAAACAATTTTTGGAAAGCCGAAAGGTAAGCATGACACCTTTTGAACTTTAACAAGACTTATTGATCATCCCGTATAACACAGAAATATGAAACTTTTTGAAAAAATAATATAAAAAGCTATATCAATTTGAAGGAAATACTAAAAATAGAAGTGGTCAATTTTTCTTAAGCATTTCGTGTTATGCAGCTTGTTTACAGAGTATTTAAATAAATAAAATAATTTCTTTTTTTATAAGAGTACAAAAATTTTCCGCTTTTACAACATTTTTAATTCTTTCATTAGTGTCAGCTTCGGTTGAAAATATTATTTTTAAAACCATCTTTCTAGTCATTTCCCCTGCCCCCTGAGCCTTACTCTTTGAATGGTCATGTCCAACAGTCTCCAAACTATTGGCGTATATAATAAAAAAATGGTTTCCATAATTACCTATAATAATAACAGTGGAATCTTAAAAGACGAAAACCACCTGATAAAAAGGATGTCAACTGGAAACGAACTTCTGAAGTAAGGCCTTGTGGGACGTTCTTTTACTTTTCGTTTTATGGTTCTTCTGTCACTATTATTGCCTTCTACCTTAAGAGAAAGTTTTTCGTTTAAGTTTCACGATTCAAAACGAAATATCTTATTTCGATGTTATAGAGGGAAAACTTTAGATGGGCACTGTGATAAAAAGATTTCAAACATTAATATTATCTTTTAAACTAAAGGAATTCTCTATGAGAAGTTAGAACTCTAATATTTAAACTTCAGTAAGTTAAAAAGCAAGTATATTTTAGCACACCTACGCACATCGGTATTAGCTGTATCTTCTATGTATATAACTCGGCAATTTAGTCCTGATAAACAAAATTCTTTTTTGGTTTTTTGGCACCTCAATAAAATATCTAAGTTTAAATTGATTGTTGTCAAGAAAATTACACATCTCAACATGTGAACTAGTCTGCCCACAGAATGTTTCGATACATAAATAATATTAATTTAAGAAAAATTTTTTTATTTGAATGGCATTTTTATAGATATATAGCAGTTGTACCAGTGCTTTCATCACGTGGGGACTCGTCAGGACTACGCCAATCGTAAGAGAAAAGCTTTTCCGTCCATCGTTACCGGATTGACAAATTTTCTTCAAAAATTAAGGGTCCGACTGAGACCTAGACGTTGTGTATACATTTTTTAATTTGTTCATTTGTGAATGACTGGGTAACATTTTGGTAAAAATCCAATATGGCGAAACACAATAGCACAATAAGTCTAGTGAAATTTTAAAAAATTATTACTAAAAAACTGCTTATCCAATTTTTTGACATTTTGGGCAAAAATCAAGTATACGTAGGAATCAACTGGTAAAATTTTGGTAAGAATCTAAGATGGCGAAACAAAATGTCGGCTCAATAAAACATTTATTAAAAAAATCTGTCCGAAAAAAGTACTTATTAGACTGTTTTGTGTTGATTAAGTGTGATATAGAGATGGACTGGTAAAATTGTGACTCGAATTCAACAAAATGGCGGCCAAATAGAATGTTTGTTATCGTAAAAAAAATCGCACCCCCCCCCCCAGGTTTGACATATCTTCAAATTTTAGTGTACCTATATTCCAAAAAACCTGTTCTATCTGTCGTGAGTTCGCGGCATAGCTAAGACACTACCCATATTGTAACATTTTGGTAAAAGTCCAATATGACGTAAAACATGGCGACCTGGTGAAATGTTAAAAAAATTATGCGGACCTAAATTGAGTCACCCGTCAGTTTTCATAAAAAAAAGTGAAGCATTGTAATCGTGAAAAAATCACTTTAAGATTTTTTCAGATCTTTACGTGACCCTAGATGCTTTCTTTTGTTTCTCAATTCCGTCGGTCTGTCTGTCTGTTGGCATAGCTAAAAAACTACTTAACATATTGACTTCAAATTTTGGTCAAAAATTAAGGATCATATAGGGCTGAGCTGTGAAATGTTAAAAAAATTATTACTAAAAAATGCTTATCCAATTTATCTCAAATTTTGCACAAAAATCAAGTAATATATAGAAATCAACTAGTAAAATTTTGGTGCCAAACTAAGATAGCAGCGGAACAAAATGGCGTCTTAAAAAAATATTTAAAAATTCAGCCTGAAAAAACTACTTAATGGACTGATGTCAAATTATGTGCCATAACCAATTGTGGTATAGAGATGGATGAACTAGTAAAATTGTGGTATTAATTCAACATGGCGGCCAAATAAAATATTTGTAATCGTGAAAAAAGTCCCCCTCTTATGTTTTACATATTTTCAGGTTTTAGCGACCCTAGATGACAAAAAATATGTTTTATCAATTCCGTCGGCCGTCTGTCGTATGTATGGTTTGTATGTCAGATCGCAGCATATAGCTGAAAAACTACTCATCAAATTTTTATTCAAAAATTGAGGGTCATATGGGGATGACCTGATGAAATTTTGGTAAAATTCCAATATGCTGGAACAAGATGGCGACCTAGTGAAACGTTACAAAAAAAGATTATTAAAAAAATTATCCAATTTCCTCAAATTTTGCACAAAAATCAAGTGTTACATAGTAATGAACTGGTAACATTTTGGTGTGAATGTAAGATATCAAAACAAAATGGCGGCCTAAGAAAACATTTAAAAAATCGGCCTGAAAAAATCTACACTATTTTTTATATTAATTTCAAATTGTGTTCACGCATTAAGTGTGAAATAGAGACAAACTGGTAAATTTGTGGTACGAATTTAAAATGGGGAACAAAATGGCGGCGAAATAATTTTGACTTCCCGCGTAAAAGGGCAGTATTGTAATCCAGAAAAACTCACGCTCCGATATTTTTTCAGATCTTTACGTTTTAGGGTCCCTAGATGCCGAAAAACATGTTTTCTCAATTTCGTCGGTCTGTCTGTTCGCGGCATAGCTAAAAATCCAGTGTGGCAAAACAAAATGGCGGTCTAGTGAAATGTTAAAAAAGTATTATTAAAAAACTGCTAACGCAATTGATCTAAAATTTTGCATAAATATAAAGTATTAGGTAGGAACCAACTGGTAAAATTTTGGTACGAATCCAAGATGTTGGAACAAAATGGCGGCTTAAGAAAATACATAAAAATTCAGCCAGAAAAAATTTTGGAATAGAAATCAACTGGTAAAAGTGTGGTACTAATTTTAAGATGGCGGAACAAAATGGCGGTAAAATAAAATATTTTGGAATCGTGAAAAAAATCACCCTCTCAGGTGTTAAATATTTGTATCAATTCCGTCAGTCCGTTTATCTGTCTGTCAATTCGCAGCGTAGCTTAAAAACTACTTACCATAGTGACTTCAGATTTTAGTCATAAGACCTGGTAAACTTTTGGTAAAAATCCAATATGCCGAAACAAGATGACGACCTATTGAAAAGTATTACTAAAAAAACTAATTATCGAATTTTTTAAAATCAAGTATTACATAGGAATGCACTGGTAACACTTTGTATGAATATAAGATAGCAAAACAAAACAGCGGCCTAATAAAATATTTAAAAAAATCGGCCTGAAATAAGTACTCATCAGGTTAATTTTAAACTTCGTGCAAACATTAAGTGTGATATAGAGATAAACTAGTAAAGTTGTGGTACGAATTCGAAATGGCGGAACAAAATGTAGGCCAAATTTTTTTTAAATCAACCTACAAACATCTTTTTCAATTGACTTTAAATTTGACAGAAAAATTAAATGTGATATAGGGCTAAACCGGTACGAATTCAATATAACGTAACAAAATGGCAGTGTGTATCAATGTAAGAAATATTTATTGAATTTATTCTAAATTATGCCCAAAAATCAAGTATCGCATAGCTAGAAACTGGTAAAATATTGGTATGGCGCCCAATTAATATATAGAAAAGATAGTATATATGTTACTAAATGACTATATACTGATCTAAATTGGGTTACAATTCACTGTTCCTAATAAAAGGAAAGAAGATTCATAACGAGGGAAGTTCTAAGTAAAAGAAATTTAACGATTTGTTAAATGTTTTTAGTTGATTTGTCGTATTTAGAATCAATAAATGTCTTTTTTTGGGTTTTTTCGCAACTCAATTAAAGTGTAAATTGATTGAAACAAATATTTAAGAAAACTTAGTTGCGAAAAAAACAAAAAAGAAATTTGTTTATCATTCTAAACGCAAAATATGATATGAACACATTTAAAAAATTATTAGTCCCGTTGTTTGTACGGAAAATTGGAATACCGCCTACATAAACCATCTAGCACTTTACTTCGTTAACAGAAATGTATGAAATGAAAATAGAAGTTCAGTTACGTAAATAACTAGAATATATATGCAACTTGTGTAGACAGTAGACGAGTTTTACTACATCCAAATAGCAAACAATATTCATACGATATGGGACTATTATCAAGCATTAAATATGTGGTCCAAATAAATAAGCATCTTAGAACGAAGAAGACGCTTTCACGCCTTCCGTCGATTATGAAACCATATTTCTTCAGAATAGTGTGCTAAATTAGAACTACTTTACGAAGTCTCACCTTGGATTGCACGGGGCATTCTAAGGGACTTTTACATTAGCGTTAACATCGGTTTCTACGTGTGATTTAGATTGTTATCCGAATCTCTATTGACATTATACCAGTGAACAAAACTTTGAATGGATATTCAGATAATTTGGTTCTTCCAGTACAGGTTAAGATAAAGAAATATGTATAAATATAACGTCCCTTTAAATCCGTGACTAAAGTTTACATCTGAGCGGACGTTGGTCATTAATTATATTTTCCGGATATTGGTGCTGTTGAATTAATTCTGCCTGATTAGATCTCGGTTTACGTTTATCGATAATTTTTTATACTGTTGTTAGGTTTAATGAATTGTCACTTTTATTTATTTCACCATGTTTTGCAATTT
The DNA here is from genome assembly GCA_030620095.1 of Kuschelorhynchus macadamiae. Taxonomy (NCBI): domain Eukaryota; kingdom Metazoa; phylum Arthropoda; class Insecta; order Coleoptera; family Curculionidae; genus Kuschelorhynchus; species Kuschelorhynchus macadamiae. Next base: position 26,989 of record JAUTXW010003479.1, read on the forward strand.
CTATAGCTTCTCAGATTATTCTGGCATAAAATGTTTTATATTGCCAATCTCCATTCTTCTTACAATCTTTTAAATTTATTTTGTGGCATGTTTTCTGATGATGCCCTATTCAAGCCGAGGTGGTTTGTTTATTCTTGATACTTTTGTTTCTTTAGATGAGTCAAGAAAAGCTTCCACTCCTACTAATATTTTTTTTAAGGATGTCCTTAGAATTTATGGGAAAATTGCATTGAAGAAGTGGACAGGATTGTTATGACCGAAGATTTCCCGGTCCATATAATAAAACTCTCAGAGCATTGCCTTAAAAATACTTATTTTTGGCCACAAAACAAACATACCGATTGTACCGTATTTAGAAAACCAACACATATAGACCTATATTCGAATTCAAGATCACTGCAGCCAATGCCCTGTTATCTAGATCTGTGCTATTAACTGATACACAAATGAAACACAAAATAAATTAATATAATATTTATTGCTTTATACAAAAATGAACATACAAACCGGATCAGAGAAAAGTTATTAATAAACGTGATGCTGGAACAACAAACACCAACGATTACGCAACGGGACGGCAACAAGTTGTATTTTCTTATGTAAAAGGCAACACACAGATAATGAAAAATTTTTAAAAATTTTCATTACCCGGAACATCCCTCGTTATGTTTTTTTTTCCATTTGTGAGGAATGGTATTACCCAATTAAGTTCAGTACATAGTCACATATATATATATATATATATATATATATATATATATATATATATATATACTGTCTTTTCAAACATTTTTATTGGGCGCCATATAGTTCCATCATATGGGAATCCTACCAATATTTCACCAGTTTCTTCCTACTATGCCACACTTGACTTTTGAGCATAATTTAAAATAAATTGAATAAGTAGTTTTTACATTGACACACATCACCATTTTGTTACGTTATTTTATTTGGCCGCCATTTTGTTTCGCCATTTTAAATTCGTACTACAACTTTACCAGTTTATCTCTATATCACACTCTTCCTGTACAAACATTGAAATCCATTTAATAAGGGTTATTTCCAGGCTGATTTTTTAAATGTTTTCTTAGGGCCGTTATTTTGTTTTGCTATCTTGGATTCATATCAAAATGTTATTAGTTCATTCCTGGGTAACACTTGATTTTTGTGCAAAATTTGAGGTAAATTGGATAATTAGATTTTTTAATAATAATTTTTTAAACATTGTTCGTCAATATTGGATTTTTACCAAAATATTACCAGGTCCTCCCCATATGACCCATAATTTTTGCCTAAAATTCGAAGTCAATCCGCTAAGTAATTCTTAATCTATGCCTCGAACTGACAGACAGACAAACCGACAGATGAATTGACGGAATTGATAAATCATATTTTTTGGCATCTAGGAACACCAGCCAGAATCTGAATATATGTAAAACTTGAGAGGGTGTTCTTTTTGACGGTTACAAACATTTGAGTTTGTAACACAATTTTACTAGTTGAACCCTATACCACAATTAGTTATGGCACTTAATTTGAAACCCATCCATTAAGTAACTTTTTCAGGCTAAATTTTTAAATGATTTATTAAGCCGCCATTTTGTTCTGCGATTTTTGATTGGTACGAAAATTTTACCGGTTGATTCTAACATAATACTTTAATGTTTGTGTAAAATTTGAGATAAGTTGGATAAGTAGTATTTTAATAATAATTTGTTTAACATTTCACTAGGCAGTCATTAATTCGCCATATTGCATTTTTACCAAAATATGGCCGGGTCATCCCCATATAATCCTTAATTTTTGATGAAAATTTGAAGTTAATCGGGTTAGTAGTCTTTAAGCTATGCCACGAACCGACAGGGAGACAGGCGGACAGACCGATCGACAGATGGACCGACGGAATTGATAAAACGTATTTTTTTGCATCTAGGGACGCTAAAACGTAAAGATATGTAAAAACTGAGAGGATGCATTTTTAACGATTACAAACATTGTATTTAGCCTCCATTTTGTTTGGCGATCTTAAATTAGTACCACAATTTTACTACTTGATCCCTGTACCACAATTAGTTATGACAGACAATTTGAAATCAATCTAATAAGCAGTTTTTTGAGGCTGAATTTTTAAATGTTTTATTAAGCCCCCATTTTGTTCCGCCACCTTGGATTCGTACCAAGAAGCTCACCAGTTGATTCCAACATAATACTTGATGTTTGTGCAAAATTTGAGATAAATTGGATAAGTAGTTTTTAACAACTCACTAGGCCGCCATTTTGTTTCGCCGTATTGGATTTTTACCAAAATGTTACCAGATCATCCCCACATGAACCATAATTTTTGCCCAATATTTGAAGTCAATTGGGTATGTACTTTTTTAGCTATGCCGCGATCAGATAGACAAACAGACAGACAGACCGACGGAATTGAGAAAACATGTTTTTCGGCGTCTAGGGACCCTGAAACGTGAAGATCTGAAAAAATTTCGGACGGTGATTTTTTTTACGATTACAATACTTCACTTTTACGGGGGAAGTAAAAATACAACATGCAAACAATTCACAAACCATAGGTAAGCTACTTGGGAATTCGAAACACAAAATCAAATTAGAAAACTTCGTAATAAATAGCATTGCATGCTAGGTCCGTGACAAGTTGTGCGGTGGATAAACTAACAGACGAATATCCCCGAGAGTAGAAGAGCTCAAATTCAGTATCAGAACTAAACACAGTACCTCGACCCTATTCCTACATCACCAGGAAACAAGCCATAAAATAAATTTCGAAAGGTAGGAAGATGGCCAATATAAAAGACTATAATGTCAGAATAATCCGAGAAGCTAGTAAAGCTACAGACATTGCAAGACAAAACTGTATGGAAGGCAATAGTTAATAAACCTAACACTACAAAAAAATCAAGCGGAATTAGTTCAAAGCAACAACATCCAGAAAATATAAATAATGACGAACAACCGCTCAAATATAAACTTCGGACCCGGGTGGGGGTACAAAAAGAAAGCTCCTCAGTCACTAACAGTTCGGTCCCCATTCGTATGTATTTTTAAATGAAAGTTTTTAGTGAGCCTTCTAAAACAAATGAAAATCGAAGAGTAAACAAATGAATATACATGTTGTTACTTGAAACGGAACATCCTGTATAATACAGCTTCAATAAATGTTCATGATGATTAAAACTATACCAGGTTTGATACCTTTATAGTTAAAGACAACCGACTTTAAAATTACAAAGAAAAATGCAGTTCTATAATATGTGTATATATTTAATTGTTTTTATTGCGTTTCTTTACGTAACTAGAACTTGCTTACATCAAGTTTATAAAGTAGCAGTACCATATTGAAAATAAAATAAGTTTATGTAACTGCCTACTATATATATATATATATATATATATATATATATATATATATATATATATATATATATATAATTATTCAATTTGTTTCTTAAACCCGGTATATATTAATTGGACTTCTTTCTTGGGTATAGGTTTATTTGTAAAATCAAACAGTGGGATTAATTTGACGTTTCGCCTATCGTAGTAGGACGTACGTATATTATAACAATCATAACGAAAACGTAGGACAAGATAATACGCAAAAAACATATATTGCAATGCCATACACATCTCAATTATCTGAAAAATTAAAACATATCTTAGGAAAATATAACATAATTGTGTGTCATAAAGCCCAGAACCTGATAGGCTCCCTATTTACAAAATTAAAAACTAAAATTCCTAAAAATAAAAAATCCAATCTCGTATATGAAATTCCTTGTTTAAACTGCCCTATGAAATATATTGGTATGACAACCCAACTTTTAGAAAATAGAATAAAAGGGCATAAGTATACAAAGAATGCATCCACTGCAATACATAAACATGAAAAAAACACAAAAAACGAATTTAATTTTTCTGAAACCAAAATCATTGATAAAGATAACCGGTATCAAAAATTAATTATCAAAGAAATGATTCACATAAAAAAAGAAAAAAATGCAGTAAATGACAAACAAGACATAAAAAATTTAAGTCATATATACCACAATTTGATAATTTAGTATAGTTGTTTTAACTTCGTTTAAGCCGTTATTTTTAAAATGTAGTATATAATTGTGAATGTCTGATTCTACTCTAAGGTTTAAATTAAAAAATAGCCAAAAAAAATTATGTTTAAATTCCTCAAAAAAACGTACTACGATAAGAACACCTTTTTACCTAAAACTGTGCCATGTAGTTGCCTGGCTAACTAACTACCTATCATCAAATATAAATAAATAACAACATGCATTTTTCGAGGTATGTAATCTTATTTTATTAATTTTGTAATAATTATTTGTCAATTGTATAAAGTTTTAAATTAGTTTTAGAAAAAATTTTAAATGTCTTGTATAATTAGATCACTAAATGTTTTTTAAATTAATTGTAGATAGGAAAGGAAAGCCTTATACACAAAAAAAAAAAAAAAAATAAAGGAATGAGCAATTTTTGAGAAAGCCTACTACGATAGGCGAAACGTCAAATTAATCCCACTGTTTGATTTTACAAATAAACCTATACCCAAGAAAGAAGTCCAATTAATATATATATATATATATATATATATATATATATATATATATATATATATATATATATATATATATATATATATATATATATAATATATATATATATATATATATATATATATATATATATATATATATATATATATATATATATATATATATATATATATATATATATATATATATATATATATATATATATATATATATATATATATATATATATATATATATATATATATATATATATATATATATATATATATATATATATATATATATATATATATATATATATATATATATATATATATATATATATATATATATATATATATATATATATATATATATATATATATATATATATATATATATATATATATATATATATATATATATATATATATATATATATATATATATATATATATATATATATATATATATATATATATATATATATATATATATATATATATATATATATATATATATATATATATATATATATATATATATATATATATATATATATATATATATATATATATATATATATATATATATATATATATATATATATATATATATATATATATATATATATATATATATATATATATATATATATATATATATATATATATATATATATATATATATATATATATATATATATATATATATATATATATATATATATATATATATATATATATATATATATATATATATATACTAACACGTAATTTACGTGTTTTTATTTTAAGAACTGGATCAATAGGAAAAGACAAAAGTTTTACCAAATAAATAGCTTTTCCGAACCAAGCATAAAAATAATACCTTGTAAAGCAAAAAAATGGACAAGACTTATTTGGAAATTTAAACTGACATCAATAAATCAAATACCAAATATATAGACAATCAATTTAAAACAAATAAACAGCACACCAAAACTAACACATTTTAAAATATCTATTTGAACATCTGTAGTTTTCGGCTATTAATTGTTTACTACTCGGCAGAATAGAATTCGCCTCGGAATGTCGAACATATAATGTGTTTTCTTATATTTTTTCCGGAATTTTTATCTTGGTAATATATTAGGTTCAGATTTTGCGAGATGAATTTTCGGATTACACTAGGGTTATGTAAATATGTTTTTACTTCCCTCATTAAAAGGAAGTATTGTAATCGTGAGAAAATCACCCTGCGAGATTTTTTCAGATGTTTACGTTTCAGGGTCCCTAGATGACGACTGTCTATTTGTCTGTCTGTCGGTTCGCGGCATAGCTAAAAACTACTTACCCAATTGACTTCAAATTTGGGTCAAAAACTAAGGGTCATATGGGGATGACCTGGTAACATTTTGGTAAAAATCCAATAGGGCAAAACAAAATGGCGACCTAGTGAAATGTTAAAAGAATTATAACTAAGGAAGTACTTATACAATTTATTCTCAAATTTTGCACAAAAATCAAGTATTATGTAGGAATCAACTGGTAAAATTTTGGTATGAATCCAAGATGGCAGAACAAAATGGCGGCTTAATAAAATGTTTAAAAATTCAGTCTGAAAAACTATTTAACGACCTGATCTCATTCTGTGCCATAAATAATTGTAGTATAGAGTTGAACTAGTAAAAGTGTAGTACTTATTCAAGATGGCAAAATAAAATGGCGACCAGATAAAATTTTTGTTATCTGAACAAATCACCCTATCAGGTTTTACATATCGTGGCGTCCCTAGATGCCAAAAATATGTCTTATCAAGTTTTATCTGTCGATCGGTCTGTCTGCCTGTTTCCTTGTCAGTTCGCGGCATAGCTTAAAACTACTCATCAGATTAACTTTAAATTTTAGTCAAAAATTAAGGCTTATACGGGGATGACTTGGTAATATTTTGGTTAAAATCCAATATGCCGGAACAAGATGGCGGACCAGTTAAACGCTAAAGAAATTATTACTAAAAAAATAAGTATCTAATTTATCTCAAATTTTGTACATAAATCAAGTATTATGTAGGAATCAACTAGTGAAATTTTCGTACGAATCCAAGAAGGCGGAACAAAATGGCGGTTTAATAAAATATTTAAACGTTCAGCCTGAAAAAGTACTTAATGAACTGATCTCAAATTCTGTACCTAAAACTAATGGTAATATAGGGTTGAACTAGTAAAAGTGTGGTACTAATTAAAGATGGCGGCCAAATAAAATTTCTGTAATCTGAAAAAACCATCCTCCCAGGTCCGTCTGTCGGTTTGTCTGTTCGCGGCATAGCATACAAGCTACTTATCAGATTCACTTCAAATTTTAATCGAAAATTAAGGGTCATATGGGGATGACCTGGTAATATTTTGGTAAAAATCCAATATGCCTGAACAAGATGGCAGCCTAGTGAAACGTTATAGAAATCGTTACTGAAAAAACAATTATCCAATGTATCTCAGATTTTGTGCAAAAATCAAGTATTATGTAGGAATCAACTGGTAAAATTTTGGTACAAATGCAAGATGGCGGAACAAAATGGCGGTTTAATAAATTAATTAAATATTCAGCCTGAAAAACTACTTAATGAACTGATTTCAAATTGTGTGCTATAACTAATTGTAGTATAGAGATAAACTAGTAACACTGTGGTATTAATTAAAGATGGCAAAACAAAATGGCGGTCAAATAAAATTTTTGTAATCTGGAAAAATTACCCTCTGAGGTTTCCCATATCTTCGCGTTAAAAAATATGTTTTATAAATTCCGTAGGTCCGTCTGTCGGTTTCTCTGTCTGTCTGTCAGTTCGCGGCATAGCTCAAAAACTACTCATCAGATTGACTTCAAATTTCAGGCAAAAAATTATGGGGAGAACCGGGTAATATTTTGGTAAAAATCCAATATACCCGAACCAAATGTCGCCCTCTTGAAACGTTAAAAAATTATTACATAAAAAACTAATTATCCAATTTTTACAAAAATCAGCTATTATGTAGGAATCAACTGGTAAAATTTTGTTACGAATACAAGATAATAAAATATTTACCATTCAGTCTCAAAAAACTACTTAATGAACTGATTTCAAATTGAGTGCCATAACTAATTGTAGTATAGAGATGAACTAGTTAAGCTGTGTTACTAATTCAAGATGGCACAAAATGGCGTCCAAATAAAGTTTCTGTATTCTGAAAAAATCACCCTTCAAGTTTTACATATCTTCGCATTTTTAGATGCCAAAAATATATCGGTTTGTCTGTCTGTCAGTTGGCAGCACACCTTAAGCCTACTCATTAGATTGACTTCAAATCTTGGAAAAAATAAGGCTCATATGGGGATGACCTGGTAATATTTTGGTAAATATCCAATATGAATGCAATTTTGCAAAAAAAATCAAGTCCTATCATAGCAAAACAAAATGGCGACCTAATAAAATATTTAAAAAATTAGTTTGAAAAAAACTACTTATTAGATTAATTTCAAATTTTGTGCGAGCATTAAGTGTGATACAGAAATAAACTAGTAAAGTTGTTACGAATTCAAGTGTGTCAATGTAAAAACTGCTTATTGTAGTAATTTTAAATTACGGCCAAAATCAAGTGTGGCATAGGTAGAAACTAGTTAAATATTGGTAGGGATCCAATATATTAGAACAAAATGGCGCCCAATAAAAATATTTGAAAAGACAGTATATATGTGTTCCTAAATAACAATATACTGAACTACATTGGTTTACACTTCACTATTCCTAATAAAAGGAAATATTCATAAAGAGGGAAGTTCCAGGTAAAGCAAATTTTCCGATTTTTTTATTACTACTGGTACATTTTAGGATTGAATTAAATATTATAGAGTTGGGTTAACTTTTATGTGTCCGTTTTGTAATGACATTCCCTTTTTTTCGTGTTTGGCTTCGTTTTTAAGATTTTAGTATTTTCGTAATTCAACGTACGGCCTTGTTGAATCATATGTTCTGTGAGAGCTGCTTTGTTGCGTTCGTCGTGTTTGTGGCTGTTTAGTCTATTTTTAAGGTGTTGACTGGTCTGACCTTCATATACCTTATTGCAATTATGGCACGGGATTTCGTATACTACAAGTGTTTTTTTATCTTTTTGTTTTTGGGTTTTGAGAGCACTGTTAGATGAGTTATAAACTTTATGAATTCTTTTTTTGAAAATAGAGTTGACGAATTTGTCTGGGTGATCATCAAAACTGATACTTACCGAATTTTTGGTAAATTTTTAGTCGTCGATAATTTCACCACAGTTGTACACCAAACTATTTATTACAGATGCCTAAAACATAAACATAAAATTATATCTTTGATGATTTTCTGTATAAAAATATTTTCCTTCTAAATACGAGAATTTTTCAAATATCTAAATAATAGGGTTATATCCTGAGTGTTACTGCGTAAATAACGACTTGTACAAATACTTTCCTGGCTCGTCGCGATAAAAAATGTTATTTTAGCAATAAGTACGTACAATATGAGAACGTTCTGAAATAACATTGTTTTATATATCTTAAGGTAACAATAGTTTAGTGCATAGACAATAAATTATTTGGAGATAACTTTATACAAATACTATAAAATATAATTTATTTCAATTTTTTAGGTTTTAATTTATTTATTATTATTACATTATTTATGTATTCTAAAAACCATAAAATATGTCCTTTATTATTTTTCTCCATAAAAAAAGTTTTATTTCAGGAATGAAATTTTATCCATTATTTAAACATTTTATTAGGCCGCCATTTTGTTTTGTTATAAATATACCTGTCTGTCACTGTGTAACACTTGATTTTTGTGCAAAACTTTCAGTCACTTGGTTAAGTAGTTTTTTGGTAATGAAATTTTAACATTTCATTGGGGCGCCATTTTGTTCAGCCATAATTGTTTAACACAACAATTTTACCAGTTTATCCCTATATTGCACTTTATTTTTATGCACATTTTGAAGTTCATTCGGTAAGCAATAATTCCTTAATAATATGTTTTTTTACATTTTGTGTTGCCGACATTTTCTTCCGCCATATTGGATTTTTATCGAAATATAAATCTTTTTATCCCCTTATGACCCATGATTTTTTACCAAAATTCAATCAAAGTCAATCGGATATGTAGTTTTTGAGTTATGCCTCGTAAAAACAGACAGACCGACAGACTGACGGGAATGGGAGATGTTTTTCGAGGTCCAGGGACCCGAAAACGCAAAGGCCTGCAAAAATGTCTGAGGGCAAAAAATTCGGAGGGTGATTTTTCCACGATTACAATACTTCCTTATTACGAGAGAAGTAAAAAGGATTTTTTTTGTACCAATAAACATATACAGGGTGTAACAAAAGTATGGCAACGGCGAAATATCTCAGAAATCGCTTACCTAAATTTAATGAAAATTTGCCGGATCCGCGGATGGAGAGTTTCGTATTGCTGTCAAGTTTACCGTTTTTCTGTTATAAAAGGATTTTTTGTAATGAAACACTATATTATATCATTTTTTAAAATCTGCGTAATTCTCACCACTTTTTATTATGAGCTTTTTTTATGAAAGTCTACATTTTTTGCGAAAATAAGGGTCTAATATCCACAGTTTAATGTATTACCATTTATTAAAATACCTGCATACAAAAGTTTACCTGTTATGTTTGACACTATCGGTTTTGTTGATTTACAAAAATGGATCGTTTAATTGCGTTAGAATGCGAAACCTGCAAGATGTTTGTAACATTTTTTATGACAAATATTCTAACAGAAATCCAATAACTAAATCTACCGTAAGTGAAATTAATAAAACATTTCGAGAAACTGGGAAGGTAAAAGATGCTGTACGTTCTGGCAGACCGCAAAGCACAATCATTTCTCATCTTGCTACCAAAAGAGTAGCAAGAGAAAAGAGTGTCCCAACTTTAAAAGTAGGTTGTAAAAATCAACGGAAACAATACAATGCAAAAAAATACCTAATACAACAAACAATAAATTCCCGAAACTAAGGAAAATATTTTAAATTTACTTTATTTCCACACAGTAAGACAAATACTGGTGGAAAACAAAAGAATGCCAGCCGTGCGATTTGATTTCATTTGATTTCTATTCGCTCCTTTAAATCCTCGAGGTTATTGGACTTAGTTTTATACACCACATTTTTAAGGTGTCCCCAAAAAAAAAGTCTAGGGTGCGTCAAGTTTGGAGACCATGGTGACCACTCTATTGTCCCCTACGTCCAATTAATCCATCTTTTAAAAAAAAAACATTGTCTTAATATTCGCGAACATTCCGAGGAAAATGCGGTGGAGCACCATCCTGCTGACACCATATTTCATCATTTGGTGCACCATCACCTAAAAAAAGTTTAGATACTTAATACAGCAGGTAAAGTAAGGAACTTGTGGTTATTCGGAAACAGTTCTGCAATAGCTGCGACAATTTCTTTCCTTAAAATTTTCAAATATCTTTCTCCAGTTAATGTGCCTTTCATGAAGAAGGGACCGATTATTTTTGCACCCTTCATGACACCAAACATTTATCTTTTGGGAAAATTGGGTATGATTTTCACGTATCTAATCTGGATTTTCCCTGTCCCAATATAGACAATTATGCCTGTTAACGTTTCCATTCAGAAAAAAGTTGCTTCGTCAAAGAAAATAATTTGATTGACAAAATTTAAATTGGTATTGCAACGTTTCATCATGATTTCACAAAATTCCAAGCGCCTATCGTGATTACCCTTAGAGACGAGAACACCAAAAGACTTAGAAAGTAACATTATTTATAAAATTCCATGCATGAACTCTAATGGCCTATATATATATATATATATATATATATATATATATATATATATATATATATATATATATATATATATATATATATATATATATATATATATATATATATATATATATATATATATATATATATATATATATATATATATATATATATATATATATATATATATATATATACCCTTATATATATATATATATATATATATATATATTATATATATATATATATATATATATATATATATATATATATATATATATATATATATATATATATATATATATATATATATATATATAATACATATATATATATAATAAATACATTAAATTACAAGATTTAAGTCTATCCTATTTTAATCTAATTAAATCTAAATAACACTTGGTATATTATATGGCATATTAACATTTAACACTCATAAAGTATTTCACTTACACGACTTAAAAACATCCTATAAAAACTTACAAATAAATCTAGCACGAGTAGACTGGGACGTCCTAGAAGAACTAAACAAACTCCTCAGAATAAAAGAAAATTTTTGTCTAATTCTTTTCCCACTAAAATATCCTGACAGGACACCACCGTCATTACTAGACTAAGAATTGAACATACCAAACATACCCACGAACACCTCCTAAAAAATGAGGATGCCCCACGCTGCACCACATGTGACGTACCCCTAAGAATCGCTCATATATTTGAGAACTGCCAACGTTATACTCAAGACCCATTCATACGAAAAAAAACAAGGTTATCAAAAAAATGCTGTGTTACACAAATATAAAGAAACTAACTGCTTTTCTTAAATAAATAAATTTATATAATCTCATTTGATTAGGTAATAAACATATAAACCAAAACTTAAGGACGCTAAAAGACTTCATTGTCGATGCGCCCTAATCCATATCACTCACTCATTTACTTATAGAGTAGCCCGGAAAAACAAATACTAGTTTTGGTTTTTTTTAATTCCCAGAATCGAATTTTTGCAGATATTCGGCATTTAATACCATACAAAAAATTAAAAACAAATGTGTTCGTCTGAAATAATTCCTGTCTTGCCCCTTAATGTTCTATGTTTTTAACATTGATATAACACATAGGATCTCACTTGTTTTGTACGTAATACTCATAATAATTTATATTAAAAAAAAGAAAATTTTAGCTGGTTATATTTTGTATAGTTCTGCTAGTTGTTTTACTTCTTTCTTCTGTATTTCCTTATTTGCTTATGATCCTATGTATTTCTTAGTCTCCTGACGATGGTCTAATATAGACCGAAACGTAGAGAAGTAAACAGATTTAGATCTTCAAAGTTTATGACTTTGTTGTTGACCCACCCAACCAACCCTACCACCCATCCTCAGAGAGCTCTTGCACCAATGTTATTTTGGTATGGATGAAAATTTTCGGTTGTGGCCGTAGGTCAACACGGTCATTTTCCCTTCCTAATGTTCTTCTAAACTGATTAAAACCTTCAGAACCTTATCACCATCTGTTGCGCTTTTAGGTCTGCCAGAACGTACTTTTCCAGTTTCACGAAATTTTTTATTAATTTTACTTACGGTAAATTATTGTTAATTTTATTTACGGTAGTTATTGGAGTTCCGTTAGGATATTTGTCGTTATAAATGTTACAAACATCTTGCAGGCTCCACAATATATCCCCATAACTCAGTATAATTAAAATTTCAATTCTTTGAGTTTCAATTAAACGATCCTAATTTGTAAATCAACAAAACTGACATTGTCAAAGATGTCAGGTAAATTTTTGTGTGTGCAGGTATTTTAATAAACGGTGATACATTAAATTATAGATATTAGACCCTTATTTTCGCAAAAATTGTTCACTTTCCTGAAAAGCGCTACTAATAAAACAGAGAAAACGGTAAACTTATCAGCAATGCGGAACTCGCCATTGGATCCGGCATAATTTCATACCTAAGTGTACACATTTTCATTAAATTCAGGTAGGCGGTACCTGAGATATTTCGCCGTTTCCTGTAGAGAATTTTTAAATATGCGAAAAAACTGGGTTAATGACTATATATTCCTACATTTTAAAATTGTATGAATTTTGAAATACAAAAAAGTTAAGGGGGTGGAACATTATGCGTGAACACTCTGTACATATTTTATAGCAAATATTGCTGTATATTCATCAGCCCGTTATGCTGATTAATTTCTAAAGCACGCTAAAATATTGACTAATAAATTAAATCTGTGCATAGAGCTACGTGTCTAAATTTTGCTGGCTGGAGGGTTGCAAAAGCTCACATAATTTGCCTAGGCAAAATTTAATTATCTTGATTATTCGGTAATGGATAACCGACTTTTGAACTTCCATTATCAAATTACTAAAATCCAAATTGGAGACTTTGGTGAAAGTTATAGAAGGGCATTTAGGTATATGAGAATAACTGAGGAAGCAAAGTCACATGAGAGCTTAAAACTAAATATATTGACATAACTGACGTAGAGTGAATTTAAAAAGAAAACTGGACACTGTAATATAAGACGTTATTTTGAAAGTAACAGAATAGTTAAAGTTTTGTATAAAAATATTTTCTAAAATTATAATTATAATGTCTTTCGCAATAATATATATAGTGTCTTTTTAAGTTCTTTACAAATGGGAAATTTTTATTATTAACTTTACGAAAAAAAGTTGCTGTTCATAAAAAATTCCGCTTTCTAAGAAAATAATGTTAGACTATCAAAACTTGAACAGCATCTATAGGGTGTCTCATTATATTTTAGACTCCCACGTTATCTGCGTTTCTTGTTGAAAATATTATAACTGCCAAATACAAAAGCTAATAGATCTTAAAAATTTTTAAGAAGGTAGCTTGGAAGATACAGGCTGGAACGAGAGTCTTTTTAAATAGAATGTCCTATATTCCCTTTCTTCTATTTTTAAAATCTGCCTTAAATTATAATATTATTTGTTCTAACACATCGCTATTAGTATCATAACATTTTGAATAGATACAAAAAAAACCATTGGAGATTAAAAAAAAATAATAATACAACTTTTCTATTCCAAATTTTAAAAATGTTTGATGGTCGTTTTCGTATGGTTGCTCAAATGGATACAAATATCATCTATACAGTGGTATCTATAAACTGATACCTAACCAACAGTATCGTCTGATACCTTTCAAAAAATTTAATCAGGAAAATGCAATTAATGAACGACCTAATCTCCAACGTCGCAGCAATTAAAAATGCACAAATTGTTATTCGATTTTAATTGCTCATAGCTAATTAATAATTCTAGATACAGGGCGTCTGGAATTCAAGTCTCTCTATGGGGATCTCGCTAATATAGGAGATAAAGCAATAGTTAAACGTAGAAAGTTTTAAATAATTTTGTGCCAAATATTGCGTTTGTAATTACTTATTTCCCAAAATGTTTCAAATCTGTAAACACATTCCCAAAGAAAAATTTTGTGGTGCTGTCAGATTATGTTCCCGAAGTTTCGTAAACGGGACTCATCATCAAGTTTGTTTTTTTAAATACGTAGCTTTTTATTTTATTTTTAACAAGCCATTGACCTTTCAGAACTAACAAAGTATCAGCCTTAATATTTGGACAGCAGAATTAAAATTTTTATATAAGAGGCAATGTGTTAGAGAGGCAAAAAACAGAATTTGGCTAAATTCACAATGGAGAATTTTAAATACTTACATTATGGAGGTCAGAAGCTTGCAGGAAATAATAAAAATTCCAGGATCGTGTTTAAAAGGCATAAAGATGATGGGCCCCTGTTTACGAAAGGTCGGATTTAAAATCAGATAGCACCACAAAATTTCACATACAAGGTTACTTTGTGAATATGTATGCAGATTTGAAAAATCTTTGGGCATAAAAAGTTACAACATAATTTTAAAAACGCAGTATTTTATATTCTACAATATCTTTAATAGCTAGAGTCCACCCGCAGTTGTAATTAGGCTTGTTGAGTTCATCTCCAGGGTGAAGTCGAAACATAATGATTAAAAAAATAAGACCAAATCTTCACAAAAATGTATTTATTTAGGCTCGACGCGTTTCGGTTAAACAACCATTTTCAAAAGCATGTAAATATCTAAAAAAATTGTCAAAATTTACACTAAATTAAATTTACATTTAACGCAGGATAAACATTACATCAACACATAAAAGATCAACGTTTAAAACACTTGCATACATTAAAAACTAATTATTATCTACTGAAAGTGAACTGTAAATGTGTCCTGGCTGTGAAAGTCAAACCTATTCACAAGTCGAGTATATAAAAACAGGCATATAAAAATAAACATTCTTTTGGTTAAGATATGAATATAATATAATATATAACATCTTGAAATTATTTTCGATGTCGAAAGAATGTTTTGTTTGTTTAAGGTGAACACCAAATGCTGATTTATTATCATTTGGAGATTTTTGAGCATTGAGATGTTCTTGGATTCTCAGTTTGAAGCTCCTAACTGTTTGTCAGAAGAACTACAATTCCTACAATCAAGTTGATAAACCCCACTTTTCTTAAGATTGTCTATTTTATCTTTGGTATGTGACAAAATTCTACCTAAATTCCATATAAAACTATAGACTATTCGTACATTTTGTAAAACATTTTTAAATATATTTCCAATTCTAACTGATACTGGCCCAATGTAACTGATACTGGACCAATGTAACTATGTTGGTGGTTGCCAAGGCGGAATTGGGTTATCCATTTGACTGTTACGTAACTCCCTATGGACTTGCAACAACTTTTTATTAATTAGTTTGTCAATTAGAGCTTTGGAATAGCCATTGTTTATTGATGATTAGAGTCGACAGAGATGGTATGATCGGTTTATGTTGGTTTTCTGTAAATAGAGTAGAAAAGTTTGTTATTTGTCTTAGTAATAGATAGATCTAAAAAATTTAAAGTGTTATTCTTTCAACTTCCATAGTAAAACGTATATTAGAATGAAGCGTATTTAAAATATTGAGAAAGGAATCAACTTCCTCTCTAGAACCTGTCCAAATGCCAAAAGTGTCGTCAACGTACCTCCGTCAGAAGAAAACATTTTTAAGAAGAGGTTCTATTGAGTTAAACAAAATATTATTTTCGAAATTTGACGTGAATATTTCGGCTAATAATGGTGATAAGCTGGAACCCATCGGTAAACCATCCAGCATTCTATACAGTTCTTCAAATCTGAAAAAATCACATCTCAAACATTTATTTAAAAGTGTCAAAATATTCTTATTCTTTATTTTTTTAATCATTATATAATTAGGCTTGTTTCAAAATTGTCTAAAACCTTCCCAATTTAACAATTTCCCTATCTCTTATAATAAGCGATATCGCTATATAGAGGCTCAAATTCCGGACATGGTAATCATACATGCTTAAAGTTTTATTTAGAATTCAAAAATACTTAGAATTAGTTCCATTTAAAAATTCATATATTTGCGACACAACTTTTATTTGTGATACGTATACTTAAAATCATTTTGAACTTGGCGAGTTGGTTCTCAGCTTCTTCTTTGTAGCTATTTTACTGAGACAACTAAATAATTAGTAATAATAAGATAATTTATTTTCAAAAATACAGGTCTATTAATATGTAAAAAATACAGAAATGCTAGGATTGTTTCTTCACTGCATCTCTCCTCAACATATCCACCTTCTCTTTTCATGTAATTCTTCTAGAAAACTGTCTCAATACATTTCTAATTACCTAGGAGTCAGACTCTGCACATGTTCCTTGTTAACTCTCTCCAAATGGCCCACATTTTAAAACGGCCTTTGTTTCTTTTAAATAGTCCCATAAGAAATAATCCAAGGGACTCAGGTCCGGAGAACTAGAGGGGAAATCTATTTTTTTATAAAATAGATTATTTAAGTATTGCCTTACATCCGTCGTAGTGTGACATGGATCACCATCCTGTTGGTACCATATCTCTAGCCTAGAATGAGTAGCTCATTTTTAAAAAATGTAGATATCATTGCTTGTGTCTGGAAAGAAAAAGCTCCATTTACTCTATCTTTATAAATTACGCAAAACACGTTTTGTACTGATCACGAAGATCTATGGTAAAATTGGTATTAACGTCGCTCCACCAACGAAGAAATAATTTCATAATTCTCGGCTAAAATAAGGAAGTTTATTTACAACTGTTGGTATGAGCAGTCCTGGTTTTGACCATTATGTGTAATGTAATACATTTTAAAAGTTAGTCTTTTATTTATGCACAGTAAGTCAATGATAAAACAAAAACTTTTATGATATTATTTTGATGGAAGTAGCATAATGATTTTCTATTTTTATTTTAAAAGAAGTTCATATAATGAACCAGACAACCACGGAATATATTAATATGTCATAATAATTTAACATGCAATATCAAAAAATTTTACACACAAAAGATTTAGTTTATTGAGAAGAGCTTTTTCTCCTGATTCCAAAAATATATGGTTTGTTTATGCTCACTGTAACCAATATTCCATGATATTGAAAAAACGTGGAAAAATTATCCGTTCTGTGACTCATTTATCAACTTGTTTTAAAATATTATGCGCTTTGCCTTGGAAAAGTAATGGGCGGCTTTTAATTCAACTGTTTTGCTTTTCATATATGGTCGTTCTGTCATTAACTCATATACCTACTTGTCGAAAATAATAATACCTAATAATTACTATAATTATTTCTTGAAATGATAGGAGAGATGTTAGCATAAGAAAATGAAGTAACAAGCTTTTTGGTATTATTTTTATAATAAACAATTTACAATAACGATATCTGTAGAAAACAAACAAGAAACTAATAAATAAAAAAGTCAAATTATTAAGAATATTTATTATTAAATTTAGTCTACCCAGCCGCCTTGATTCAATATACATTTCTGTAATATTTCTGAAAATTTGCGAGTTATGGCTTTAAAAGTGAATTCGGAATTATTGTGATTTAAATTGTTAATTCCAGCTTGTATTTTTTTGGCTAACTCGCGAATAGTGGTTGGTCTATTGTAATATGCTTTATTCTTAAGGTATCTCCATAAAAAAAATCGAGAGGCGAAAGATCGGGACTATTCGCTGGCCAATTTATGAGTCCCTATCTTCCTATCCACAGATCATATTTGTTGTTTAGATATTCGGTAACTTCGATGTAATTGTGTGGAGGGGCACCGTCTTGGTGCCAAATAAGGTTGTTCAAAACTTGTAGGGGTAGCTCTTCTAAAAGCTCATCGATCTGATTTCGTAGAAGATCTAAATATCTTCCATTCAAAGTATTCTCTATTACTACAGGCCCCAAAACTCTATTATCTATCATACCGCACCAAATGTTAATAGACTTCCGACCCTTAATTCGCACAATTTGTTTTTTATAGGGATTTGTGGTTGTCCAAAAATGTTTGTTTTTTTTCTATTAAACATACCTGCGGTGGTAAACGCAGCCTCGTCGATGAATAAAATTCTACAGATATTAGGATCATTCTGTATTCTTGTCAACATCTCGTGAGAAAATGCGACTCTTTGTATTTTATTCAATGGAGTTAAATTTTGTATCGGTCTAAACCTATAAGGTTTATACCTGTAGTACTTCAAGGTTTCGTAAATTTTCCACTTTTTTTATTTAAGTTTATAACTGCGCCTTCGATAGATCGTTCTGGGTCTTCTACAAAAAAAAAACATGAATTATATTTTACTGAAAACAATAATAATAGGTTTAATTTCCTTACCTTCAAAATATAACAATACTTCCCAAATCGTTATTTTCATTTCTAGTGGTTGCCCTCTTTTTTCTAATCAAAGTTTTTCTGTTTCTCTCAAAATTCTTCACAATGTAATAAATCGTAGATACTGAGGGAGCAACTAAATTAGGATACTCTCTCCTGTATTGATTTCGTGTATAACAATATATACAATTATTGATTTCAAAGCCTCCCATTATTTTTCCAATACGCCAAAGCGGATCATATTTTAAAACAATTGAAACCAAAGCTTTCTATTATTTCTACTATCCTTAAGCCACAACGGATAATTTTTCCACGTTTTTTCAAAATTATGGAATAATGGTTACAATGAGCATAGACAAATCATAAATTTTTGGAATCAGGAGAAAAAGCTCTTCTCAATAAACTAAAAATATATAGAGTGTTCCATTTAAAATAACAAAGCTGATCCTCATTTTCCTAATTTCTGATGTTCATATGTTTTTTTTGATAACAAATTCTAACGATTCGGACTAAATCCTAAAACTTTTGTGTGTAAAATGTTTTGATATCTTGAGAAAAAAATAAAGCGTATAGACCCCGTTCAAAATATAACCGAACACACTGTACAAAATATATACTAAAAATAAGACTAAATTTTAAAAAATCAAATACAAAAAATTTCTTCCAAACTTGTTCCATTCTCGTCCCTAACACAGAAGTCACATTACCTCTTTTAATAGCAAGGCTGATCTTTAGGTAATGAAGATTTTTGCTTGCACAATAATTAGGTGCTTATATCATTAAAAAGTTTTTGCCTACTTCCCTTAAGAACCAAACGTTTCAACTGCGAAAGTTTCAAATTCAAAACGGTTTTCCAGATCCTCATATTTGTGATGTTTTTGTTTGATATAAGGATCAGCAAGGACATGCCTGCACGTAGCGTCCCATAACAGTATCTTACCTGCTTTCATTTAAGAAACCAATGTCATAGCATCTACTCGCTTTCCATCGCTTCGACAAATTCCAGGCGGTTCTAAAATAGCGGAAAATTCCGTAGTTATCAAAGGCGGCCTAATTACGTCGTTGATCAGCCTATGTCTGGAAATACGTCCCGCACTTTTTTGCAGCTTGGCCCATCTAAGCCATATATATCTTCCGTTTCGCCACAAGTGCAGATATGTTTTTAACACACAGGCAAACCAACTCCCAAAGCAATGGAAATACGAAAAGGTGAACAATCCAAAAAATTCTCAAAAGATGCAGAAGGTAGGGCGTTTAACCAGGCATTACTTTCAGGGCGTTGAAGAGTAACTAGACGTGCCTTGTCTTTCCTGACTATTCGATATAAGGTTACTGAGGAGAACCTGACAAAACTGCAAATCTAAATTCTTCTGGTTAGGTGGTAGTTCTTCCTGCATATTTTCTAAATTGCAAAGTGAAAGCTAAAACAAAATATGAGTCAACGTCAGAAAATTTAAAATATTTTCAGGTAAAATCATTTCAAGCAAATTTTTTACATCGTTAACCGAACTTAAAAACACGGAAACACAAAGAAAATTTACTTTGTTTAAAATAATTGTTGTCAAAATTGCAATTTGTTTTATTTTGAAGAGTGTTTTTAAAAACTGAATCATAGTCGGAAAGGGAGGTTGTTGTATTCCATCAGTAAGAGTAAGAATATATTTTAGTAAGAAAGTTATACGAAGTATTGCAAATGAATGTTTAAGTAAATAAAATCCGATGTGATTATTAAGATAATTTATATTTTCAAAAAATCGATTTAAAACAACATTTTTTTTGTTTAAAACCTCCCTCATTTTATCATTTGAGAAACGGCATCCTAATAAACTAAACTAATCAAATGGCACCTGTAAAAGATCTGGTGCCACTATTCTGAATTTAAAATGTATCATCCAAGCATCGATTTTATTAGAAATAACTGAAAGTTCGTTTTTCTTTGTAGTTTAATTTTAACCCAATATCCCAACTTAAGTGGATTATTTTTTCAAAGTCGTCTAAAACTGTAGAAATATTTCCAGCAATTGTTCCATCGTCTAAATACCATAAACTAATTTCATATTGAATAGCTTTTACTATCAGATTAATTGTTAAACAAAATAACGGAGGCCCCCTCTTATTGCAAACCTCTTTGTGACAAGATACAGTGAGTTTTTTTTAGTTTTGCAAAGAAAACGCGCAATTAAGTTTAATTTTCACAAAACATTGTCACACCTTCATTGTTGTAGGTATCATTATTGAAAATATAGTAAAACTGACTGAAAGTATCTCCTTATTTTCACCTTATTAACTTCACCTAATTCCTATTTTAAAATTTAGTAATTTAAATGCTGTTGTAATTTAAGATATGCGCTAGATTGTTTTGAATTTTTGAGAAAAAAGGAAGTATTTTTTCCAGAAAGTTAGCATAAAATACCTATACATTACAATCATATGTTTACTCTTAAGATCGTTTAAGTTAAGCTATATTTTATCAAAATTAGTGTTATCCGAACTTTTTTCGATATGGATATTTAAGAAATATTTGGGTTAGCATTTTGGAACGAATTTTACTTGGAATTTTATGAGATCCTTACTAATTAAATTTGATTGTTTTTTGTCCAAAGTATACCTTTTTTTTTGTAAAACGTAGACAAGTGGAAAGTTTAAACAATTGTGTATGTGTATGTATGTCATATTAGTTTTTTTAGGGACACGTACTAATCTCTAGGTGAGGTTTATTATAAAGGTGGAAATCCTAATGATGTAATGGCTGTTAATATCATACTAGATCTAGTTAATCGAAGTAGCGTGTGAAAATAACACATTGAATATGATTTTGAACTAAATCCTTTTTGTTGGATTTCTATATCAGCCTTAAAGGTCACATATAGGTATAATGTATGCATATGGCATTTCATGCAATAATAAATAGGTGAAATTAATATTATGTTCGGCCTTCTTGAAATTCTTAAAAGTTACAGTGGATTTTTTTTGCATACTCAATACTCAGTTCATAACATATGGTATGAAATTGGTCCAATCGTAATGTGTAGTAGTAATTCTGGTCCAGTCAAACTGCTATTTTTGAGGCAAATTTCTCTAAACAGTAATTTTTTTTTGGAATCGCTAGATTTTGTGGTGTAGACTAATGGTCCGAAGGGTGCAATTTTACATCTGCCCGAGAGGTGAGGCAAGATCCTTAAAAATGACGGTATTGGTTATTTTTTTTACGTTTTTTAGCGGTTTTTTGCAGCTCTTTAAGGTTGTATATGAGCACATCAAAATCGACCCATAATTTTGATTACGGACTTAAAAATGGAGATTTTGAGCTCTTTTGGATGTAATTTGACTTATTTAAATTAAAAAATTCGGCTATTTTAAAGAGTTTAAGAAGCCACTTTGACCGTTTGGGCTTAAAAATGGTAATTTTTAGCTCATTTTTAGTTTATTGCACGTAAAATTTTCGCACAATCGAATTAAATTTTTTTATGTTTTCTCATGCTTTCACTAGTTAATTTTATTTGTAGTGTGTTTAGTACTTAAAACAAACATTTTAAGGGATTTTAAAATTAGTTTTGGCCATTTGATCCCAAGGATTCGAAATTTTTACTTCTTTTATTAAAATTGTGCGATTATTGATAAACAAAATAAATGTTGGTAAATTTATGCTATACAATAAGTTAAAAATACTCACTTAAATTTATAGAATAATTCATAATAAACATTTTAAGGGATATAAGTAGCCAGTTTTAACATTTGGGTCCGAGAAGACGTCATTTTAAACTCCATTTTTGCGTAAAATTTCGTGTTATTTGATATACAAATTAATTTTTTTAGGGCTATAGTATTTTAATTTATAAATATTTATTTTAAAGTATAGAATAGTTTATTACAAACATTTTTAAGGATTTACGAAACCATTGTCCTAAATAAATGTGAGGTATCAATATAAAAGTTGTATGTAATGTGCGTTTTTATTAAAACAGATTTAATAAGGTATAAAAATATACTAAAAAAAAAAGCAGACATTTTGGAACTATAATAATTAAATACACCTAGTAATACAGGAATTGCAGTTTTAATTTGTTTTAAACCAATATAGATCGTTTTAATTCCACCACCCTTCTTTAATTAAAGAATTAAATATAATATATATATGTATATATATATATATATATATATATATATATATATATATATATATATACTGGTACACTCTACAAGGTTCGAATAAATTGTAAATTAACGATTAATCAAATATATTGCAGACTATGCTAGATATTAAATTTCGTGGTTTTATTTTAATTTTATTTTAATTATCTTTTATTGTAGTTATTTCGATAGCCTTTTTTTTCTGAAAGACACAGGGTAGCATACTTAGGCCATAACAGAAATATAAAATATAGAAAATAATTTAAAATATAATATTAATTTTTGTATTGCTTTTTTTATCACATTGAAGTTTAGCATAAAGAAATATTGTTTTAGCTGCCCTATTCCTGATTTCTTTCAATTATTTTAATTCTTTGACCGTATATCTTATAAATATCAGATAAATCCAAATAGTTTTGCAACATAAAAACTTCCATCAAAAACAAGTTGTATACTAAAAAAAATAGAATGAAAAAAAATGTTATTGTCGATTTCGTGGGCCCTAACGGTCAAATTTACTTTTAAAAATCACATCAAATTTTTATTTTAAGTTAGTAAATACATTAAAAAAACATTAATGACTTAAAGTATGATAAAACATCAAAGAAAAGAACTGTTTACAAGTAAGAAAATTTTGCGTAAAATATGCTAAAAATTACTGTTTTTCGGGAACGAGTTAGGAAAATGGCTTCTCAGATCCCTAAAAATGTTTGTAATAAACTGTTCTATACTCCAAAATAAATATTTATAAATTAAAATACGGTCGCACTCAAAACATTTCATTTGTATATAGATATATCAAATAATGCGAAATGTTACATAAAACCGCAAAAATGGAGCTTAAAATGAAGTCTCCTCGGAACCAAACGTTAAAAATGTTTATTATGAAATGTTTTATAGATTTAAATGAGTATTCGTAACATATAGTACCACAGAAACCTTAGAACATTTATTTACCAATAAACACAAAATTTTAACAAAGAAAAATCGAAAATCAAGTAAAAATGAAGAATCTTAGGACCGTTCAAAACTAATTCTAAATTCCTTTAAAATATGTTTCAGTACTAAACACATTAAAAACAAAAGTGGTAGTATGAGAAAATACCAACAAATTGAATTTCATTGTGAAAAATGTCAACATTTTATGCAAAATTAGCTAAAAAAGAGCTACACATTTTTTAAGAACAAATGGTCAAAATAGCTTCTTAAACCCTTTAAAAATGTTAATTATCGTCTGTTTTATACATTCATGGGAACATTTGCTACTTTAAGTACGACAACACTAAAAAAAATTGAGTTTAAAATGACGATTTCTCGGGAGTAAATGGTCAAAATGACTTCTGTACAGGGCTCAAATAAAAGCTTGGAGTCTAAGGAAAAAACTGGGACAAATAGGTTTGCTCGAACAAAATGATTAGAAAAAAAACGGCTTTGAAGAAAATTCGTATCCGTAAAACAAGAGTAATTTTCAAATATTGATGAAATGAAAAATTATGCTTGGTTCTACTGTTACGATCTCAAAATTACATTAAGCTGTTAAACCTATATTGATCAATTATTAGAGTGTTTTTATGAGGTAGACCTCGGTTATAAAATGTTGATTGGAACTTTTATATATTTTTTTTATTTAGCTAATTTGGATACGGTGAGCATTAAAAATCATGGGTTATAATTTTAGGAGATTGTTTACAAAATAAAGTACTAGTTCAAAAGCATTGATTTAGCAGAATAAATTAAACAGTAATTACTTTATTACCATTTATAGAGGCTTGTTTATTTTTTAGGCAAAACCAGTAGTGATCTTCTCAGACACACTGGTTTTTTTTTGGGTCAGGTGTTTAGCATTAATTAGTCTAAAAGAACATGAAAACACAATTCACTTACCAAGCGTAATAAGGGACTATTTCACGCCTTGTGTTAGTAACCATACATCTAATATCGCTTATTTTAGTAGCATTGGACCTATCTGATGTGTTTTTCGGTACCCCAACACAATATAAACAATCTTGTATGGGATCGGCAGCCCGGATTCTTGGAATCTTGGGCGGGGTACATACTGCGTAGAGGATAAGTGGGTTTGATATTTAGAAATGTTGATACTTTGATATTTTAATTTTAGTATTAAATATAATTTAATTGAGTAATTTCCTTACCTTCACAGATTTAAAAGTATATTTAGGTTGGCTAGTTTTCATCAAAACAGCACATCAAGCTGTCAGACGTGTCAGCTGACACTGAACACGTGTTAAGTATTAAGTATATTTCCATCTTCGCCCTTTTTTCGACAGTTTGACTGGACTATTCTTGCACGAGCACTAAATTCGACAGATTACTAGCAAGAAATAATTTAAAATCCGAATATATAAAATTAATTTGACTTCAAGGTAATTTATTCGACTTATAAAACCACTTTTCCAAGTACGGCGAATTTTTTTAATTCGCAGGCGAAATATTTTTTCGTTTAAAATTAGAGCAAGGGATTTATTTATGTCCCTAAGTAATCCAGGGGTAAGCTCCGTTCCGTGCACCATGATTAGGGTGTGGTATGCGTATCCTCACGTGTTTTTTTTTCTCATGAAACCCCTTATTTTAATTTAATCTTTGGAAGTTGTCGTTTGTCTTCTTGTACTATTATATAATGTTGGTTGGTTTTTATTTATTTTAATATTTAATAATTTCTTTAAAATTATTAACAATTAGTTCTCCTTATTTCTTACACACTGAAACAAAAAGGGAATTATGTATGGGAATATTTGATTAGTAGTATGTATCTCCTATGCACTCCCATTAAAAAATAGGATATTCCATCAAAAATTAGATGTACAGGGTGTCCCATTTTCGTAGGTTTTAAGGGGTTGCTCTCTTATAAGTAGATAAAGTGATGCGGTTTCGCGACACCATGCTATTTTTTGATGAAACCAAAGATGCCACAAACAGATTTGCTGTAGCCGCCGCAGTTTCTGTGCTACAGAGTAATTTTGAAAATATGCCATTTTTAGACAACGCCTGTATTTGGGCTATTGTAAAATGTATTAGAAAAGTCGATGCGGATATTTATAAATATTTTCACTTGGAATTCAGTGGCGTGCTCAGATTTTTTCCGTGAGTCACAGTTTTTGAGGTACTGGCACAACTTTCCTTTTTTTTTTTTAAATGGAACATCCTATATATATATATATATATATAATATATATATATAGATATATATATATATATATATATATTTATATATGTATATATATATATATATGTATATGTATATTTTTTTATCTTGTTCCGCTCACGGACGACTTTCCAAAAATATAAGATAGTTCATATTTATTTTCACAAAGAACGTGACAAAATATTTTTACCCTTTTTTTATAAGCTACAATGATAACGGTATTCAAGCAACTGGGGTTAACAACTGCAATGTAGATATACTGAAAAAGTTAAAACCATTCTCTATAAATCTTTTCACCTAGAATCCAGTGGCAAAATTAGATTTTTTTTCTGTGGGTTCAATTTTTTGAGGTATTGACATAACTGGGAATGGGGACACCCTATATATTTTTTTTATGATATGGGACACCCTATACAATTTTCTTTCATGATATTACGCTCACTGAAAGCTTTTAATAGTTTATATTTATTTATAAAAATATATTTTGTAGGCGGACGTGGGTAGCCATGGTAACGCAAGGAACAAAATTATCAATCAAGTCCCTTTCGTGATTGGGGAGACGATTTTTGTTGCATCACAAATATAAAATGACTGACACTAGATTAAGAAATTCATTGATAACATAATGAAAACATAAAAAGGTAACAGATAAAGTTTAAAATAGAAATAAATAATTTTGAAAAAAATAGTTCACAAATATTGTTCAAACTGCTGACCATTATGTCTCCTACATATTTGGCAAAGTTTATGTATTTCTTTCTAATGCATTTTCTATTATAAAATATTGTCTCTGTAATTGTTCAAAAGCGTTTTCCGTGGCCACTCTCAACTCTTGTTTGTTTCCATATCGCCTTGCATAAATTTTATTTTCTAAAGATCCAAAGATAACAATAATAACGTTTATTATTTACCATATGTATACATATATAAATACAAAGTTGAAAATCATAAAATAAGGTAAATAAAGGCACGCATTTCAGACTTCTGTAGACCAGATTCTGTTCTAGCAAGGCGTGGTGGCCACCGAACTGGTTCGTTTGTAGCTATTCATTTTCTGGAACAATGTCCGTTGAGCCAGTTTAGGATTATACTAGCATTGTGGGCTGGAGCCCTTGTTTCAGAATTCCCATTGCGTTCTCTTCAGGATTTGTAAGTATTTATTGGAGTTTTCATTCAGGAAAAATAAAATGTTGATTTTCCTGAATCCAACACCGCAAATTGTGGCTATTTAAAATTCCCGATCTTGTAAAATGTGCCTCATTTGACCAAAATAACTTTTTCTTTAAAATCAATATCTTCTGCTTTCATATTATAAACCAACTGCAGAAGTCCAATCTACGCTCAGCATCACCAGGATGCAGGTGATGAGCGAGTTTGTATTTTTAGGATTTGAATTTTTGCTTTTTTAGTTTTTTGCACTTCGGTTTTGGGTGCCCCCACCTCTGCTCCTCTTTTTCTGCCGGATATTTTAGAAGTTGCTTGAACGAGAGCTAAAACGGGTTGTCTTCTTTCGGGATACTCATGACAAAATTAAAAGAAACAAAGCAGGTATTCATACCATGTTTCTCAAAATATTCAGAAAAAATAGAAAAATGCATTTTGTGGCGTTATTCCTAAAACTAAATATAGATTATATTATATTTTGGAAAGCTCTCAGTGAACTTAATATCGTAATATCGTGAGAGAAAAATATATAGGGTATTTGCATTTATAACAAGGCAAGTTATGTCAATATCTAAAAAACTGTAGACTGCCGGAATAAATCTGAGTACGCTACTAAATTCTACGTGAAAATATGTGTAAATATTCATTCCAAGATTTTTAATATATTTCACAAGAGCCGAAATACAGATGGTGTTTGATAATGGCAGATTTTCAAAATCAGTCTGTGGCACAGAAATTAAGGCGGCTATGTGTTTGTGGCATCTTTGGTTTTTTTCAAAGAATAGCATGGTGCTGGGAGAACCGTGTAAACCCTACGAAAATGGTACACAGTGTTCTTGAAAAGGTTCTCAACACGTCGTTTTTTTATTATATATTTTTACTTTTTCTTCATTAAGGGTGAAAACGGACCAAATAATCACGTGACTTTTGTTAGTGTTCAAAATTGACATTTCCGTACGAAAATGGCAAAAAGGAGTTTATTTACTATAACTTATAAAGAAAAGTGGTTTATTTCTTCTCTCGTGGAGATTCTCTCCAAGATTTTTGCTTATATTCGCGTTTTAGGGTCCAGAAAAAACAAGTTCTCCCTTTTGTCGATCTGTCGGTCTGTTCTTCGCGGCATAGCTTAAAAACTATTTATCAGATTAACTTCAAATTTTGACCAAGAATCAAGAGTCATATGTAGACGAAATGCTAGCATTTTGGTAAAAATCTAACATGGCGGAAACAGAATGGCGGCTTGGCAATATATTAAACAAATCATTATTTAGAAACTACTTATTGAATGGACCTCAATTTTGTACAAAAATCAAGTGTGAATCAAACTGGTGATATTCTAGTTTGATTTTTACATGGCAAAACAAACTGGAGGCCTAATGAAGTTTAAATATCTGGTAAAATTTCATTTCCTGGAATTTTTATGGATGAAAATAATAAATTACATTCATTTTTTATAGACCTTGTAGATAAAAAATAAATAACAATAATAATAATAATATAAAAATAAATTAAAAACAAATAAAAAAATCGATAAATTCGTCTTTACCTGTATATAATTTCACTACACAGAGAAAACAGATTTTGTGAATCCATATAGTTGTTTCGTAATAACTTAAAAAAAAGAAATAAATTACAGTTTATATAATTTGCATAAAGTTATTACCAAATAATTATATGCATATATAAACTGTGTTATCTGTAATTTATAATGTATATATAAACTGTGGAATTTCTGTACGAGGGAAGTTGTAGATAAAGACGACTTTGTTAATTTCTTCTTACTTCCCTCGTAAAAGGGAAGTATTATAATCGAGAAAAAATTACACTCCGAAATTTTTTCAGGTCTTTACTTATCACGGTCCCTAAATGCCGAAAAATTCAGGTTTTGCACAAAAATCAAATACTATGTAGGAATGGTGAAATTTTGGTACGAATCCAAACTAGCGGAACCAAATGGCGGCCTAAATAAAATATTTAAAAATTCTATCTAAAAAAACTACTTAATAGATTGGTTTCAAATTTTGTTCAATAATTAATGGTGGTACAGAGTTGAAATGGTAAAATTGTGGTACAAATTTAAGATGGCGGAAAAAATAGCAGCTAAAGCTAAATAAAATGTTTGTAATCGTGAAAATATCATCCTCTTACCTATCTCCGCATTTTAACGCCTTTAAATGCCAAATATTATGTTTTATTAATTTCGTCGGTGTGTCTGTCCGTCAGTTCGTGGCATAACTCAAAAACTACTTACCCGATTGATTCAAATTTGGTCAAAAATTAATGGTGATATGGGGATGACCTGGTAATATTGTGGAAAAATCCAATATGGGGCAACTAGATGGTGGCCTAGAGAAAAGTTAAAAAAATTATTACTAAAATACTAATTATCTAATTTATCTGAAATTTTTGCACAAACATCAAGTGTTACATACGAACAAACTTTTAACATTTTGGTATCAATCCAAAGATAGCAAAACAAAAAGGCGGCCTAATAAAATATGTAAAAAATTTGCATGGAAAAACTAGTTATTTGGTTAATTTCAAATTAGCTGGCCCGGCAGACCTTCTTCTGAGTTTTTCATTAGACGGGGCGATGCGCTTCCAGTGGAATTATAGAAATATGGTGCGCATTCACCACATTGTCCAGAAATGTTATTGAACAAAAACATATTGATTTTTTAGAAAAAATAAGCAATAAAACAATACAAAAATAGTGTTGAAAGATCTCGGTAACCAGACAATCATGTAAATTGATGCAGTAGAAGTCTCTGACTAACATGCTGTAAAAATGTGTCTTAGTGTTTTAAATATATAGATTTTCTGCAAGCATTAAGTGAGATATAGAGATAAACTGTTAAATTTATGGGAAGAATTTAAGATGGCGAAACGAAACGGCGCGGCCAATAAAATGTGACATAAGGTAATGTCAATTGATTATTTATCATTTTTCATTTATTCAATTGACTTTTAGTTTCTCGGAAAAAATTAATGTGATATAGGGAAAAAGTGGTACTTATTCAGTTTATTATATTTATATTCCTAATAAAAGGAAAGATTCATAATGAAATTTACCTAGTGTTCAGTTTTAAATAAGTATTCAGTGGCTCAGAGACTGGGATATTTAATTTTTAAACCTTTTTTATATTTTTTGAAAAATATAAAACAATGATAACTGCCTAATTAAAAAAAATATGTGAGTTACCTCGCCGGCATATTAATTTTTTATACCTAAATATTGCAAAAAAAAAAATAAAAAGAAATTTTTTTTTCGAGAAAATCATGTTTTAAAACTATGTTAAAGTTGATCAGGTGATTTTAAGAATTTTAAGTTTAGACTACATTTTTTTAGTTATTACATGTCTTGATAAAAAAACGAGGAATTAATTTAAGAGTGTAACCGAACCTTTATAAACTATTTTATTAAATAAAAAACAAGAAGAAAAAGAAAAAACTTCAATTAATACCGCCTTTTCAAGTTTTAACAAACAAGCCCTTTTTGAGATTTTTCTAGAGGTATGTCAATTCTGACAGGTAACACAAGTCACGTGAATATTTCTCAAAAGGCCGTTTTTCAAACTTAATGATGAAGCAAATGTTATTACCAAAGCTATATTTTAACAAACTTACCCAATAAAAAATATTCCATAATACAACTTTTTCTAAGACATTGTATATAGGTAGCTATTTTGTCTCTAAGGTCATTAGTTGTTTTGGAGGAATATTCCAATTCTAAAGAACCTAGTTTCTCGAATGGCTATTCTGACTTTTATTAAAGTGCGAGACACGAAAGAAAACCGGGCGGAGTCAATCGGTTTAGGAAGGTGGGCCAACAAATCTCTTTAAACCAGTGGTGTCCCGTCGTTCTTTAAATAATATGGCACTCCTTTTTGACTATTCGCACTTCAGATAATTAAAAATTGTAACTATGCTTAATGAACCTTTATCTATATTTGTCTGTTTTCTTCGTGTACCGCACTTCTATATCTCTTTTTTGTTGTAAAAACAGCGAACTTTCGAATTTTAAATGATTTAATTTTGATTTTTCTTGATCGATTTACCATAAATATATTTTTTCTTGAGTTCTGTCATTAACGGTTCCCGAGCTGCTGCCTACGTCCACTATTATTGGACCACCCGGTATAGTGATACATGATTTACAAGTCCAGATTTTACAAGAGCAGCCAGCATCAGATCCAGTGAACGAGATTTATCAAAATCTTAATTCTATGCAGTTCGACTTTGGGCTACTAGGTATGCCAAAAGTGGCCGTCTGTCTCCGTTTGTCATAGTACTTATACAGGGACCATCATAGTACTATGTTGGTGTTTCAATTGCATGCTGATGTTAAAGGGGGTGATTTTATGTCCTAAAGTCTTAACTTTTGAGATACAGGATGGTAAAATTTAAAGAAAACATTTTTTTCATCCTAATTCTGATGCTATTGCAGATAACTGCATGAAATTTGATACACGTCTTTTATGCATTAAGGAGCATACGGATTTACCCAGGTTAATTACATATGCACGCCACTGGTAGAAATTTCAAAAATTGTTTGTTAATAGAAAATGCCCTTTATGCATAAAAGACGTGTATCAAATTGCACACAGTTATTTATCTATATCATTAGAATTAGGATTTAAAAAAAAGTTTTTTAAAACCCCGTAATCTCAAAGTTAAGACTTTTAGGTTCATATTAAACTTTTTTTCTTAAAAAGGTCCAAGAATTACCCCTCCTTAACATTAGCACGCAATTAGGAATCGCCCCTGTATAGTATCACAATGACGCCCCCTGTACACAAAGTAATATGACTTTTGGCATACCCGAATAGCCCAAAGTCGAACTGCATAAGTTAAAATTTAAATAAATCTTGGGATGAGTGCTGGCCGCCCTACTATAACTACATCGATGTGTTAATTTTGGAAAAATATGAGTTCTGCAGTTTTTCAAATATTAATTGCGTATTAGACTTTTCGACTACCGGTATTGAACAGGAAAATTAATTATTTTAAAGCAGTTTATTGATAGCTACTTTATGAACAATTTTACAAAAATATATAAAAAAAAACTGAGCCATTTTTATGTTGACGGCTGGACTCTAGTGGTTCAATTCTTT
>JAUTXW010003480.1:0-285000 GCA_030620095.1 Kuschelorhynchus macadamiae
AAAAAGGTAGTTTATAAAATGTCTTTTTTGAAAGCAGATCTAGTATTTTTTATCTTCATTATTATTGCCTGTAATTTTAAATAAGTATTTTGTTCCTCTTATTGTTGTTAAATATGTATTTTTGTTTGATTTAAAGTAAAGTTTTTTAACTTTTTACTTTTCTCTATACAATTGTTTTTGTTTTTTTGTAGGTATGTGACCATTTAAATGAGAATATATTATAACTGAGGCTAAGACCTAAGACAGTCTCTTTATAGCCGTGGAAAAATTTATTGATTGTTTAGGCAGTGTCACTTAAGAAAACACCTCCAAAATATATAAGCACCTTCCTTTCTGTAGAGGTTGCAAACAAGAAAAAAAACCGTGTCAAATTTACTCTGTCATTGTTCCGCTATCTCATAAACTATGCACTATGATATCAATTATCTCGAACTTAAGAAGAGTCTACCCAATATTACCTATTATATAAGAATAAGTTGATTTATGGTTCAGAATAACCAAGATCACGAGACCTTTGTGATGGAGATCTATTAAGCCACATTCCCATATTACAGAATACGTCATACATTGGAACGCAATGTTTTTATTGGTTGCCACTAAGTATGTATATTTTCTGATGGAGTCTAGTATTCCGACACGTTCACAATTTTCCATTTTCTCTTGACAGGAAATGCTTGTCAGTGATTGAAAATTAACTATAGTTTTCGATCGATCTATCATATTTAGAAAAAAATCATATGGACCATTTTGGTTCAAAAAACAGAATTTTTTATATTTACATAATTACTTAGTGTATCTACAATATTTTGGTACCTATTGTTAAAAAAGCGAGTTTTTGGATCTAGTAATGTAAACTTCAGCTAGTTTAACAGTGCTCAACAAAAGAACTATCATATATTTATAATTGACAAAAAAGTTTTCTAAGTCCGATTTGAAAAATGGTTTTGTTTTCTAGACTAGGTATATCTCTTTGACAACCAATGATATCTTTTCATGACAACGTATCTCCATATTCTTATAACCGCGTCTCAAATATGCAGATGAATCGAATACTGAATTCATCATTTTTTGTTTAAAAAAAAACGAGTAATCAATATAAATTGCTTTTATGGAGGAACGTGAATATCATTTGGACTGCAGGACCTCAGCTGCATTAAAAAAAGAATAATACAATAATTTATTGCCAAACATCAATCACTTTTTAAAAACACCGTTACCCAACGATATTTGTATAAACCTCAACTGCGCTTAAAATACACCATAATTTAATACCCGCGCTTATACTAATAAACCATCAAGTAATATTATACGTCGGTAATAACTAGTAATTGCATGTTGATTAATTGGCTTGCAGCATCATATGCAGTGACAATTTATAAATCTTAAAAGGTTTCGCGCAAACTGGACATAACATACCGCCAAAGGGAATAATGTTGGTAATTTATTGCGGTATTTTTTCGTTCGTAAAGAAAAGCAATATATTACAATAATGAAATGGAATGGAACTAGAGCTATATTGCCTCGCGGACGGATAGTAAGAATGTGCATTTTTCTATATAATATGGTGGCTCAAATTTTCAAAACTACTTGTTTTGGTATTTTAATAGTAGTTTAATTTCCATTCAATATGCATTTTATTAAATTACGTGAAAATTGAATGGGCAATTTGCTGCGTTTTGAAGAGCACGCCATTTTTCGAGACCTTCGTTTTAATAAAATGTCTAACCAGTTGTCACTGCTTGAAACCTTGCTATTGATGTGCCTTCTCGTCTTATCACTACTTCTTGATTTCGCCGATTGTTATGAACAGCAACAGCATCGACCTGCAGAATTTTTTTATTCTCAACCGATTCCTCAACGTATGATTCATCGACCAGTGAGCTCTTCCAGCCACCATGCCTTTTCAGAGTACCTAAATTTACTGCGATATTAGCCAACATAGTGACCGAGGATCTACTGAAAAAGTGACCAGTATAGTTTTCTGTGTTTGGAAGACATAGAAAGCTAGCGATATTACTAGGTATTTTCCCGAAGGTATTTCTGGCAGCAAATTGTCTAGAACGCTTTTCTTTGTGGTAGGAAAGAGATAATAATAAAATGTATTTGCTGGTCGCTATGACATACTTTCTGTAGAGGTTAATACAACTTACTCCGTCCTTGTTGGGATCATACACTATGAAACTTCTTAAAACGTGAATTATTGTGTCTTGATTTTTTACCACCAGTATATCTTCTCTTTCTTCGATGTCGCTCACCAGCAACTTTGCCAGTTCTGCTCTTCTGCAAGCTACAGCAATACTGAAAATTATGGCTACCTTATTCATCAAGTAAATATGATCTGGAGCCTCTGTCAAAAATTTCTCGATATCATTCTTTTTTAAAACTTTTAACCTTTTTGGCCTTTTTTAAAATTTAAAGATAGTTTTAACGTTAAAAACTTTAACCATAACCTGGACATTACAAAACGTTTTGAAAGATGAGAAAAATAAGCGAGGAATAATTCTTCTTTTAGCAACAAAGTTTTCTTCGTTTTTCACTATTCTTCAAAGACGTCGTACTACTTTTCATATCTTGCGCGTCATTTTTGCGCTTTGAAATAAGTTGCTCTTTGGCGGATGCTGCGTCGTCGACAATATAATCGGGAAGCTCTAAATCTTTGCATTTGGAGTCCCTTTCGAAGATAAACGTGACACAAGACAAACTCGAAAAAATTACGCTTTATTTGACATGTGTTTTTTAGTCCCATATCGACAACAACAAAGTAATGAAATAGTCTTAGAAACCAACAGGTTATAATACAATCCATACTAATACTATTATAATATAAAACCGAAAGTAATAATTGAAACAGTTTCAGCGTGCGTAACAGAATTATATTACTAAGTATTTTCTCGAAGGTATTGATGCCAACATTTTCTAAATTTTTTACCAAAAAAAAAATACAAAATCCTTAAAAAAAACAACCCGTTTTTACGCAAGTAGGAAAATGTTGTACCTAATATGTGCAAAAAGTGGCTTTTCCATCCTCAGTGGTATGTTGTCGTTCGTGCAACTGCCACCGCGTGAGGAAAAGTATCACCTTCTGCACTTGCTAGGTAAATAACTATTTCCAACGACTTTTCGACAATTCCAATTACGACTGCATTTGGAGCGCAGGTATATTTAAATTCACTACCTCTCATACCCTCGATTTTCTTACATGACAATGCAACATTTAATGTCTTAAAAAATATTTTCACGCATTGACGTTGAAAATTACAATACAAACTGGTGCTAACTGAGCAACCACCACATATATCGTGGTATAGAAAAAAAACGAAGTAAAAATGACTTCCCATTCCATGCAAAATTAGTCGTTTTCAGACTTATAGTTGTATTTTTTGAACGTTTTCATAGCAGTCGTACAAAAGAAGTTACTAGTTTGTGGAAAGTGAGTACTTTACACACTCATATGAATGTTGTAAGTTTTCCCGCACTAGTGCTGAAAACTGAAAGTTTTATTAGCACTGAAGCTGAAAATTATAAATAAACTATTATAAACCTATATCACCACTTAATTAGACTTCGTGT
Organism: Kuschelorhynchus macadamiae; assembly: GCA_030620095.1. NCBI lineage: Eukaryota > Metazoa > Arthropoda > Insecta > Coleoptera > Curculionidae > Kuschelorhynchus > Kuschelorhynchus macadamiae. The sequence continues at coordinate 3,571 of JAUTXW010003480.1, forward strand.
GCTAATAAACATAATCGGAACTGGATTGAAGAGGTCCAATTTAACATATTTAATAAAACATTGGTTAGAAGTACCCAAGAAATCCAAAAATTATGAAGCCTCCGAATAATTACAGGGCATTTCTACCAGTATCGTTGTTGTATACCTGTTTGTTGCTTATCATTATAGACGTCAGTGGGAATTCAAAACTTTTAACCAAGTGTTAAGTAAAAAATCGAGATCGAGGAGGAAATTGAGGAGAATATGATTAACGGAATACCAGAAGACATTATCGTAGAAGCCAAAAATATAAACGTTGAATTGTTACCAGAAAAATCGAAATATCGTTATGCCAAAGCAGTTCATCTCTATATCACACTTAATTTTTGCACGAAATTTGAGATCAATCTAATTACTACTTTTTTCAGGCTGATTCATTTAATAACGTATTAGGCCTCCATTTTGTTTCGCCATCTTCGATTCGCATCAAAATTTTACCAGTTGATTTCTACATAATACTTTTTACTTTCAGATAATTTGGAAAAGTAGTTTTCTAGTAATAATTTTTTAACATTTTACTAGTCCGCCATTTTGTTCTACCATATTGGATTTTTACCAAAATCTAACCATTTCAACCCCTTATGACTCTTGATTTTTGGCCAGAATTTGAAGTCAATCGGGTAGGTGGTTTTTAAGTTATGCCTCGTACAGACCCGACAGAGAGATCGATTGATGTGAACTACCCAAGAAATCCGAAAATTATTAACACAATGTATAATTATACAACCTTTCTACTTATATAGTTGCTATGGAAATTAGTTTTTGTTCTATTTCTGTTATTTGATTACTAGACGTCTTAATAAAAATATAAAAGATATTTGACTTTTAGCCAAGTTTTGGGTAAATTTCCATACCAAATCAAAACCAATTCACTTTAGCCATAAATTTAACGAATGGTAGTACCTGCTATTTTACCATTAATATTGTTAATAACAAATAAAAATAAGTTTGTATTATGAATTATATTTTCACCTATTATTCTGAAATAAATTATTTAAAATAACTTCTAAACCCAGTTAATTTTTTTCTTGCTCCTAGTTTGCTGCCTGTTGCTTATTTCTAAACTTTCCGCACTAGTTAGGTAAATAGCTATTAAGTTAAAAATTTCGGCGAATTTGTTAAATATCATTGCGCAAGTTGAAGTCACTTTTAGTTTTTCAAAAAACCAAAATTTAGCAGGCAGAACTACCTTAAACTCAGTTGAACTTGACAATTGTTAAAAATCCACATATTCGTTAAGAGTTAATAAAGTAATTAATAAGTCTTTTGCACTATGTCTTATAGAGAACCAAACGTAGCGTGGAATATCGCAATTAGTCTAACAATATAAGCCCTAGAAAGTAATTTATTCACCACCTATATTTTTTGGTGTCCCTAACCGTGTACCCTGTGATGAAGAATGAATTAACTTTGAATTAATGAGTTAGTTTACATCCAACGGTAGATTGAAATATGGCTATTAGTAGGCGAATATTCATAATACGAAGTATAAATAAATCATTTTGTAATTATATAGGACATGACTGTGATACAATATGGATTACGTTGTTATAAAACATAGGGTTAATTAGATAGGAGAATAAAAAAACCAATGTCAATGTATACACACGGATTTTTTACATATCCTTACTTTATTTATAGAGATAAATTATTCCTGTCTAATGCAAATTCAGAGCTTGATTCATTAAAAGAGAAATAAATAGTTGTTTCTTTAGTCATAATATTTTACTACTATAATGTAGTCTTAGCAATATATGTGGAATTAAGTATAAAATTAAGGGTTGTTGTTATTAAAACTATTTTTATTTTTAGTGCTCAAACTGGCAACGCCGTAAAATATTTATATTGATTTTTCCTAATTGTGCATTTACTTTTATTTAATTCGAAGTAATCATATATCTCTCCTATAACAAAGAAATTACGAAATAGTATATTACATATTAAAAAATCTAGCGCAGCACAAAATGATTAGTAAAGTAAAGGAAACTACTTTGATGCAACAAAAAGTGTCCGTCGATGCGTTTAACTCAGAAGGGCAACATCTATGGGGTTATCTTTCAAAAAAAGTGTCACTGTTATTTAAAAAAGTCGGATTTTTATCTGACGTTGTTAATTACTCTAAAAATTTGTTTTTTTTTTAGAAAGACCAATTAGACTGTATTAGATTTTCAAAAATAAAGCAATGCGTATTGTTCAAAAATCTTTAAAAACAATTTTCGTTATGTAGTTCTGGAAAGTTTCTAACTATTGCATTAAAACTTGACAAGTTTCCTACAAATATTAATGAACCGTTTTATGTACACATCTTTCGCAGTTTCTGTTTACTTTTAACAATCTGTGCGAAATTTATAATGTGTTTGTTTTTTCTTTGACTATAGAGAAACCATTTAGACAATATTAGATTTTCAAAAATGAGCAATCTGTATGCAAAACAAGGTGTGCCAGTAAGTAATACGAGCTGATTCCATTAAATATCAGGTAAAATGTTCTTATACACGTATGTCTTAAACCAATTAGATTTTACAATAATAAAACATGTTCAAAAATCTTTAAAAACAATTTTTTTAATGTAGTTCTCGAACGTTTCTACCTATTTCATTGATACTTGACAAGATTCCTATACATAGATGAAGGAACCCTTTTTATATACACATCTTTCGCAGCTTTTGTTTACTTTTGGCAGTCTGCATGAAAATTTTGGGCGACATTTATAATGTGCTTGCTGTTTCTTTGTCTAGTTTAATTGTTTCTTTTTTTCTAGAATTAGTTGCTTTCCAGATTTATTAGAATGTTTTTTTCTACTACACGTCAATGGCCATTGAATTTTAAACAGTTTATATGAGCATGTGCTCTAAGGTTCATATTTATTGATAGTCTACTTCTAAAAATAAACCCGTGTGACAAAAATTCCCTGACTTTATTTGCTTTATGGAAGTATTTAAATGGTCGGAAACCTGATATGTATATTAAAGTATTTATATTGCTACCGTTGTAAATGCGTAAAAATTACGTTAAATATAATAAAATCGTAAATAAAGAGTACTTTCAATTATAGGACGAGTAGAATAATATCTAAAACACTAGAGATGTTAGCACATTTATTGATCGTGTACGGACAACATGCTTTTCCAACCAAGCCTAAATATATAATTAAAAGTTGCTGAACTTTAGTGTAAAGTTGCGTGTAGAAAATTTCGACTCTCGTTCCCCTAAAATTGATTTTATGACATGCTAAGCAGGGTGCAATATACTAGTGACGAATATTTTCTAATCAAATTGAGACTAACTTTAATACTCTGTTCGATACCTATACAAAAAAAAACTTAGAAATATTAACAATAAACGAAGTATATGTATTTACACAATAAAACTTAAATACTGAGTGTAAATTAGATAATTCCACATTAAACATACCTATATGTTAATAAGATAATGAATGTATAGAAACAACGGCAATTTAAGAAGGGGTTTCATTTTTACCTCCTATTCAAAGATGCCACATAATTTGTACCAGCCCAAATTTCGATATTCCATATTTTTGTAACCCGTGCAATGTTAATATTTATAAAAAAAGCAGGGTGTATTATACCAGTGTCGAATATTTTCTAATCAAATTGAAACTAACTTTAATACTCTGTTAGATACCTACACAAAAAAAAACTCATAGAAGAAGAACTATTAACAATAAACGAAGTTGTTTATTTATACAAAAAAATCAGACACTGAGTGTAAATTGGATAATTCTACATTGCACATACTTATATGTTTAATTATTATATTAAGATAACTCACAATAAATAAAAAAATGTAAACACTCTTTATTGTTCCTCCGATCCAAAGATACCCACATAATTTGCTAGAAGAGGCACCAATATAGCTGCCCGAGATTTGATGCTCGTACTCCATATTTATGTTATCCGTGCAATATTAATATTTATAAAAAAAATGTTTTACTCTACGCATGTTAAAACTGTCTAACTGCTGCGACAGATCAGTTTAGTTTTAGACGTAACGGAGGTTATGATTTGAAAAATGAAAAGCAGCGCCTATGGCACTGACTGAGAAATCAAAAAAGATTTCTCTTTCTATAATTTTTTTTACAATTTAGAATGTTATAAATTTTGTCATCTCAGCCGAACAGAAAAAATGTTGTTCAATCTAATTTACTTTAAAAGTGGATTTAAATTTTGGTCTGCCTTATCTCAGTTCTAGAGCAATATAATATACGTAAAATATAATGGCATACTTACTAATTTGTTATATTCGATTCGGATATTTCAGTAAGATGTTTCGTATTTTAAGCTACATTTATGAAAGTATAATTGTATCTCGTAATTCGGGATTTATAGGACGAACATATCCGATTCCCAATTTGCAAGAGGGAAGAACATACGTGTACAAGAAAATCTTTACCGAACTTTGGCAAGTATAATTTAAAGGGCTCCAGTCTAACCAACTTACAATTAGTAAATGATACGCTAAACGGAGGTGGTTAGGCAGTTATGAGGAAAATATAGGGTTACATTATTAAAATATTACAATATTTAGGGTCGGGTATCTAATTCAGTTTTTTTTTTAATTAAAGAAGGATTACTCAAATGCGAGTAAATGAGCAGCAAGTTAGCCATTTTTAATTTTAAGATTGGTTTATCCAAAGTTTGTTAAGTTTTTCTATATTAAATACTATAAAAAGAATAATTCGAGAGAGATTACCGGGCGAGTAGAATCCTAGAATTTGTAACAGAAATTTTGACTGAACACTGTCAGCTAAAAAAAAACCTCTTCATAATATAGAAGTATGTGACACTTCTTTGTACGATGTTTGTGAACAAGAAGATGCAACAGTATTAATTTACACTGCAAGTTTCATGCTGTTTCATTAATCCGAGAATCTATTCTAGGACAGCTCCTAGTCAACTTACTGAATTCAAAATGACACCTTTAAAACCCATTTAGAGTATAGTAACTTTTCAAATTCTTCTAATTTAAAAACGCTAAAATTATCTTTAGGACCTTTCAGGCATAGCAGAAGTTCTTATTTTACATTACCCATTAAATATTTTATATTAAAAACCAGTTGTTATGTCTAGGATTATATACATATATGAATTGGTACTGTGTCAGATGCGGTCCTGTCATATTGCAGTCACAGCAATATTTGCAACACCTGCGATCGGTGCAATATGCCTTTGTATATTACATATTTAGTGCATACTTGTGGTGTTGAACATGGCCGAGCGCCTTTTACTGGTAAGCATGTCGGACATAAGGACAATTTAATTCTACATTCGCCATGTTATCCAGAATTTTTTTTTATATTTTGCAATGTTTTTAGATTTTTTGTTTTGAATTTCTGATCAAATAGTTGAAATAAGAAATAATTCCTTTTCCTTTCGAAAGAACCAAGAATGAACGAAGCAAAGGCGAATTTTAAATAGGTACCTACATAATTGTATTTAAATATATCCCGACTGTTTTCTGGTCTTATTTATCCGCAATAAAACTCCTGTCTCTCAAAAAACCCTTTCACACAGGGAATTCCCGCCAACAATACTTATTATAAAATATTTAATATAAAGCCATTTTCAAATTATTATTGATACATCAGAATAGAGAAAAGTGTGAAATCGTCCCGCATTTACTCTGACTTCGTTCGGCCTTTGACTTGATTGATGGTGTTTCAAGGTCCCAATTTTATTTAGCACGTAAGGTTTCCTGCCAGACCATTAAAGCGATCGTCTTGTAAGCTTTTGTGATCATGTATACTTTTGGAATCCGTCTTTAATTTATTAAATTGGGTCTAGATTAATCACGGACCACACATACAGATTTTGATTGCTTGACTTAACTCTTAACTGTTAACAAACAGTTATAAGATTTACGTCAGTTTAATTTATTTGATTCATTCCAAAACTTAAAGAGTACATGCTTTTTTTATGTATTGATATTTTTAGTAACCTAACAAAGCCGCATACGTTCTGTCTAAATTCTTGAATCGATGGAGTAAACAGGTAAACATTATTCACATATGCAAACCTCAGATTTCTCTATATCCTTAAACATAAATACAAACTGAATATACTAATATTATATAACGTTAACTAACATTAAAAATTAAATGATTTTTTAAAATTACGTGTATACACTTTTGTAGGAGAAAGATATCTTTTTATTCTAGAAGACTTAGATAATGAATATTTAGGTAATTTACCTTTGGGAAAACAGACCAATTTTCCACAGCACGATACCGCCCCACCACACAGAACCGATCCAGTTACCAACTTTTTACAAGCCACATTTTATGACAAGTGGATTGCCAACAATGCACCTTTCCTAGGGCCTCCTCGTTCTCTGGGTCTAACTGTTTTAGACTATTTTATCTGAGAAACATGGCAACGATGGGGGATTTATTCGGAATGCGAAAAAGTTCAAGGTGGACATATTCAACATTTATTGAGAAAATAAATTGTGTTCCTGTGTACGACTAGATTATTATAAACTTTTATGTGTAAATTTTTCCAATTCTGTTTATTTGGATATATATCAGCAAATATCTGGCATTTGTTATAATCCTTGTGTATATAATTTAAGCGCCCCGGCATGATTATTATTTTATTTATTATAATTACTTATAATAATAATTTATTTTAGTAGGTAATTGTCAAACTACAATAAATACAACGCTTCTATAGTACTCAATTGTTTTTGTTTCCTCCACGTCTCACCATCATGGCCAGCTAATAACAGAACTTAGAAGCCGTATGGCATTTAAATTGTCAATATTTCGAAAATGTTAAATTGTCAATATTTCGAAAACTACAAATTTTTGGAATAGACGATCTCATACAAAGTCACCGTAATTATAAGTGCTAGATAAGACAAAAATTATAAAAATTACTAGCTTTTTATTTGAAAAAAGTTACTTTTAACTATTTTTACAAGTAAATTATTAATGTCAGGTTTTGATCACCCTGTATTTATTTATTATAAAAATATTAGTACAGCCCACTAAAGTAGATCCACTTGGACAAGGAAACCCACCGCAAATAAATAATCGAGACTTGCATAAGGAGATATTGTTAGTTATGTTTAGACATACAATTCAAAATATCTCAAAAACTTAGGTATAGGATATTATGTATAAAATATACCTAGAATTTTCCGAGGAATCCAAAAATGCGATAATATACAGGAAGTTCTGTTTAAAATAGGAAAGTTGACATCCTTCTGGTTATAACCGGAAGTACCGCGATCTTGAAATTATTTTAGGCGAATTGCTCCCATCAACTTTAGTTAACTGTCAAATTTTCAACATTTTTCAGAGCCCATTTTCCGAGAAATCGGTCGCCGCATTTCATCGTGGGACATCATTTATGGCATTAAAATATTCACCAACACTAGTTTTTTTGTTAGTTTTATTGCTTAATTATTGGTTCTTAAGAAATAAAAGCTTTTAAACAATTAAAAAAAATGTCTTTAAAACCAAGAATTCCACTTTTATGGCATTAAAATATTCACCAACACTTGTTTTTTGTCAGTTTTATTACAGGTGCTTAAGCAATGTTTTAATGCTTTCCCCTAAAAGTATAAACTTTTTCCTGAAATCACTCCCAATTTTTATATTTTATCCTATTTTTTTACGGCTCAACACTTCCTCTTCACTATATTATGTGCATTGTTACACGGGAAGTAAAACTACAACAAAGAAGTATTGTTTAAACAATAATTCCGCTGCAAACAACCGCAGAGACTTCTTGTTCACAGTGAGCTGACACTTCGATATTCAATTATTTTCAGTGTGAATGTTTGCAAAATAAAACGTTAAAAATTGCCTCAAATACATATTATTTTTTTTATAAATCAAACGCTTAATAACTTTTAAATATAAACGTCTATAATGCTTTTATACATCTAGTACAATGTAAAAAGTTAAATTGAAACTAGATTTTTTTTACTGGACTGAATTGCTTTAACCCCCGTGTATTAATATTATAAAACCAACCATTTAAATACAACATAACAAAGAAGTAGGGTTTGAGCTTTAGGTCGCAAAGAAAAATCCTTGAGGTCCGTCTAGATTTTCACTGTTTTAGATTCAAAAATAATAGTAAAGTTTTTGTATGTTTTTTTATGTACCACACCCTTGGTTATAATAAACTAGGAGTATAAAGTCCCAAAGTTCGAATATCTCAAGTTGTTTCTCCGCCCTTCCCCTTATTTGCATTCAACAGGAACTTTTAAAAATGTATAATATATATAAAAAGTCAGGAATAAAGGAAAACAAAAGAAGTCTATGTGTGGAATTTGAACCTTTACTTTTTTTCCCAAAACTGACATACTGATTTGTTCCTAAACTTTAACTCGCGCGTTCACCATAGCTGTACAGAAAATTTTTGGAGTTGGATGTATATATACGAACTGACAGTAATACTTGACATTTGTTTTTTTCTTACGAATTTTCGGAAAAATTAATTTCTTTATTGTACCTTTTTATCGTAAAACTAACATTCTGAACCTTGTTGTTTTTAAAATATTTAATTATGACAAAAACTTTGGAGTTTGTAAGGTGGATTAAATAATTAAAAGAAAAATTTTAACATTATTTGCGCTTTTTATATCATTATTAATAACAATCTGTAAAAAATACACTTAATTTACGTAAAACTAAAATTAATGACAACACACATTTTCGGGTTTAATTTAAAATTTTTGGACTTTTTACGTTATTTTCACAAAATTTTCTTTATCCTGCATATTTGCTTTAACTGACGAGTAGAAAAAAGAAACGTAGAAGAAAGCTTTTTGTTTTTCCCTGTATTATGAAAAAAGCATTGAAAACAAAAAGATTTTCACGAACCTACTCCTCTATATAATCAATATAAATGGTTGAAAACATAAAATCTGAATTTTATGTTTGGACGCTTTTCTGGCTTCCAGTCAAATTTTGTAAGCAAATTGAAAAAATTTCCGCTCGGGTACGTCAAATAAAATTGTCAAGGCATATCATTTTTCAACAAAAATTATCCAAAAAATGCTAGTAAAATGGAAAATTTTGCAATGTTTTTCTTCAAAGTCTTGTTTTAAATAGACTTCTGAAAAGGACGTTAAATGCGGGAGCTAAAGCCAGTTACATAATCAAGAAAAGTCAAAGAATTTTTATAAGCCCACAAACATCGGCAAAACTCGCAACAAACAAAAAGATAAAAATTGCAAAACCATTCAGGAAGAGCTACTGCGATTTCAAATTTAGCTAAAAAAGATTGGACAAAAACAATTCATTAAGACTACGGGACATAGCAATAGCCAATCAGTTAAGTCCTATTTGCAGCTAGATAGCACACACCATCAGAATATCATCAAAACGAAGAGAAGCAGTATTCCCAGTACTTGAAATAGCATTTCTAAGAAAGATGAAATATTCTTGTTAGTAAATATTAATAAAATATAGAATATCTTTATTCGAGTCTTTATTTCTATACTTAATATGATCTAAATATACGTGTTACGATCCTAAAAAATGAAAACTATTTTTTTTAGTTAGTATATATGTGTTACTAAATGACTATATAGCGAAATAAATTGAGCCACAATTCACATTTCATAATAAAATGACCGATTCATAACGACGGAAGTTTCGGCTAAAATCGGTAGATCCTATAAAAATGCTTTTTATATATAAAACTTGTATATATTTCAAAACTCGATCTTTTGAGTTGTGAAAAAGCATTGATTACTTTCCAAAAAAATCCAGAAAACACACTTAAAATACGCTTAAGCAATTTGAAATACATAGATTTGAAACTTCGTAGAAATATGGTGTAAATGATGCTAAACACATGTCCAAAATGTCCATCCCGCGACTCATTTCTTACCGATATATGACTATTTAATTATCCTAGTTGGCATTGTTTAAACAATAATTCCACTGCAAATGAGAGCAGAGAGTTCTTGTTCATTGTGAGCTGACACTTCGATATTCAATTATTTTCAGTGTGAATGTTTGCAAAATAAAACATCAAAAATTGCCTCAAATACATATTATTTTTTTTTATAAATTCAACGCTTAATAACTTTTAAATATAAGCGTGTATAATGCTTTTATACATCTAGTACAATGTAAAAAATTAAATTGAAACTAGATTTTTTTTACTGGACCGAATTGCTTTAACACTCGTGTATTAATATTGCACAAGCAACCGTTTTGTGCACCAAGATCGACAACAGTAGTTTATTTGTTCCCATATAACCTAAAATAGTGTCATGTTAGATACGACCTATTTAATATTAAAATTACTTTTATTTAGTATAAAAAGGTCGGCATGAAATATCCCTTGAAACTTTACAAAATTTGGACATGATATGTAAAATACATTCTACTTTTCGATAAATATTCACTTTTATCGCCCCTCAAAGCATTTGAGGAGATATTTGCAGATATTTGCTGGACCCGTGTCTGATTGAAAAGTCTGTCATGTCAAAGTACCTGTCCTTAACGTTGGCAAAGCATCATCTGGAAAGGCCCCCCTAGAAAAAATGGTAATTTAAGACAAAAAAATCTATCTCGAGTCCGCAATTAGGTAATGTATAGCAATAATTTTTTTAAATACTCGTAAAAATACCAGCTACTCGAATACCACGTCGAGAACGTTATAATGTTTATATTTAAAAGTCATTAATTGTCGAAATTATAAACAATTTAATATGTTTCTGACGTAATTTCTGGCGTTTTATTTTGCAAAGTTTCACACTGAAAACAATGGCTTATTGTCTCGTCGGTCATGACGAATAAACTTAGCTCTATCTATTATCCCTAGCAGCAGAATTATTGTTTAAAAAATGCCTACCTGATTAAACAAATAGCCACAACTCATTGTCAAATAAACGCACAGGGTCAATATTTCGAACATATACTAAGCATCATGTAGGCTGTATGTGTAGAAAGTTTCAGATTTATATGGTGCAAATTGCATAAGTTATTCACATTTGGAGGAGCTCATTTTTAGGGATTTTTCGCCATTTTTTTTTTTAGAAACTAATCAATGATTTTTCTCTAGACACTTCTCAAATATAGAGTTTTGAAGTATTACAACTACTATTTTCTTGGTCTAATGGCTTTTCCCTTGATGTCGGGAACTCTACATACTAAGTTTCTGATCATGTTATTTGATTATAGGTAACATATTAGTACAAAAAATATATGTAAAATACTTTCTCTTAAAGCAAATAGTAAAAACTGGACTTCTGGATGACTACTTTTCAAGTAAGATCATATAACAATGGCCTAATCTAAAAACAACATATTCATAAAATCCGTGCTTATGTCAATTTTGTGTATGTTTGCTACATTTTATAAACATTTTTTAACATACACGGTAACCATTTTGTATATAGGAAAATATCTTAAAAACGGTTAGTACGAAGCATGGAATATTGCCGTATATACCTTTTTGCTGAAATACCCTGTATGTTTACAGTAATTTCTAAAATATGACATACGTAAAAACAAAATTGACAAGTTCTAGAGCGATTCTGTAGGCATTTTTTTTAATTTTTAGAAAAAAGCGGTTTCTTGCCATTTAAAAAAAGTCAAATTTGAGAGGAAAGACAAATAACGTGACGAACTTTTTTATTCCCAGTTTGTATTATAATCCAACAATAAAACTTTCTGCAAACTGAAATTTTACTAAGGTGAATTATTAAAAAAATCCCATATGATGAAGGCTTGACTTTTCTGATCATACTCCATATTGAGGAGGATGCGTCTATCCTCCCCAAATGAAAGCTTATCCCGTTATTCCAGAAAAATATTTATAACTACTCGCTAGGTAAGGATGATTGTATGAGTTAGAATCTAAACCGATGACTATAAGGGAGGTCGCTGATAACAAAAAACTATGACTAGGGAGACTAAAACAAATTTTTTTTCCAAAAAAATTTCAGCAAACCCAGTTAGTAACCAAAATACTTATTTTCCGTATATCCACCTTATTTTCATCGCGTAAATTATTGGGGGGTGTGGAAGTGGCAAGAAGACCCTGTAAGTGCGACAATAAGGGTTTTTATCTAATATATGTTTTACAGTTTTGATTTGTGTGTAAGTATTCTAAACAGAGGGAGGTAGGTACTGAGTGATTGCGTGTAATATTTTAGCTTCACTAGATTTCTTATTTTAAGTTTTAAGAAAAACGTTTTTAAAAATATTGTATAACTTTAATTTTTTAAGAAAATTTTATTTTGCACGTCTTTCTGTTTATGTTTCTCTTGTGTATATATCCGTCTGAATAGAGACTGTCTTCTAGTTCGAAAGCAGGAGATCAAGCTTCGAAAATGACAAATCAGGTTTTTGCGAAACGTCAAGAAAATTATTTTTTTTTAGAACAAAAGACTACAAGAATAGTAAAGGGTTGTACACTCGGACTGAAACCATATGTAGTTTTTCTTTCCATGCGTAACTATATAAGAATCTTCTGTTTTAATTTATTTATTTCAAACACTTCTTTTCATACGCTTAACTGCCTTAAATCCCCATTATGTATTGTTTTAAAAGAAGTTTAAATAATGACATTAAATGGTGCTTTCATGTGAATTACGTTGATCAGCTTATGAAAGACAAAAAATACATTTTTGCCATAATACCACTTTAATTTTCAAATGCGCGATTTGCCTTTAACAACACCAAAGTTTCTGAAATAGTTGTTTGTTGGATCTTTCCAAGAAGAAATAAAGTTCATTCTTAAAAGCAGTAGACACAAGGGGCAACTAAAAGTGACAAAAAAACAGAGGAATGATTTAAATGTAAATACGAACATTTTAAAAATAGTTTAAAATTATTTAATTAACAAATTACTTTTCATGGATAGTTTATTTTCGGTTTTTCTTTTAATTTTCAGATTTCAGGTAATTAAAAATTACCCTCTTACTACATGCTTTTAATGTTAGATTTATATGATCTCTTTATAAATTAGAAGCAGCTTATCTGTTCTTTATATGACGAGAGTAATAAGACGAGACGAACTGGGCGTTCTTAAAATATCAAAGTTTATTCGTTTGAAAGTATTATATTGCATAGTCCTTCATATAAAGTAATAAGCAGTCCAAAGATACCTAAATATATCATTTAAATTAAAGCAACCAAACGAGATAAATCTAGTGCTCAAATTAAACGAGAAACATCAGTCGCCGTTGTCACCTATGTGATTTATTCCATTAGTGCGGTACCCTCGATGTCCAATATGTCACTATTAAGGCGACAACTACCTTAATCTGGATTATTCGTTATTTGTTTGCTCAAGTCCTGTTTTATTGCTTCGGCAATTGTGATTAAAAGGTAAATCTTTCTAAATTAGGTTACTGCTGGTGATATATGTCTGGGAATAGATGTACCCTAATGGCTCAGCTGAGTTAAACACACAATAAATTTGATTATTAGTGTTATTTCATCATAATATAAAAATGTGCATTTTATTCTAACACTATTTTAGCTCAGAAATATCACATTTGAGAGCCAAACCAAAAATAGTATTATATTAAAAGGTGTGGTCTTTTAATGTCTACGTCACTTAAGATTCTGTGTACCATATTTTCTCAGAACATATCGATTACGTTCAGCCTTGGTTATAGCAAATTGGCACCTGTCGCAATTTATTTTCTTATCACAAAAGCTCTGGTGTTGAGATTTTATTTAGTATTTTATATATTTTCCAAGCGAAACCTGTTCTTTTTTTAAAAATTGGTTTAAATTCAATATTATTTTATCCAAAGATCTAATAAAAAATGGGTAAAAAATAATTGGACAACATCTACTGAATAAAAAATAAGTGTAGTTATTGACATTCCATTATTCCCCGTCCGCCAGAATACTCAGTTATGTGTTTCAGTTATATATAATACGAAGCAATTGGTTAAATTAAAGGAAGGTTAAATCGACATTAACCAGTGGACGGTATTAGTATGTAAAATTATTTATTTAAATTTTGAAGCCGAAAATTCTATTTATTAGAGAATAAGCTAAATTGTTGCATACTACATGCCGATTAAAATGAAAACTGCCCGAGACACGCAATTGACCATTCTCTGCTAGATATTTTTTTCTGTAAAATTTGTAAAAAATGTGATTTGACTAAAATATCTCTGACTAGAGTAAAAATAGTCAGGTCGAATCTCAGCATATCAAGAAAGAACTATAAAGATATTTCGACGAAGGCGACAAGGCCTCTAAAATGTAAGAAGTCTACATCACCTACGAAGAGCAATGTGTATCTATATCATCAAATCAGCTATAACACCACTAGCCTTTGGAAAGTTTTGTCTAAAATGGGATTCAGATTTCGCAGAATTGACAAAAAGCAAAAACTTGTGGAATACCAGCGATTACTAAAATGGCATCTCGAATATAGAATATCGATAAGATAGTACCGTTCTGCAGATCATCCAATAATTTACCTCGATGAGACAGGGTTTCACATACATGAAACATCAACAAAGAAAGATCCGTATCTTCCGGTAGATGTAAAATAAAAGCTCGGTCAAATAAAGTGAAATGGATAAGCATTTTACATGCCGGGTCAGAAAACTGTTGGGTCCCAAATGCCTTGTGTGCAAAGCATATTAAAGGCTCCTGAGCAGACTACCATAAAGATACAATGGCCGAACTTTTTTAAAAATGGTTCAAGAATTGTCTTTTCTTACATTCGCCAATCATATAAGATTCCATGCTCAAATAATATGAAATTGGAGATTCAAAAATATATGGCGGAGAATGATATATATTTTAAAGAATGTTATAAAAATGGGATCTTTTAAAAGTTTTAAATATATTATATATTAAAAAAAGGATATGTTTATTACTTATTGGCAGAGAAAATAAATATACGGCCTCTACACTACTGTGTTTTTAATCCCATAGAGCGAATGTGGCACCAAATAAAATCAAAGGTTACGTTTGAAAATACTTCTCCGACTTTAAGTTGTTCTGTTGGAGAGTTAATAAAATATTATTTTATAATATTCGTTCAGCTAGTTGGAAAAATTCTTCTCTGGATTATATATTCAAATCGATAATTAATTTAGATGAGGATAGCGTTAGCGAAACAAAACTATATAGAACAATATCATAAATGTAAACATATATAGTATAAGCAGTACCTAAAAATGTGTATTATTTAGGTTTTTTCATTTAATTAAATTATTAAACATCAAACAACGTTGTTTTCCTTATAACCTCAAATCTTAGTACTTTTCCTACACAATGTGACCGACACAAGCTTTATTGAAGTCATTCGATCAATCCATTTATCGTGATATTTACTATAACTATCATATAGTTCATATGTCTTATTATAGGAAAATACCTAGGTAGAATGTGAACAGAGAAATGCATTAATTACTTTTGAACGACTATAATGACCTAAAAAGTACTCTGGTAGCCCCCCAGAAGCAAGGTATTTTGAAATAATAATATTATGTGCTAATAAAATTGTAGTGGGCAAGGATCCTTGTTTTCGCAAAAAATAGCGCCTGACTTAAAAAAATGTTATTTTAAATTCAAAATTGTATGACAATTTAAGGCAGACCAAAGGCATTCACTTCCTTTTTTAGCTTCGGTCAGTATAATAGGCCATATCACTATACGATAGCATTTTCCAAATTTAATCATTTAATAATGAGGGTTTATTTTTTTAATATCACATATATTTAACATCTTTTGGTGGCACATTTACATGACCATGTTCCTACAGACGAAGCAGCGGACTAAAAAACTGCGGAAAAAATACGTGCTTCCTTCCCAAAAGAAAAAACTATTATCGCATAATTTGGAAAAACTTCATGAAATCGAAAAAGAATATAAAACCCCGCATCTAAAGAAAAATACAAAATAGAACATTTATTCTTAATTCCAGTGCAATACTATCTGTTACATTTTAAAAAAGATCCAAATTGATTACCTCTTTTCCTAAATAGAGGAATATAAAATTGATATTGATATTGACAAGTAGTAATGTAGAAAAAATATCTATTTCTGGTAAAAATACTATTTTTAGGATGTTCAAATTTCAGAAGTAAAAATCCCTTTTTCTAAAAAAAGGGCCAAGTTGATGTCGTCCATACTAAATGTTACGTTTGGTTTTTAAATGTTTTAAAAATAAAAATTTCCTGATCATTGTTTTACCCAGGTTGTAATTGGATATGTTTCATTTTGTGTTTTGATATGTGGTCCCAATTTTTTAAAAATTGCCCTGTAGTCTAAATATATAGTCGAAACGACTGTTTTTGGGGATTTTTGTTTCTGTCTTATACACCATACTCCAGGTATTATTATAGTATAATTACAGGATTTTACTTTAACTCAGATATGGCGCAATATTCAAAAATGCTTAATTTTATGCGGGCTACAACATAAAACTATGGAACACCGATTTCCATTATAAGTGTACCACCTTCATTTTGGTTCGCTTTATTTTGCATGTAATATTTAATAATTGTGCTACTTTATAAAAGCAATTTTGATTGAACATCGCCAGCTTCCTTTTTATAACACAACACATATTAAGCATATTTCTTATCTTTTTTTCGATTTGGGAATTTAAAAGAATGAAAGTTTACAAGTATATCTTTTATTAGAACACGCACGAGCGGAACACACCACTTTCATTATTTTTATATTCTAAATTTAATCCAGTACTTAAAACTCAACGCAATATAAGTGTAACATCTAAGACGATCAAAATCAAATTACAATTGGTTTGACAATTTAAAATATGTACCTTATATACAAATTGTCAATGAACCCAGAAAATCCTAGAAAAAAATCTATACTGTCTATCTAAGAATACAGGGAAATGCATACAAACTGCATAATAAAACACACCTGGGAACACATACATATATGAGCTATTGTTATAGTCCTATTAAAGAAACAACAAACAAAAACCCAACATGCTCTCGGACATATAATAAAATCAAATTTAACACCACCGCTGTGGTGGTCGCAAAAGAAAAATAGACCGGCGCCTCTGAATTCTGGATCATGTGCGGTGTTCCCTTTGTTGTTAAAATGCGTGGATCTTGGGCTGCAACGTCTGAAGGGACCGGGAGGCGGTAAAACACATAAAAACATATCGCTTTGTGTGTTGTTGACAACCACTCGATATTTTGCCCATCGGAATATTTATTTATTATATGATATAAACAAAGTAGAAATAACAAAGGCATTTCAAAAACTTATTTGCGTAGTTTATATATAAAACACGTAATAACAGTAAATTTATCGGACAGGTCTTATGTAGCCTCATAATTCGCAAATCTTTTGATCTTGGTATTACACTGTTTGTGTTTATCTTTAGAGCCGAAAAAATAGAACGCGCCAAGAAAAACTTGTTTATCAGTTTGCCCCGTATTTCACTTTACCCCACGCTCCCCTATTTAAATTCACAGTTAGGTTTAGATGTTTTTAAAGGAACTAGTTTTTTTTTTGTTTAGTTTACTGTAATAATGTTTTTTAATTATTTCTATATGTATATCACCTTCTGCGCGGAGGAGAATAATAAAAAAAAACATTTATTTCAAATATATTTAGGAAACATACCTATATTCACAGTTGACTTAAAAATAACACGAATATATCTCCTAATATGATTAAAACCTAGTACACATACTTCAGAGCTCACACTACTACAAGGAAGTTACAAATAAAGTGTATACTCATCCTCATTACGAAGATCAAAGGAAAATGCCGCAACGCATCGAAGGTTTTTAGAAAAGAGTTTTTGTACAAAATTAATAGAAACAAAATGTGATTAGATAATTTTCATTAAAACATAATGGATTACGATAAAAAGTTAAATATATTTCAGTTGCAGCAGGGTAATAATTAACGGTTTTTAGCTAATTTGGAGAATGTTATGTTTTTGAATTTTAGCTGCATTATATCGAGTATACTTGAGTTTTTGCCTTTTAACAGGATGTTAGTAATATGCAGAGTGTAGAGGTTACTTAAGACGAAATGAGCGAAATACCTAATGGTCTCATTTGTGTTTTTAATATTGTGAAATAACAGAGTAATAATTTTTAACAGGAACCTGATAAATTTCTCACCTTTACATAGAGTCTAAATAAAATAATGTAATTGATTATTGGTTAAAACCGTGAGTTATTGACAACTTTACACAAAATAATCTAGAATCTAATAATTCGATAAACTGGTTTTTCCTTTTTAACTTGTTATAATACCTCCCATTTCTAAATGAAAGAAAAGTATAACACAGTTTATTTCCGCCTATAGTTATTTAATAATAATGCTAGGACAAGCGGTCTTGTCTTCCATAAAGAAAAGACTTTTTTTTATCGCATATTAAATAATCACATTTTGTTAATTGATATAATATAATTTCTCGCTTTAAAAAATACACAAATAATACCCTGACTTTTGTATTTTATAAAAAGTACAAATATATAAAACCACTAAAATGCTTTATATTTCGAAACTACTGTTGTCTTAGGAGGGCAGGATACATACACAGCGATTTATTGTTCGCCCTCATTAACTTTCTTTTTATTACTACAAATTATTCAAAAATCCGTGAATTGGTTTCCTCGTTATGGATTCTTTCTTATTTCAAGGATTAAATTAAAATATAAGTTAGTTATTGAGTAATACGTACATTCGCAAATTTTGTTCACTTCTCTGAATAGATGGAAGGATTCATTACGAGGTTATTTTGGGTTAGAATCCTTTGCAGATTGGTTTTACACAATTAACTCGAATTTCCCTCATGATTAATTCTTCCTTTTATTAAGGCAAGCGAAAGGTAACACAATTGGTATACACATATTTTTAAATAATTACTAGGTGAAAACTATGTTGTGACCCCATTATTTAATAGTCATTTTATTTGTGAATAGTCTTAAGTATTATATATTCATTAGTCTAGAGATAGTCTGACACGTAAATGCAATATTTAGACATACATTATATTTCGGCGGAACCTTCCGACAAAAGGTGCTTTAATGGTCGTTTATTGCAAGGGAAATTCTAAGTAAACAATATGTATTTTAAATTCTACTTCAAATTCTATTTTATGCACGTTCTTCCGCCCCAAATATTATTATACCCGAAAAAACCTATCATAAACTCATTTACACTATGCCGATAAAGCTTGGGAAGGTTCAGCTATAAAAACATTAAAAGAAACCATTGTAGTACAGTAAGCAGTGGCGTAGCAAATACTCCCCAAATTACTTTTATAGACACCTTTTTTAATCAATTTTACAGATACGCCACTGCATCTCAAATTAGGGAATTCATATAAAAATAAGTTCTAGGTAGTCAGGATAGAGCAGGTCAGTCATTATGTCAGTACTATATTGTCAGTAGAATTAAGTCAGTAGACACAGTAAGAGTAAAGATTTGTTAGAAGTAAGAAGTGTCCCTCTTGTACAGAAGAGAATAGAGAGATTTGAAACAAGTTGAAAATACTAAAATTATTAAATCATAACAGTGGTGGCATTCGGCGAGTAATAAAAATATTAAAACATAACATTGGTGGCAGCGGATCTGGATATACTACCCCGTGTTTTCTGAAGGAGCGCCTAGAACGCAGCAGGAATCACACCAGTTAAACCACATCGGTATACCAAAGACAGGAAGTTTCAACAGACTTGGAGGAGCGCCCAGTACGCAACAAGTTTCGAGAAGAAGAAAGAAAACGAGGAAATTCGCCTTACGTTCCAGCTAACTAAGGATGAAGCTGTAAGTTTTTTTCTTTTATTTTCCTGTTGTGGTGACACTATTTGTTTTTTTTTATATGTTATGCATTTTTGAAATTATATAGATATATTTATTTTGTGAAAGGTACTGTAAATACGTTGTGTGTTGAAAAAGTAATTGAATAATCGACCGTATAACTTATCTATATTTAAATTTTTACCCAAAATTTTTATTAGTATTTAATCTTTATAATTTTAACAAACCAAAAAATGGCTGAAGGAAAAGATGCAATTGATGTATTAAATTTAATAAATTCATTTGACGGCTACGGCGATGGAAATTCTCTTCAATTTTTTCTAAAAAACTGTGACGCAGTAATGCATATTGTGAAAGAAAATGAAAAAAATAAATTAGCTAAATTAATTTTTGGTACTAAATTAAAAGGTAAAGCTCAAGATGTGACACAATATAAAGAATTTTTAAATTTGAAATTAGAGATTTTCTTTTAGAACAGTTTACGGATAAAAGACCGCCTTCTCATTTTTTAACTCAAATAATGAATATAAAACAAAACTTTAGGGAAACCGTTACAGAATATGGAGATAGATTAAGATACCTGCATAATAAATATAAAGAAACTTGTCATTTAAATTATGAACATAATTCTGCTAAGGTATTAATAGAAAATTTAGAGTCAATTTTAGTAAACACGTTTAGACAAGGGCTAAATGATGAAAAAATACAAATTCGAGTAATTGCTGAAAACACAACAGATTTAGACAGGGCATTATCATTAGCAATCGAAATGGAACTCGAAAACAACGTTAGAGCAAAAAATTCAAATTTTAAAAATGTAGGTTTTGTGGGTCAGGGAAATAGAAATTTTAATAACCAAAATCCTAAACTTTTGTGTATGTTCTGTCATGAAAATAATCATATAACTTCTCAATGTAGGCAACTTATATAACATGAACAAAATATGGGAAGAAATAATTTTAATAATCCTAATTATCAAAGCTTCAGTCCACAACAACATTTTAACGCAAATTCTTCAAATGGGCAAAATTATAACGGGGAACAACCTATTAATGCTAGAAGTAATTTTTCTTACAGGGGAAACGATAATCATAATTACAATCAAAATACAAATTCACGAAATTTTAACAATAATTATAATGGGAACAATTATCGTCAAAATTATACCAATCCCCGTAGTTCAAACAGACCTCAAATGCTTTCAGAGATACCTCAACAACAGCGACGATACCGTCCTAACTATAATAATGAACCTGTCAATAATTCTCATCAAATACAAACTATAACGTCTCTACCCCCCAGTAGCCTCCAACACAATCTTAGTATTTCTCCTCCACAACCAACTACATCTGTCCAAGAATTTTCGGGAAATCGACAACGAAGCCTTGGTTGTGAACAGCCCGCCAAGCGCTTCGTAAAAAGTTCAATCAGTATAAACAGTAGCTGTTCAAATAATAAGAATCCACTAGAACATATTAAAATCAAACCAACTCGTAATAATTCAAATAATATGTCTCCTAAGTCAGTATTATTCTCTAATAATTGTAAACAGTTAGATATAATTGAAATAACTTCATTGGGCACTAAAAAGTCAGAATTGCAAATTTTGTTAGATACAGGGGCTGATGTTTGTTTATTAAAGGAGTCGATTTTACAAGACTATTCAAAGTTAGATCAAAACTGTATTATTGAACTAAAAGGTATAAGTAAAGAACCGGTTTTTACGAAAGGTCTATATAATGTAACAATCCAATTAAAAGATAATAAAACATTAATTCATCCTTTTCATATCGTACCAGATAGCATTCCTATAAAAAATGACGGAATTTTAGGCCGCGATTTTTTGCAAAAATATAAAACTAAAATTAATTATGAAGAAGAAACTGTTTATTTTGAGGACAATTGCTTTAAGATTTTGCCTTCAGAGACTTTAACGACTATACCCCCAAGATGTGAAATGATAACTTATGCTTTGGCCAACGTTTCAGGTACTGAAGGTATCGTAAAATCGAAACAACTTGCTGAAAATCTCTATATAGGTTCTTCTTTGACCAAAGTACATAATCATAAATGTTTAATTAGTATTTTAAATATATCTAATGAACCCTTAACAATTGCGTTACCCAGAGTTAACGTACAACCTATCACTAAAGGTGAATTTGACATTATAGAGCTTAGTCATAATAATAATAATATTGAAATTAACACGAATATAAATTACTTTGAACGTTTAGAAAAAATTGAAACATTCTCTCAACTTAGAAGGATTAAATGTCGAGGAAACTAATTCACTTCTAGAAATTTGTGAAAATTTTATCGATATTTTTTATTTAGAAGGTGATAAACTCTCTTGTACAAACACAATAAAACCTAAAATTTCTACAGACCCTACTAAGGGACCTATTAATATTAAACCCTATAGATTACCTTTTCAACATCGGTAGGTTATAAAAGAACAAACCGATGCAATGTTAAAGGATGGAATAGTTTCTCCGTCTTACAGTCCTTGGAATAGTCCCTTATTAGTAGTTCCTAAAAAAACTGATTCATCAGGTTTACCTAAATTTTGCGTGGTCGTAGATTTTAGAAAAATTAATGAAATAACTGCAGGGGATGCATTTCCATTACCTAATATTACAGATATTTTAGACCAATTGGGAAAATCGCATTATTTTACAACTTTAGATTTAGCCAATGGATTTCATCAGGTTCAAATGGACGAAAATGATAAAAATAAGACAGCTTTTAGTACTTCTACGGGGCATTTTGTTTACAATAGGATGCCTTTTGGCCTAAAAGGAGCTCCAGTAACCTTTCAGAGGTTAATGAATGCGGTCTTAAGCGGTCTTAGTGGCATAAAATGTTTTATTTATTTAGATGATGTCGTAATTTATGCTAATAATTTAAAAGAACATAATGAAAGGTTAATTGAGGTATTTGAACGGTTTCGGGAGCATAATTTAAAGCTTCAACCATTAAAATGTGAATTTTTAAGAAAAGAATGTTTGTATCTAGGTCACATTATAACAGATTATGGCATCAAACCTGATCCTTCAAAAGTAGAATGTGTTTTACAGTTTCCTCAACCAGTAAATCAAAAAGAGGTAAAATCATTTTTAGGGCTTGTCGGATATTATCGAAAATTTATAAAGGATTTTGCGAAAATTTCAAAACCTCTTACCAAATTGCTCAAGAAAGATACGGAATTTAAATGGGACCATGCTTGTGATATTTCATTTCAAACGCTTAAAAATAACATTACTTCTCCTCCTGTACTACAGTACCCAGATTTTTCAAAAGAATTCATTATAACTACCGACGCAAGTAATTATGCGATTGGTGCAATTTTATCACAAGGAAAAGTTAATAATGATCGACCTATAGCTTATGCTAGTAGAACTCTTAATAAAGCCGAACAAAACTACTCAACGACAGAGAAAGAATTAGCGGCAATTGTTTGGGCAGTTAGACATTTTCGACCATATGTTTTTGGAACAAATTTTAAGATAGTTACGGATCATAAACCTTTACTTTATGTATTTAACATAAAAAACCCTGGGTCGCGTCTTACAAGATTTAGGTTAAAATTGGAAGAATACAATTTCGAAATTATTTATAAGGCCGGAAAGTTAAATACAAATGCTGATGCCTTAAGTAGAATGATTAAAACGGTAAACGCTGACATGATAACAGATTATCAAAAATTTTTAAATTATCTGCAAACACATATTGTTATTAACACAAAATTAAAAGAAAACAACGCTAATTTATTTCAGATAAATAATTCAGATCCTATAATATTATTTTTTCCCAAATTTTTTAACAAAGAGCAATTTAATATTTTGGAACAAAATAATCAGATTAAACAATTTCTTGCATCATACAACGTTCAAAACGATTTAAAAATACCTTCCGTCTCTCAGTACCAAAACAACGACTGTAATATATTTTTACTCAATGATAATGAAAATATGTTAAATGACACAAATTATGAAAATATATGGTCTTGTCTACTAAAGTTAAAAAATCTTGTAAGTAACAAAAAACTTAAATTGTCATTTATTAAATATCATTACAAGCCGTTAGTAAAATGGGAAATTATTTATCCCATGATAAGATATATTTTTAAAAACTCTAATGTAGATATAACAGTTTACAATAATAATTTAATAAAACCCTCTGAATCTGAAAAGGAAACCTTATTAGAATTCCACAACTCTCCTTTAGGCGGTCATCAAGGAATTGCCCGTACACATAAAAAATTATCCCAATTTTATACCTGGAGAGGCATGAAAAAAGACGTAAAAAAATTTATAAAAAAATGTGAATCTTGTCAAAAAAACAAATTATCGCGAAAAACAAAAATGCCAATGGTCATAACTTCAACCGCGACTAAACCTTTTGAAAGATGTTTTCTCGATATTGTTGGTCCCTTACCTGAAACGGAAGCAGGTAACAAATATATTCTTACCTTCCAAGATGACCTGACAAAGTATAATATTAATGTCCCTATAAAAAATCAAGAAGGCTCAACAGTAGCTTATTACTTCGTAACGAAAATAATTTGTCTATATGGACTACCTGAAACTCTAATTACCGATCAAGGTTCATATTTTTTAAGTGAAATCTTTAAAAATACTTGCAAACTTTTAAAAATAAAAAAGGTTCAAACTACTAGTTATCATCCAGAATCCAACGGAGCTTTAGAACGTTCTCATAGAGTCTTAGAGGAGTATTTAAGACATTTTATCAAAGATAGTCAGGAAGACTGGGATAGCTGGATTCCATTTGCAACATTTACTTATAATACAACTCCGCATACTGCAACCCACTTTTCACCTTTTGAACTTTTATTTGGCCATACCCCTAATTTACCTACTTCAATTATTCAACCTATGAAAACTCAATACACATATGATGATTTTGTTGCCAATCTTAAACAAAAATTACAATATTCTAGCCAATTGGCTCATGAAAATCTATTGAAAAGTAAAAGCGTTTCAAAACAAAATTACGATAAAAATTGCAAAATTAGAGATTTTAAAATAGGTGATAAGGTGCTACTTTATGACGAATCAGTGCGAAGAGGCAGAAGCAAAAAACTCACATCCTTATGGATTGGACCTTATATAATAATAGATAAAACTTCTGACGTTAATTTTATAATACAGAAAGGCAAAAACAAACAATGCGTCCATGCCAATAGATTAAAACAGTTTTATGATTAACACAAAGCAAAAAAAAAAAACATGTATAAATGTATTATAGAAAATAATTTAAAATATAAATGTATGTAGATAGTATTTTTAAATTTTATGTTTTCTCCTATTTCAGAATAATACTACTCAGTATCACTATATCTCTGAATACCTTTCGTTCTGATAATAGCGACGATTATAATGTCACATATTACGACCACAACCCAGGAATACACTTTGAAAAACTTGGAGAACTGCGACTCTATAATAACAAATGGAAGCTAATTACATATGTAGATTTTAACAACATTATAAATAAACTTGTTTCTCTAAAAAACTACAATAAAATAACCTCTGAATTATGTAATCATAAAAATTTTCAGTTCCACTTATATATTTGTGACACGTTTTTAAAGTCAACTAAATATAATTTTGATAAAATTAGCTCAGATTTAGAAACTTTACATCAATTGATAGGTTAGAGTACTTTAAGTAGAAATAAACGAGGATGGTTCAATATTATCGGAAAGGCTACAAAAATTCTATTCGGTACTTTAGACGAAGAAGACGCGAAATATTATGATAGCAAAATTTCAGATTTATCGCAAAATGAGGGTTCAGCATTAGCTCTTTTGAAAGAGCAAACTAAAGTTGTCAAGTCTACACTAACAAATTTCAACAATACTATTGGAACCTTAGATTTTAATGAAAACATTTTAAAAAATAATGTTAAAATTCTTTCCAAACAATTAGAAAAAGAACAAAAAGATATTAAATTTTTAGACTTAAAAGGCAATCTAGAAGAACACATTACGCTGACAAATATGATGTTACATCAACTACAACTCGAAGTAATGACTTTCATTAATGCAATTCTTATTGCCAAAAAGGGTTTATTACACCCAGCAATTTTAACACCAGTTCGCCTAATTGATGAACTAAAACAAGTTACGGATTCTCTTCCCCATGGTTTAGATTTTGCTGTGCCTCTTGATATAATGCATTCTAATCTTATATTAAAAACGGTTGAACTAAAAGTTTACTTTGAAAATAATCATTTAATTTATATAATTAATATTCCTTTAGTTGAAGCACAATTATTCTACCTATATAAGGTATCGCCTTTTCCTAAGCTATTAGCCACTAATCATAATTTGTTTTGATTCAACCATCTTCTAAATACATTGCAATAGACGAAACAAAACAGCAGTTCATAACTTTCTCTGATCTCGAATATAATAAATTTATAAAAATAACGGATGATAAAATGATTTGTCAGCAACAAAAACCAGTTTCATTGGCTCATTTAGTGGAAAACTGTGAAATGAAGTTACTTCAAGTAACAAATAAAATTCCAGAAGTATGCGAAAAACATATATTAAATTCTAATAGAGGTATCTTTATTCAGTTACTTACAACTAATACTTGGCTGTTTGCAGTGCCTTGCCCTGAATCATTAACCATTTCATGTATTAATCAAAATAAACCAGCAGACGTTATTTTAAAAAATTGCGGCAGTGTCACCATAGGAAAACAGTGTAAAGCGTATAGTGTTTCAACGATGCTCGTGCCTCACGGTAATGCCTTTCAGTCGAAAATATTTAGTGAGTTTGTTCCGCCATTAGAAATTAGTGAGGACTGTTGTGAAAAAATAAAAAAATAATAACATTAACCTGACAGAAATTTTAATAAACGAAAATTATAAGACTCTTTCAAAGCACATTCCTGAACTGAACATCGTTAGCCATAAACTAGACGACATAGAAAAGCTAACAGAAAATCTTGAAAAAAATTATTTTTTGTCAACATATAATATTTCTGGTTCTGTTTTAGCTTACATTGTATCTGTTGTATTATTATTTATTGTTTACAAAATATATTCAAAATGTATAAGGAAAACTTCCTGTTGTGGAATAATACCAAATATTTGCGTAAGGGTAAATCAAACCATTGAACCATCCCCGAGAAGTAATAGATATATAGCTCAGTATACTAGTGAAACTTCTAATAGAATTAATAATGATGATCACCCTGAGGACGATCAACCAGGTATATCATACACGCCTCGCAGAGCTATTGGTCACACGTCCTCAAGACGATCAATTAGATAAGTAATAATATTATGTTTTATTATAAGTAATAAATTTCTTTAGTAGAATCTAAGTAGATTTAGAATGCCTAATTATTAAAAAAAAAAAAACAGTTGTCTTAAGTATTATATAATATTATATAGGTTAGTATAATATAGAATAAGAACATAGTTCATAGCAAATTTTGTAAAATCATTTCGAACATAATACTTTTGTTAAATATTAGTATCAATTACAAGGATGTTTCATTTACGTTTATGGCATGGAATGTTGGTATTCAGATACATCATATTGTATAATGCGTTTCTTTCTAATGCACCGTTTTTATTGCTTAAGCCTAGCAAAATATGTATCGTCAAATTTTCCCAGTATATATATCACCACAGGAACAAGGAATTGAATATACTTCTTCCGTTTGGAAGGGAATAATGTCCCTAGGCGATCGGAAACATTATCTACTTTTCTTGTTTGTGTGTGTTAAAGATTGTACGTATGTTGGACGGGCAACCTAATCTTGCAATTTTTTCCATCGTTGAGTGTATAAATGGAAGAACTACACTTGCTATCAGCAACTTCTTATTAGTTTTGTGTCATGGAGTCTAATATCCTTAATGCAATACCCATTTCATCTTAAAAAGTATCCTAAGGAAGCATCTGCCGCCCTTTGTATAAGAACATCTTGAAAGGAAATCGTGCCTTCTGATTCAGTTTCCATTGTAAATTTTATATTAGGGTGTTGCTAATTTAGATGATTTAGAAGCACGGAAACATAAACTTTTATGAAGATATTGGCTAGCACAGGTGACAGTGGAGATCCCATGAATGCTTATGAGGTTGTAATTTTGGCACAAAAAAATCTTTGAAAAATAAAATATATTGATGCAAGCCCTGCCTCAAATCTAGAAGCGAGCTTTGTCTTAACATCTTCTTCTACTGTGCTGGCAGATTGGACATGTCATCAAAAATGTAAAAGAAGCCAAAGTTCTTGGGTCGGTCTCGGAATTCTATAAACGGAAAATTAGAGTATTTATTGAAATTAGAAGCATTATGACAATTTTAATAGAGATACAGACTACAGCCTACGTGGAAATCGATCAGTACAGAGGATCACAGTTCGGTGAACACAGCGGGCCTAAATCTTTTCGAGCTCATTCAGTACTCGTAAAGTAAAAATCGCTGAGGACGCCTCGTGCAATTGAAGCTGAAACATCGGAAAGTGATTCCATTTTGACACGGTCTAATCTCAAGAACAAGATGTCCTAATTGACCAGAGCCATAAAAGCTTTCGTTCTAGCTAAACTCTATGGGGAGGAAATCAAGAAAGATGCTAGTATTTTTGATGATCTCAGGAACAACAAGAAGAACTTACTCTGCCAACCAGCTTTTCTCCTTAGATCTCGAGATGTAGATCTAGTACCAAAATCTCAACAGATAAAACATCACATAACATCAAGAATTGCAATTGCACCTATAAACGATCAAGCCAGCATGGCATTAGCAAGAAAAAAAATAAAAGCCACTCATAAAATACTTGTATATAATAAAGATATTCATTTAAAATTAGCTTTTATAGTTGGACATCAAATAAAATCGATCACATACAAATACGTATGAAGTAAGTATACATCGAGCAGTTACCATTAAGCAGCATAAAAAGTTCGAAGGCCTTCTGGATATCCAAAAACCAGTAAAGCCCCGACAAAACACCGTTATCAACCTGTCTTCCAAAGACCTTAATAAAGCAGAACAATACATCCTTTCAAAAAGCTCAAAACTTCGCCGTTACACCTGGAGACATACTCCATAGAGTGTCGTCTGTCGAAGTAACAATGAAAAGACTTCGAGCAGTAGAAGAAGCTGACGGAAAAATGTATGAAACAGAGAGGGTTATCAAACATTGTAAACTACCTAAGGCAAATCTCTCAGCCGCGGAAAAAAACGACGACCAAAAGTTTAAAAACTAGTAAAGACATTTTGTTCCTTCCAGCGGACAACAGAAGTGCCTCTGTCGTTATGGATAAAACAGGTTACGTGGAGAAAATACGACTACTTTTGAGAGACGGATAACTAAGCTTATAAACGTATCCAACATTCCAGCAAAGGAGAAGAAAAGGTTAGTACAAGACAACTCAAGGATCCCACGGTTCTACCACTTTGATCTATCGTCAGTACAATAGCTCGCACACTTACAAAATCGGTAAATATTTTCTTAATAATTTCACAGGAAAAATACAATTATATATTACAAACCCTACACATTTTGTAGAGAAATTAAAATCAATCCAATTAAATCCAAAAGAAATCTTAGTTACTTTCGATGTAGATACACTATATACGAATGTGCCTATTAATGATTTAATTTCAATAATATCAGACCTATTCCACCATAATAATCCTGACAACCCACTTTTATATCTGAAGCATATTTCACATCAAAATATTTAGTTTTTCAAGGAACCTTTCTTGAACAAATCTCAAGGGCAGCCACGGAAGGTCCGCTGTCAGCTGTGATAGCCAATATCTTCCTGAAAGCTTTTGAGAGGGAAGTATTAGAATCGTCTCCATTAAATCCAAAATCGTGGATCAGATATGTAGACGACACTTTTGAAATATTGTCCCATAGTCCAAAAAAATATCACTGCCCGTGTTTCTTGATCATCTGACCAGCAACATTTTAAAATAAAATTTACAATGGAAATTGAATCAGAAGGCACGATTCATTTTCTAGCTGTTCTTGTACAAAGAAAAGAGGATGGTTCATTAGGTCACTATATATATATATAGAAAATTAACATATCCAAATTTGCATCATCATCCGGCACAGAAGCAATCAATTTTTAATTATTTGGTTTACAAAGCCTTAGCTATCTGTGACCAAAATTATTTACATACGGAAACAGAGACACTGACTTAATATAGAGAAAATAGATATCGCACTGAAGATATGAGTCGGTAAATCAGAAAATACAGTAATATTATGTCTTAGTAGATTCTCTAGATCATATTTGTGTATTTTTGTGCAAAATTTAAAGTCAAATTGAACGAGTAGTTTTTTTATATTGATTTTTGAAACATTTTATTAAGCCGCTATTTTGTTCCGCTATATTAGATTTGTATCAAAATCCTACCAGTTTTTGTGCAAAATTTGAATTAAATTTATTAAGTAGATATTTTACACTAGTATTTTAAATAATTTATTAGACCATCAACTTGTGCTACGCAAAATTTTACCAGTTTAGTCACATAACACACTTAATTTTGCTTTAAAATTTGAGGTCAATGACTGACCTAGATTAAGTAATTTTGGGGTCTACATAAAAGGTCACTTAGGAATCTACATAAAGCCTTCGAAAAATAAAATCCCTGAAAAAATATATTATATGTGTATGTCATTGTCTTAAATGGGACACAATTTATCTCATATACAATACAATAAAATTAGAAAACAAAATGCTGAGCAATATTTTAATTCTAATATACCGACAAAACGAACCAGAACGGTTAAAAATATATTAATGATTTTAATGGAGCCATACGCCAGCAAAGGATATATCTGTTAGCACTTTCACTGCTAGCGTGCCTGTTTAACAGATATTTTTTCTTACGATTATTAAATGGCGTTAACATGTTGAATTATGAAAACGTTTAATACGCGTTAATAACATTTGATTTAGGTGTTTCCCGTATATTGTGGAATGCGCAGCTGTGCATGATTTAATAAATATATCATTTCAAATGTGGAGCTGACGTAAAAATTACTCGAAGTGTTTAGGCTAAACGTTAAAGAGGAAAAATTAATGATACATAGCGCTGGATTTATAATTTATTTTTATCCAGCTTGCCGAGGCTCATTTTATTGGCAGAGAAAGACTAGAAAAGTCGATAGCTGTCAAGAAGTAGGTAGTTTAAGTAGTTTTGTGTTAGTGTCAGAAAATTACTATCTTAGTGAAAAACCCAACCAATAAATTTACTTTTAGACGTCAGTGTCGTCGTATCCTATAAGCTGTCTATTAATTCTAATATACCGACAAAATGAACCAGAACGGTTAAAAATATATTAATGATTTTAATGGAGCCATACGCCAGCAAAGGATATATCTGTTAGCACTTTCACTGCTAGCCTGCATATTAACAGATAATTTTTCTTACGATTATTAAATGGCGTTAACATGTTGAATGTTGAGAACGTTTAATAGGCGTTAATAACATTTGATTTAGGTGTGTCCCGTATATTAATAATATATATCATTATATATCATTTCAAATGTGGAGCTGACGTAAAAATAACTCTGAGTGTTTAGGCTAAGCGCTAAAAAAGAAAAATTAATTATAAATGGCATTGCATTTATATGTTATTTTTATTCGGCTTGCCACGGATCATTTTATTGGCAGAGAAAGACTAGAAGAGTTCGATGAATCTCAAAAAGTGGGTACTTTGAAATTTATACAGATAACTCTAGTTATTTTCCACTTCCCAACAAACTTAACTTTCCGTTTTGTGATGTAAATATAACTAGTGCCAGAAAGTTACGATCTTATGGAAGCCCCAACTACATTGAAATTACTTTTAGACGTCAGTATCGTCGTTTCCTATAAGTGGTATAAGCGGCCGCTTAAGGCACGGTCCTTCAGTAGAGCCCGGTGTCACATTATTTTTGAATATTGGGAAATTACAATATAAGAAAAAGAACTTGTGCAAGAGGTGTAATCCACTATTCCTAAGTTCTCAAAAAGTTTGTTACCCACTCCAAGGGTGAGCAGTTATTTTATGTCCTAAAAGTGATAATAAATTACTAAACAGCCACTATTAGCCAAGAAAAAATTAATGGTCTTTGTATTTATAAAACGCTCTTGTCTCAAAAAATTGGGCTATAGTGATTCAATTCCCAAAAGAAAGAAATGAATTATTTGTTTAAACATTTTGATATCCAGTGTTTTTCTATATCCTTTCTAATTTTTATTACAAAGCACATATTTTATTTGTTTATTTTTAATTAGCATACGTAAATTTTCTGTTGGTATAAATGTTTTCGCTTATGGCTAATACTTATAGAATATATCCGCAAATAGAGGTGACAAGAGCTAAACTAAAAATATATTTTTTTCAAAAATAGCCCCTCCTAACAAAAAGGTTTTGCTTCGCTTGTTAAATCCAAATAACTAGTTTTTCAGAAATTCAGAAAAATGTTAAATTCCCTTAAATCTCATAACTTGACATTATCTTTAATGTCTTAATTTATTCATATTTATTTATTTGATTATATATTTATTGCACAGTAAATACAAACAGGGTCAGTATCTACTAAATGACAGAACCCGTATTTCCCACATTTTTTCTATTGCCAATGCAAAATGACGAAAATACTGGAGATTTTAGAATTTTTCTGATTGTATTTTCTTAAAAAGCAGGAACTTTTTTAAGATCAACTTTTTTTTATTTTTAGTGGTCTTGTTACTAATTTCTTTTTAAGTACATATATAAAATTTTAAAAATGTCTACAGGTTATAGGGGGCTCATCAAAATTTGTCGCCTACAGCACGTGAGCTTTTAAAACCGGCCCTGTAATAGACGCAAGTCCTCTTAATAGGTTGTGTTTAGTGCATATGGATCAACTTTGATTTTGCCTTTAAGTAATGTAGCTCTCGCACAGTTTATGATAATTTATTCTTTCATAATATTAATTACTTATATATACTAATTAAATCATTTTTATTAGATTTCATTAATTTAAATGTACCATCTATTTATTTTAAAAAGGATGTATAAATCTTTTTAATTTAGTATAAATGTTCTTTTTTCGCTAAATGGGAAAAATATTTTAATGAAAGAAAATAATTAGAAAATTTAGATGTAATCAAAATTTGGAACATCCACCTACATTTTTAATTCTAATACATATTCCACATAAACCGTACAATAAGAAATTATTAAAAACAATTCATTAAAATAATATTTTAAGAGTGAACATAAGAAAAAATATATTTGATAAACTTTGAATTTTGAGAAAAAGCTGCAGCTTCGTAGCTCGTTCCCTAGGTGCGCCACTGAGCAGGTCGATCTATTGATGACATTTGATTTAACTACAAGATATAACTACAAATCAATTTTTATATTTCTAAAAAATTTATATTTTATTTATCGAAATGTTTATAGAAAAATTAGTTTCTAAATTTAAGGAAAATAGTAATTATCACAAATATGTCTACTTAATGAGATTGCTAACGCTCATTGTTTTAATTATTGCATTGAAATTATTTATTGTTGTAATTTAGTTTCTTCGGTAGAAGAGAACTAATGCAATACTTTAAAGGCGCCATAATTTGTTTAAAATTGTCTTTCACTTTTAGCAAAATAAACATGGGAATAGTATTGTTACTACTAGAATGGAATGTATGGAAAAAATTATATTTTTCTCTTTTTTCGACCAGTCGATGCTTTAAACTGATTTAAGATTTCTATCAGGTTAAGAAAAGGACATAAACTTAAGACTTGAGATAAACTCCAAACAGTGTATATCATCTGCTGATGATGCTAACTTGGTTAGCGAAACGCGCGTCCAGAACGTAACAAGTTGTGGTGTAGTATGGTTAAAACTCTTCTATTTTGATCTATCTTCCACTACAGGTTCCATTGTTCGGACTTGAGATTTTATAATCGAGAAATAAAGTAAATGAAACCTGGAAAATTGGCTTTTACCAGGGACTTCCTTCGTAACAAATAGCACTACCACAGATATCAAAGTCATGCGTGAGAAAAATACACTCTTTATACAAAAATCTGCATGCCTTGAAACTTCGAAAAAAATTATAAAAATGTAAAATGATCCCAAGATTAAAGTACCCTTATTTTAACAGTTATTGCAATAATTTATAAAAAAAAATTATTTGGAAAATAATAAAGGGTTTAAATAACTTTTGTATATTTCAGATCGAGTTTAATAGGCCACCTGCAATAAATCTTTAATCTACATTTTTATTCTCAAGAAACGTACCGTGGAAAATAGGAAATTTAATAAAGTGCACCTTTTATCTAGACTCGACATTAGAACACTTTATTTCTTTCTAAATAATATTTCTTTATAAAATGTTTCAGTAACTATAAAAATGAGAGTACCTTGCAAGTGGGTTAATTTAATATTTTTATAATTTTTGGACAAGCAGTATTACTAATTCACATTCCAACAGTAGTTTTTGAGGTATCAAGGCCAGCAAAACCTTTCTTTATACAATGTTTCAATAAACATAAAAATAAGGGTGCTTTGCTCTTGGGCTCATTTTAGATTTTCATAATTTTTGGACAATCAGTATAATAACGCAAAACTTTTTATGAATAATATATGTAAAATGCAAAATAATTATTTTTACAGGTATAGTTACGTCCATCCGGGGACACACTGTATAAGGCTATAGTCATTTGGTAGTAACTGCAATACATTCTACATTTCTCAATAGAAGGAAGGTTTAATTGTGCGAAGGGTTCCGGGTACTATATTAAAAAAAATAGATAAAATTTGTTTAACAGTAAGTAAACTTTCCTTTTATTAAAAAGAAGGAAATATATAAAAATGTATTAACAACAAAAATCGCAATTTTCCAGAATTAACCAGAAGACAAATATTTAACATGCAACGGGATTTTCTGGATTAGATCCCGAGGCCGCCACACAATATATTAAAACAAGGATTTTAAATCAATTTACACAAAACATTAGTATACATTACCATCATTTTTGGATTTTAGATTTCGTATTTAAAATATTAGTTGCCTTAATATAACAAATATATATAAAAAATTATATTGTTCTAAATTACATGTACATATTAAATTGCTAATTCGCTGTATACAAGTTTTGACACCCGAAAAATTTGACCGAGTTGCGTTCCGGTATGTAAAATGGCGTAGTTGACCGAGTTACGTCCCAGGACGGAATTTAGTCAAGCAGTTTTAGGACCGCAGGTTTTTCGATTACAGGACTTGACTCGAAACCTGCGTTGACTCTTAAAATGTCAACAAATTCTCTAGTGTTTCAGTTATAGTATATCAAAACTACTAAAGGAATTTTGGTTTTCTTTACAATAAAACTGTGTCCTGTTAAAGGCTTGTATTAAGTTATCAAGGCTTGTTTTCCCCAGTACACTTACCATGTTCCGTAAGCCTAATGGACACAGACCTATTAGTTTTACTTATATACACTTTGCGACAGGAGTGTGGGAGTATATTACAAGAATGTCATTCATACAGGCTGAAAAGGAAATGACTGCATAATTTTTAACACGTAAAAATACGGCTCACTTTCAACAAGAAAAAGTCTTACATAAGTACAAAATTTAAAAAAGTAATTTCAGAACACACTCTTCAGCAACTCGCAAGTTTACTTGCCCCTGCAGTTATGTTTCTCTAAGTTGCTACTCTCTAAACCGATAAGAACTTTCTGTTATTAATCAAGAACTATTTTATTTTTTTTAAATTATATTGATGGAAATATCATTTGCATTCATGTAAGTTTCAGGCATGGACTTATATGGACTTATACTTATTTAGGACGAAGCACTATAAAGATTCCAGTCAGAAACATACCAAATGATAAAAATTTTGTTAACCTTGGCATTAACACATACGAGAAACAGTAAACGTAATTCAAGCAAATTAGTTCCATTAAATTTTTATTTGTAGGTTATATGAAGATATACATCGTGGTAGTGAAATTTTTGACGAAAACGATTTTTGCCACAGTCGAATTTTGATGATAAAAATACTCCAGATACTCTCCAAGTGAAAATCTGAATTGCCGTTGCTCTATTTATAAAAATGTCTTCGTTAATGTACTGTGTATAGCGGAAATATAAAAAAAAACGAGGGTTTCTATTAAGATTTTTTTTTAATAATATATCTCAACATTCAAAAATTAAAAACTAATTTCTAAATCAAATACACTAATCTATTCTAGCGTTAATAATAATTTGTCCACCACTCAGATTGTAGAAATTCAATGTTGCCGTAAGAGTTTTTGCTCTAGATTAAATGTAATTTTACCTGTTAAAATATTTGCAGTTATTTTCCTTTTTGCCCTTGCAGGTCGCCATAAAGGTATTTAATATAGTGATTAGTGATTCAGTTATGTTTGCTTCTGAGATTGGTTGGTGGAAAAGAAAGGAACTTTCTAGACAAAATATTTTGTGAACTTAAATGAATTGTAACCAGTTCATCTAAATATGAATATGAATAATATTTTTGATACTTCCAACGCAAATAATTAGATTTTCCTCTAAGTTAGACGGTAGCAGCTCCAGCTAACTGTAGCTGATATATGGATTCGTCTGTACTTTAGTACATATACGCTAGAAGTCTCATCACCGGTTATTAAAATTTAATATTCAGTTTTCCGCTATTTGAAATTCAAACTAAATAGATAAAATATTTTTAGTCATCTTGTGTTACTTTCTAGAGAAACAGTGTGACGTAAACCTAAAAAAATAATTACTAATTATATAAGCTTCTACTGTCTTTTTGTTAACTGTAATATGTGCATGCCTACTAAATGCATGTAACGTTTTATTATAAATACATTTTGGAAAAAAGGACTCTCTCTTAAACACGAAGTCATAATCACATAATACAACTACAACTTAATTTGAAATTATTAGGATATGTATTAGATCGTACGTAAGGAAAATAATGACTCATGAAAAAATGTCTGCCTGAACTAATTTTTAAACAGCTACCCATGTGGAATATATTTATTAATCAGACATTATCAAATTTTTTGTCTAAAAGCGTAAACCAGTACACTAATGAAGCAACTCGCCGACAGTCTTCTAATTAATCATTGTTATTTTGAGGTAGATGTTTAATTAACAAACATAATTAGTGCACAAAAATGCCTTGTCAGTCCGGGCGGAATATTTACTTACTTTGTATTTTTACTTAATGATTTTTATGAACCTTAAACGGTGATTATAACGGCGCTGTTTGGCATTTGGGGTTGTGTTATAGGGTTAGTAATGAATCATATTTCTTTTTTAAATTCATTCGGGCGTCTGCCATGTGCAAGAAAGGTACAGGGTTGGTAGAATAATCAAGAATCCAACTATTTGTACAGGGGGTCCGGATTTGGTTGCAAAAGCAGGGTCTCTCGCTTATTTTTAAAGATAGAACCTTGCGGTTTTCACAAACCTTAGCTAATTTTTTGTGAAACTCATGAAGCCGTAAACAAAATTTTCAGAGCCTTCTTCGTTTATGAGATACAAGGCGAAATAGAAAATTTTGCATTTTGGGACCCCCCTCGTATCTCGGTTATCCTTTAACTTAACGCAAAGGGAAAAATTGCTGCTTATGCAGTTTTTTATGCTGGATCCAGTGGGGTAGTATATTTTTCATTTGAGTTGTTATTTTTTAGATATGACCTAAAGTTGTGTTTTTTTAAATGGGACACCCTGTATATTTGTCCAGAAATTGATTTGTCCTTTTAAAAGCTTCTCAAAAATATATATATAGTATGGGTCTATTTTAATAAACAACAACAAAAATCCTAATTTTTATAATTATCATCCCAAATTTTGCAGTAGGGCATGCAAAACGATGCCGTTTTCTTTTGTTTTCTTGGAAGCAAATGACATTTCCCAATTTTGTTCACGTATATAAAATATAACGCTAGTTTTTTGTATTTATTTATTGTGTAAAAATATATTTGTATTATTATGGAAGAAAACCAAACTTTCGAACATTATGAAAAGTACGATATGTTAGCTTGTTTTATATTAAGTAATGAAAATGTTGAAGCGGCTTCTGAGATGTATTTTAACAGGTAAATAGTTAATTTTTAGGTATGTTGAAATACTATTGCTTAATTTTTATTTAGATATCCAGAAAGGAGGCAACCTAATATATCCACTATTATCGGATAAAAAAGAATTTACTTAATCACGGATCATTTATCAAACCTCGTACGAAAACATATAATAAAGAAAATCGGGAGGTTGAGGAAATTAAGGTTTTGGCTAATGCAGAAGCTTACCCTACAAACTCTTGTAGTGCCAGTGAAAAGAGCATAGGGATTCCAAAAACTAGAGTTCAAGAAATTCTAAAAAAGCACAAATACCACCCATACAAATTTAGGCTCGTGCAGCACTTACAGCCAGGGGATGCAGAGCGTCGGGTAGTCTTCTGCAATTGGTTTCGAGAAAGATGCGATATGGTTAGAGATTTTGAAAGGAAGTTTATATAGTCAGACGAAGCACATTTCAGTAATTCTGGTATACTCAATAGGCACAATAGTAGATTCTGGTCCCAGGAAAATCAACACCAAATATTTCCCAGAAGACAGCAGGGCAGGTTTGGTCTAAATGTGTCCTGCTTCATATTAGGAACACATATAAAATTTTATATATTTGAGGGAAATCTAACAGCCAATCGCTATATAGAAATTTATATACCTATACCTGAATTACTTGACGATGTTCCTCTAGCGCAAATTAACGAAATTTATTTTCAACAGGACGGTGCTCCTGCACACAATTCTGGAATGACGAGATTATTTCTGGACAATAATTTTACCAATCAATGGATCGGAACAAATGGACCCATAAGATGGCCCGCTAGGTCCCCAGATTTGTCGATTTTAGATTTCTTTCTATGGGGATATCTGGAAAATAGAATTTACAAAGACCACTATGATAATGTCCAAGATTTAGGAAATGCAATAAGAGAAAATTTTCGCTATTTACAAAATCATCCCGTTATTTTGCTTAATTCCCTAAAACGAATACGAAAATTGTGCGAACCATGCATAGAACAAAATGGAAATCAGTTTGAACAGTTCTTTTGATTTCCTTGGTTACTGTAGTTCTTATACGACAGTTGATTTTTGCTGAAAGGCTTGTTACATAATAATTTATTACTGTTTTGCTCTTGTGTTACATAAATCTAGGTAGGTGGTACTTTTTTGGTGCGAAATTATTTTGATAAATAGATTTAATTACATATTTATACATATTTTGATAAATAGATTTAATTACATATTTATTTTGATTTATTGTTAGGATGTAGATATTATTAACGACTTTAAACAAAAGGCAGCATTGTTTTGCATGGCCTACTGCAAAATTTGGGATGATAATTATAAAAATTAGGATTTTTGTTGCTGTTTATTAAAATAGACCCATACTATTATATATTTTTGAGAAACTTTTAAAAGGACAAATCAATTTCTGGACAAATATACAGGGTGTCCCATTTAAAAAAACACAACTTTGGGTCATATCTAAAAAATAACAACTCAAATGGAAAAGGTGACTACGCCACTGGATCCAGCGTAAAAAACTACATAAGCAGCAATTTTTCCCTTTGCGTTAAGTTAAAGGATAACCGAGATACGAGGGGGGTCCCAAAAATGCAAAATTTTCTATTTCGCCCTGTATCTCATAAACGAAGAAGGCTATGAAAATTTTGTTTACGGCTTCATGAGTTTCACAAAAAATTAGCTCAGGTTCGTGAAAAACGCAAGGATCTATCTTTAAAAATAAGCGAGATACCGTGTTTTGACTCAGAGATAAAAGTTTTGTATCGTGTTCAGAATAACAATAGAATTTTTTTTTTCATTTTTTATATTTTGAATATATTTTCTTTTTTAACCACCACATTTACTTTGTTTTTAAAATGATCCTTTATTACTGAACTTGAGGTTGTAGAGGGTTAACTATAGGAGATTCAAAAACACAAACGTAGTAGAATTTATATTATATTATCTTATAAAGATATTATATAGACACAATATATATATTTTAAATGAAACACTGTATTTTTATTTCGTTCCTTTCGCCGAGTTCAAATAAACCAGATTTGATACCTTTATCATCACAAACAACCTAGAAAATTTACCAAAACTGTGTACAAGAGGCAAAATGAATTAGAGACAAAGAACAATATCATTTTCTATACTTAAAACTGTAGGCTTTTATTGATAATATTAAACCGATTACAGCAATATCACTGCAATATTATAATATATTCAGTTCCTATCTTAATATTTTAATAATTATTAACTGTCTAAAACTGGAAAACTATATTACTCTAGTAATGGTATAACGTACAATAGGTGTAGGTTCATTGCAAAAGAGATCATTTTTTGACCCATATGTCTGGATATCTTCACACAGGCAACCAATGTATTCAGAAAAGTAACGGAATATTTTATTCACCATTTATCTTCCCATTTGGTAGCTTTCAAGAATATATCCCTCCATTATTTGTCAACCATCTTTATCATTCCAACCCTAAAATAATAAATCAATACAAATAAAAAAAATTATTACGGACCATTTCCTTACAATGGCTTTATAAATTAAAAAATCCTATTGGTAGGCTTTCTAGATGGACAGTTTTATTATCGCAATTGATGACAAAATATTTATGTAGCAGATGCCTGAAGTAGAATTCCGGTTACTGGAATTTTAACTCTAGACAATAAACAAATTGTTCCTGATAAATAGTATTCCAGAATGTTACTTAAAGTTAATCATAATTTACATATTAATTAATGAAAGGCATGGAAAATAATTGTTCCTAAACCTAATCGAATAACTATTTTTAAAGGTATCACGAAAATCCCTTAGCAGCTCATTTTGCATTTAAAAATGTTAATTATAGTTCAGGTTGCCTAGAAAGATCCGCGACCTTAAAAAATATAATTTTATTATTTGCACTTTCCCACGTCGAAAAAGGTTGTACAAATAACAGAACAAGATTATTAACGAAAAAGTGACTGAAAAAGACTAATTAAAATATTTTATATATAAATTTTTAACTCCTTGTATATCAAAATTGAAGGCCTGGTAGTCATTTTCATATCAACTTTTAGTTATAAAATAAGGCAGAAAATTACGTCCATAATTTTTAACACCCTGTGTATTGGATTCTATATAAATATGTGTCATAATATGTATTTAGTTAAAATATTAAACACAATATTTGTATTTAGTGTTTTAGAATATGCCATATTGTCATCCGTGTTTCTTAGGTGTTAAACCTTAAAATGTCTTTTTTAAATTTTTAACAATAACTTATAAACAAATTAAACCAGTTGTTTTAAAAGAAATTTCATGTCTTTTTAATAGCTCTAAATGGAAAAACTGCCTACAATATTTTGTCATGATTATCTTCGGTTAATATGACAGAAAATTAGATTAGCTCAATTGAATACTGATTTTGTCAAGCCATTGAAAGAAACTAATTCTTAACTTCAGTATAGGGAACAAGCCATAGTCAAATTTACCGTCAAATATTAAATTGTTTTACCACTTACTTAAACAAGAAAATAAAAGCGAATTATA
The DNA here is from genome assembly GCA_030620095.1 of Kuschelorhynchus macadamiae. Lineage (NCBI taxonomy): Eukaryota > Metazoa > Arthropoda > Insecta > Coleoptera > Curculionidae > Kuschelorhynchus > Kuschelorhynchus macadamiae. Next base: position 44,966 of record JAUTXW010003480.1, read on the forward strand.
CTTTCGTACCCAGCACGGGGTGTCGGTTTCAATAAATGTTTTGATATCATTAAATGTTATTCCCACAATTGAAATTGATTCAATCTACATTCAATCTCTGCTATTTTAAATAGTGTTCAACTGAATAAATAGCACGAACGGTTGTGTTGTGTAGAATTCAGTGCCGTGCCGTCTTAACTTTTCCTTGGCTGCCTAAGAAGATACGATTAGATGTTATTATTTGTAATTTTAGACAATACTCTTTAAAGTCTGTTTTATGTTGCACCATTTGTATGTGTTTCAACTCTTAAATATCTTAGAGTTTCTCAAAATGTTCACCTTTTTTTATATTTGCCTCTCGGACACATTTATTTCTATTAGCCCCCTTTTTTTAGTTGTTGAGTAAAGAACAGATAATTTTATTGATGCGCTATTTAGATAATTGCAGATTAGGAGATTAAAAATAGACCTTTGCTGATAACAGGTTCCATAATAGGGAAAACCTAGAAATAAATTAACGATCAAAATGAGAAGCTTTTCATTTATGCAATAGAAATGTAAAGTAATTCATATGTATAATTGTTTTCCTTTCCCTAACACTCATGACCAAAAGAGGCATAATAAATTTAATTTTGTCAGAGCAAAATTAACGAAAACGAAAGGTTTTTGTATGGTCTCTATTCGTACAGAATTTACTTTAATATGTCCAGTATGAATTCAGCCTCTTTTACAGAAAAATATGAATCCAAATAATTTCCTAAATAATTCCACGGATGCCTCAGGAAGCACTAGGCGGTCAATAAGGACATCAATCCCGAAGGCTTTTTCTAATGGCGGGATTTTCAAGATTGCTTGAGATTTACTGTAGGTATTAGAGATCGAAAAAAAGACAGAATAATGTCATTTAATAACTTTATCATTACACTAAAGCAGTGGTTGTTAACATTTAAGTGTTCAGGAACCATTAAACCAAATCTTTATCTTGCCACGCACCACTAACCATTAGCCAGTAATTAAAGTTATGTTAATGTAGGCACTGACATCCAAATGTTTCCTGACCTTATTTTTAATTGCCAAAACTGCTAGGACTCATTGCTCGCATAAATATGTGGTTGAGAATGATGTTTGAAATTTCTTAAATGTTAGAAAAACAAATTTGCTGTTGTTTTCAGAAATATTCAAGTTTAATTCATGTATCGAATATATGATTTCAGTTAATATGGCTGCAATTCAAATACCTCTTGTTAAATTTCATAGGACATATTGAAGATCTTGACAATGAAAAGATGACAGATCAGTTTCCGAATAGCACTCGTTCTTGTCGTCAGGAATATGACGATTAAATTAATTTCTCAACTGATGTAAATGGGGTGTACTGTTTTTTGTATTCCTCCTTTAATCTGAGCACAATGTTCGTTAATAATTGGTTTTAACGTATTAAACGCAGAAAAGTGATCTCTTTTAGTTTTGCAGATTCACAAGTCAATTTTAGAGACGTATTGAGTTTGTCTCAAATGCAAATTTGTTACTCTTATTAATTAATAACAGTTTAACTTTATTCAGTTCAGACAGTTTGGTCCTCATGCCGACTTACTTGAGTGTAAAAACAGGGTTCCGTGTTCGTCCATTACTCTGTAGAATATTTTGAAGACGCTTACTAAATGCACTACTTTTGATAAAATTGTCAGCTTTTATACATTTTTTCATTGTTTTATCAAACCAGACTGGGAGTATTTTGGTAACATATGCTTAGCGATCATTGTGTTTTATTAAAGCTTTAAGACCAGATCAGGAGACGAGCATAACAAAAGCTCTTTCTGTACAAAATCCTACAAACTTTATCACATAATGCCATGTTTCTCAAAGATTGATTTATTATATGCATAATGTCTGAATTTTGGGACATTGTTTACTGCTCTTTAAATTTTTTATGTAGTCATCAAAATATATAACAAATACGAGTTGTTGATAACGTTATATACAACGGCTGTGGATATGTACTAAGTTTTATCTCTTCAGTGTCTACGTTGTTCTATTTTGGATACGCGACTTCACTATATTTTTTGGTAGTGGATTTTCACGAATTTCGTTTTGAGCATCTTGTCCTAACACTTCTTCGACAGCTTTAAGCCGATACTTGAGACTAATTGAAACAAAAAAAACGAAAACAATGAAAAAACGAAATATTAATCATATTTTTCGATAGGTCAATGCAAATACATAAATTGTAAATATAACATTCGTTATATTCGTAATATTGCCGTAAAGCGGTTAATGAATCCAGGTGACCTAACAAAAGGAAATAATCAATACATATGCGAAGTGAATAATTTCGATAAAATTGAAATTAAAATGACGCGACCTTAAACCCTATTTTGTTATCGTTATACATGCAAAATAAGTTAAGTTAAACAAAAAGTACACTGAACTAATATAGTAATTAAAGTGTATTAGAAAAAAAATGTATTACTTTAATTTAATATGTAATAAACATAATTAATGTTAACGGACTATCAGACAGTTCAATCCTTATAAAATATTTTCAAATGCTATGCAGCAACATGACACTCAAAAAGATTTAAGTAAACAAGCAAATAAAAATCATTTCAATGAGACGTATTCATTATAAAAATCATTTTTAATGAGGTACACTTTGGTTTTTTTTTCGGAAGAGGGTAAACATAGGGATGTTTTCAAATGTTCTGGAAGATGATTGTAAGGATGTGGAAGGAATGGGAAGGTATATGTCATGAGTTTCTGATAGGATATACGAGTTGTGGCCTTTCCGGGAATGTACTTATATGTTTTCTTATCAAACAGACGGTTTCTAAAATATATAGTGCTGGAATTGTTAATATCACATGTTTTTTGAAATAGTATTGGCAGTGCGCTCTATTATTTAGACCAAACAAATAGGGGACTGCTCTTATTTGAAGCCTAAAAATACTAAGAAATTGCTCAGTGGTACAGCAGCCCCAAAAGAGAAAGCTATAGCGGAGATGGGACTCGAATAGAGAGAAATAAGTAAGTCTGGCAGAAGACACGACCAGTTCTTTTGAAACTGATCGAATGGCAATGCAGGCGGTAGTAAGTTTTTTAGTTAAAGTGTCAATATGCTTAGACCATTTTAGGTTGTTATTTATATTTAAACCCAGGAATTTAACCGACTCAACGTATTTAATACTGCTGTTAAGTGGCTGAAAAGATTGTAAAATCCCCTTGTAAGATAAAGCCACCGTTTTATCCACATTGAAGCAAAGTAGATTGGAATCGGACCAAACCTTAATCATAACAAGGTCGTTGGAAATATTAGAATGTAAAGACGTTGTATTAAAACCACCCCATGTTATGCTTGTGTCGTCAGTACAGAAAGAGATTTTTCCATTAATTTTTAGGTTGGTGACATCATTAATGCACAACAAAAAAAGAATAGGTCCCAAGACCGAACTATGAGGGAGTCCTTTGCCCTTACAAATTGTTGCCTATTCCCGAGATAAGATTTAAACCAAATTAAAGAAATACCACGGATTCCATAAAAATTTAGCTTGCTTATCAAAATTTCATGACTAACTCAGTCAAAGACATTTGCGTAATCACAAAAAACTGAGGCTGTGGGGTGGTTGTTATTGAGAGATAAGTAGACGTCGCTAAGCAACGAGAACATGGCGTCACTGGTGCACTTGTTGGGTAAAAATCCAAACTAATCCGGAGATATTATCTGTAGCGTATTTGCTACTATTATAACATTTTTCTAGTAATTGCAATCCATATTTTATAAATAAATTAAATTACAGTAAAAATGTAGGGAGAGTCTCGTTAAACGTTTAATTAAATTTATTTTTAATAGAAAGTTTGATTTCTTCAAATAAAATTGAAGTATTCTTCGCTGTTGTGTTGACGCATTGATGTCAATATTACCTACTAACTTTGTTCAAAATTTTATTTTGACAAGTGGAATGTTTCTCGTTGTTTTCTCCTTCTTCTAATATGTATTTTTCTATGCCTAATGCTTTTAAACCAAAAGTTCACCTGTCCGCCAGAAACGGGGATCTGCCATTTCAAAGTAACGCCCTTGTAATGGGTCACCCTTTAATTCTAAATTTTTATTTCCAGCTGAATAGTTCAAATAATAATATTATAAACATTTTTTCCAACTGTACCAAATTATGAGAACGCAAAAGTTTAACCGCTATTATATAACCAGTTAGGGCAACTAAAACGTAATGGGATCCGCGTTCAGAGAGTAGGCAAATCTTTCCTTTCTCACAATTTAAAAATAATTGCGGTATAAGAGTGCAGCAGACGTGGTGGCTACTGAACGTTACAATCAGCATGCCGACTAAAAATTATTCGTACGTGATCATCCTACTGCGTTTTCTGATTTGGTGCTACCGTATTCATCGGGCAAGGACGTCCAGATGGTAGAATAAAATAATCTGTTAGATTGTATTTTGAACATTGGCGCATCTTCGCAAAAAGCTCTATTATTTATTATAGAAGAAATGATTAAGCCGGCAGACTGATACTCAGCCTTTTCTGTTATTAGATAGAGGGCAAGAATCTTCTATTGCCAGTGGCGTAGCTATGCTAGGGCGATTCGGTGCGCCGCACAGGGGCCCCGACCTGTGACTGCAAAAGCAAAAAAAAACGAGACCTGAGGCCCTAAGCTGATATCTTTCCGTATTTAAACTTACCTATACGTATCTAAACTCATTTAGTCTCAAAATACTTTTGCTCCGACTCCCTACTACGATGATCTAGTTTCACTATTGGATCACAGGACTTGCTCTTTACCCCTTTATTTCTACTGTTATAATTCTCTACTATGAGCATAATATAAACGTCAAAAAAGGCCACTTTCAAAAAAGATAAAGAGTCGACTACATTTAGGCGCTGTACTAAGGGGCGACAGGGGGAGGGCGGCACCATCCCCCAATATCTCGAACAGTTAACTAAGTAGGCTTAGTAGTTGTATTAGTAGGTAGTATAGTTAGTTAAATTACGAGAAATATTTAACAATGAAAGCGGCGTGTCGTCCTTACGAAAATACGGACCTTTTTATTTGGTCGTCGGCTGCAAAACTTGGTTAATTTAACTAATACAAAAGGGCAGAATTTTTTTAGACAATTGATTTTTCCTGTCGTGCCCCCCCAGCCAGAAGGGTCCAAGGATGCCCCTGACTACATTTTGTCGAAAATGTCTAATATTTTGACAAAAATATGGTGCAGTTGTCATGCCAGGCCAATTTTTGTTTATTTGATTTTATTGTTTCTCTAAAATATTAATGTAAAATAGACCGAATTGGAGCAAAAAGATTTCTATGCTCTTTGGTTGGGGTTTTAAGGCGTTTATGTTTATCTTAGTCTTGACTGAGCCATCAGAATTAACGCAAACATATACGATTAAAGGTTATTTTTATTATAGTAATAAAAAAACTACTTATATTCTTTAATTGCATGTACAAAAATAATAAAAATTGTGTTAACTAAAATAAAAATCATAACCTAAAAATTTTACGTTCATTGAATTTCTGCTTGCCGTCAGCAAGCTCCTTGCTTCAATCCAAAGTCTACTTTGAAGTGCACCTCGAATTTTGTCTAATGTCAATCAATTTCACAAAAGGTTCGAATTGGAATTGAATGTCAATGTAACTTTAGTCCAGACTGATTTCACTGTTCTGTCCAGACTTGATATTCAATAATAAGTAAGCTGATTTTCTTAAATTGCAATATTTGTATTTTTGTAAAGACCTTATAAAACGTTATTTTTCCTTTCTTTACTTGAACTAAATTGATGGACACTCGAAAGGAATACGAGAAATTTCTGACTAAATTTCCGATCTGCATATGTCGAGAACCAAATGAGTTGTGATTGTTGGTGTTATTTTACAAAATTCTTCGAAACCAAACTGGGAAATATACAACTTTGGGCTACTTGGGTAAATATTCTGAACGGGTTAGAACCTTAAATTTTTGAAAAATTCCAAATGAGAATCCAGGATTGTTTTGATATTTGCTTTTTAACCATACTTGGACGATCTATGAACAAGTACCGAAAAACAAGTTCTATCGATTTTTGATAGTTTCATATTTAATTAATCTACAGGGAATTACCAAAAATATGGACTTTACCTTAAAAATTGAACCATAACTTAAAAATGTGTAGGTAAAACAAACGAGTTTTTGAGCACTAATCGTCAATAGTGATACCGTTAGCATAGGTAGGGGGTCATGATAATATACAGGGTGAGCCAAAAGTTAGTCAATTGGTACTAAATATGAAAATATTTATATTTGTACATTTTTATAATTTTAACTTCCAAAAACACAGTTGATTACATGATTCAGTTGAAATAAATATACTTTTATAATATATATTGCTTTAAATTACTGATTAACACCCCTTCACTCCGCTCCCTCCCCTCGGTTATCTGGGAAAATTTCTCGGGAAAAGGGGCCCCATAAAATATCCTGCACTGGAGCCCCAAAGCTTCTAGCTACGCCACTGTCTATTGCATCTTTATCTTAAAACGGAATCTATAAATAATTATGGTTGTCCATCGCATCGACTGAAACTGATTGTATTCATACCTGTTAAGCTCATAGAGAAATTGATTCTGTTTCTATAATAAAACAGATTTAATTTCTAATTAGTATTCTATACTTTAGTAAAACTCTCTACCGTCTTTGGTAAATGGGTAAAAATCGAACGTTAAAGGAAATCGAAATCGATCATAATAAATCCTTCCTTTCATCCATCACATTTTGTTTAAATACTTGGTGTCCCAGAGTATTTTGACACATTTTAACTCTTTATTACTTGAAAACGGATTGATGCAGAAGATGCATTCCATTATTAGGAACACCTCTTCGAGAGTTTTAAACATACAAGACTAATTAAAGTTTCACCGACGTGTGTTTGTTTTTTCGGATTTGACAATTAAATTTGAAATTACAAACCACACAGTCAATGTTTTTTCAGACACTGCTAACGTGTTCCTCCGAGTCCAAACTATCTGCTAATTTGACTTCAAAAAATTCTTTAGCTTTTAAAAATTATCTAGTTTACTACAGTGGCGTATTTAAGGGGGGTTAGAACCGGATTCGGCGGTAAACCCCAGTTTTGTTTCAGCTAAAATTAAAAAAATCCGTAAATTTGCTTTACCAGGAATGTTCCTTCTTCCTTTTATTAGAAATAGTGAAGTGTGACCCAACCTCGTTACGCACGTAGTCATTCGGTAAGACATAATATACTGTTTTTTCACATATTTTTATTGTGCGTTATTCTGTAGCACCATATTGGATTAACACTAATATGATGCCACAGTTGATTTTTCGGCAGAAAAATAGTAGTTTTTATACTGTTTTTTTAAGGCCGCCATTTTGTTCCGTCATGTTGAAGTAGTACTCGTTAATCCTTATGTCACATTTAATTTTTTTTGCAAAATTTAAAGTCATTTGAATAAGAAGTTTTTTTAGACATCTTATTTGGCCGCCATTTTGTATCGCCATCTTGAATTCGCACCACAATTTTACCATTTTTTCTTTATGTCACAATAAATGCTTGCAAAACATTGAAAATTAATCTAATAAGTAATTTTTCAGGCCGATTTTTTAATCATTTTATTAGGCCACCATTTTGTTTTGCTATCTTGGATTCTTAAAAATGTTTCAAGTTCAATCCCGTGTTACACTTCATTTTTGAGAAAAATTTCGGGTAAATTGTATAAGCAGTTTTCTAATATTTCACTAGGTCGCCGTTTTGTTCCTTCATACGACCTTAAGTTTTGACCAAAATTGACTCAAAATTTGAAGTGAATCGTTATTTTTTTAGCTTTGTCGCGAACAGCGCGAGAGACCGACAGACAGACCCTAAGACATAAAGATCTGTAAAAATCTGACAGGGTAATGTTGTTCAACCTTACAATACTTACGCGGGAAGTAAAAGGTCAGTTTTTTACCAAGATAGATCTTGGTGATAAAATTGACTCTTTATTTGGCTCACCGATTGCCCCATGTAGTAACTGCGTGGAACTGCGGCAAATGAAACATAGGTAAATTATACTATAAAAGTGATTTTTATTATTTGCTGAGAATTTAATATTTCTTTTTTGTGACAGTTTTAGCGGATATTTTGGTGCATAGGTGGATCTATTCTAGGTTCGAACCAGGTTAGCTATAACATATATATAAAACAAATAATGACTAATCCTTATTTTATATTGTTTTTTTTTATTTCCATGCCAGAATAGCTGAAGCGCACCAGTCGCCCGCTTGTATGTATGACTACACAGGAACGTCGTGTACTGTCTGCAGACCAGATGCAAATAAATCGTGCTTTATAGGTCTATTTCTTTAGAGACACAATACAAACATTGTAGTTATAAATGCGTTGAGCTACGCGGATAACTCTCTATGGATCCCAAGTATACACTATAAAGTTGGGATCCATTTAGGAGATATTTTATTTTATGTTGGATGGATCGTCTATTCGGAGTATAATCTGTCTTTGGTAGGAGTTATTTTAGTCATAACACTATTTCTCTGCGGTACTTCCGAATTTTCAAAAAAAAAACTTGCTGTTTCGATATTTGGACATTACTGACGAAATCCACTATACCATAACTACTTATACACTTATGCTAAATCCTAGCTGTTTCTATACACAACTTAAACTGAATTATGTAATATAATTAAGGAAAGTTTCGTGTCATCCTACATATTTACTTACTTAAGTTAATATGGTACTTTACTTAAATCGAAAGACTGGTTCTAGATTCTTATGCAAAATACATTTTTACTCTGTCTTATTAACTGAACCACTACAAACTAAATACCATAATAAGCACGACTTAACTGAACTAAAAAAACCCGAAGTAAAGACTTTTAAATTACACTCCACATATACTTATACCGGCGGTGGAATCGCATGAAAATGAAAAATGAGCCAACCGAAAATTTCTCTTGAACACGCAAGATGACTGATAACGTTGCTTCGAAAATTCGTGAGTTGGAAATGTAATAATTTCTCATGTAAATCATTCCTAACTAAACATCCGCATAACGAATTTCCCCGCTGAATCGAATTGACGAATATTTATAAACATTTTTTTCAATTGGTTTGTGAAAAATATAAGAAAAATAATCAACTGACATTCTAGAGAATTAGAAATTACATATTTGTAAAGAATAAGTACTGAAATATTATTTTAAAGGAAATTTTTGGCTCTTTTGCATTCTAATAAATATATATGAATATAAATAAATGAAAAATACTTTAAGACATTAAAAAGGTGTATGATTTAGCCATCGACAAACTCTTAGAATATTGTTGCTTACAATAGTGTGTGAGGCATGTTCAAATAATTGCGAACGTCGGTTTAAAAATATGGGTATATCAGTCCAATTTAAATTAAGCAAAGATACTATGTTATTTTCTAGGGGCGACCAAAACTTATGGTTTCCTATTTTAAATGACTGATATTTTGACCTTTCAAAAAATTGGTTAAAACAATTCTGTTACTAAGTTGTCAGTTTGATAACAATTAAAACAGCTCCTTTTAAAAAGTACGAAAGGCAAAAAACGTTTTGCTGAGACTTTACAACCCCAGGCCAAGCAAATGGTGATAAAACTTGATAATTATTTTACTCAAGAAAATGATATTACAAGAAAAGTCGAGCAGAGAGTATCAAAAGCTCTAGGAATTAGTGAAAGTTTTGTTGAAAAGATTATTCGAGAAAAAGAAGCAAATATAGATCCAAAGAAAGTGAAGCCCAAAACTGAAGATTTACGTGAAAGTCAAAAGAGTAATGTACTCTATTTATGATTTATATACAAAAAAAATTCATGTCACTTCGAAATCCTTAAAAGATGTCTTGAAGCAACGGGGTCTTTTCGATATTGTGCTAAATTCATTTTCCAAAGTGGTAAAAAGTTTGAAATTTCGATTAAGAGGGGATTGAAACAGAAGATACCTCTGCCAAAAGGCGGAAATTGCTAGTCAGTGTATACAATTTTTAAAACACTATTTTGAAAACCAACATGTGGTGTGGTCAAAAGAAAAAAGTGTTGTGGTTCGGGTAAAAGATTTATCTTACATACAGGGTCTTCAACGGGTTTTAAACCAGGTCTAAGTTTCATCTTTTTATCAACTTCAAAAAACTTGGACTATCACGACAATATGGACAGCAATTTATTTGAAAAATGGATTGAACAACGAATAATATTCAATTTAGAAGAACCATCTTTAATTATTATCAAATCTATTGAACGAATGGTTCCAAATAAGATGTTTTTCTAAGCGAAAGTCGAAATTTTAAACATTTAGGTATTTATTTATGTTGCTGTAAAAGCGAAGAATTTAAAATAGTTGCCAATATTTAGGTTTTGGCTTGGCACCATCGTACTATCCCAATGATCCATTTAGTAGATCAAATAATGCACACTTTTATAAAGATATTAAAACATGCTCTAAAACAATTTAAGATGGTTTTAGATAATGCGTCGTATCATTCCCGTGTCCTTAATAAGCAACTGACGTCTACATGGAAAAAAACGAGATTATTGAGTGGCATCACAGAGAATATTTAAATCCTTTGCTGAACATGCTGAAGTCAAAGCTCCTGGTAATGGCAGAAAGACACCAATGCCCAAAAGAATATGCGGGGGATCAGATGTTACGGCAGCATGGCCATGAAGCTTTGCGCCTGTCACCATATCCTGCAATTGAATTAATATGGGCAGATGCAAAACATCAGTACCAAAAACGGATTTAAGATGGTTTAAAAAGATAGATGAGGAATATTGGAAAATATCAGTAGCAAACACAGAAGAACTTATTCAAAATTGATGGAGGCGGTAGCAAGTCTTAGATCTCGTCGTAGAGCCTTTAGATATTGATTTGAATAAAAATGGGGATTCATCTGAGAACGAAACTGAGGAAGAATATTTATTTTTATATTTATTATTTTTGTAAACCAAATTAATATTAATTAAAATATTATTTTAATATTTTCGTTTAGTCGCCAATGCTCAGTGCTAAAATCAATGCCAATTTTGAAAGGAATATTATTATCCACGATTGCTTTAGAACCACAAAATGAATGAAACATTAAGAAAATAATTAATTTAAAATCGAATAGAACTTTATAAGTCATAAACAATAATCCAGCAAAAGAAATATAACATGAAAATTAAATTGTGTTTAAAATATTTAATATTTTTTTTCCGAGTACTTACAGCATATTTTTAATAAGAAGTTTTCAACTAATAGATTAAAATTATTTTGTGGTAGTACACATCTGTTACTTTGTAATATTCAGCTAAAATCCACCTATGTTCTTTACTTCAACAACTGGTAAACACAGATAAACAAGCTATTGAATGACGCTTGCAACAAGACGATGACACAGGGATACAAGACCAAGATTACCATGGTCTTGGTCTTCCTCTTTTAATTCCTCATTACTAAGTCCAACACAACAACATAAATCAGCAACATCCGATTTATTTGGCCACTGATTTGTTTGCAGCCTAAATGGATGATTCTGGAATGATCAATAAAATTGTATTGAAAAGTATAAATTGTAAAAATGTATCTTTATGTTAGTCACAAGTAAAGCCCTACTTGGTTTAATAATGACCATGGTTGAAATCAGCCAGAACTTGTTGTTATTTGCGTTGCTACTAGAAAATTTTGAGAAAAGTTATTTTTAAACGCATAATTTATAGGAATCATAAAAAATAAAAACCAAAAATATATTAATTTCTGATTTATTGCTTGATGATATATACTTTAAAATCATTTAAAATAAAAAATTGGGCACCGCCTAGGAAAAAAAAACTGTCCCCTCAGTACACATTTAATATCTATTACATCAAAACGGAACCCGTTTACGGGACTGGTGAAGTAACTCCGCTTTCGTTTAATACTATTATCCGATAAAATATCAAATCAAGTTCCAGATTAACGTTGTTGGTAACATCGTTTAAAAGATGGATCAGGTGAGCAACGAGCAATTTAAAATTACATTCAGTTTTATTGTTATAGTACATTCAAGTATTTAAGTACTAAAAGCAATGTACTTATCTTAACAAAATGGTCGTCGCGCAAATGTGTAAAAACACGAAAAATGCAATAATTGGCAATAAAACTAGTTTTTGTAGTAAAATATGTGCAGTAAAATCACCACTTGTGTCTTATGCCGCCAGAGGGTTACCGACAAAGAACACTAAAGTGTTTTCATAACGTCAATTAATGGTTTTGGTTTTAAGCAGTACCCATAAAATTATAACAACGGCTTTTTGCCTTTAAGGGTGGCATCTTGATGTTGCTGTCTGGCTTCCATTTTGATTAGTTTTAAACACCTTTACAGTTTACAGCCCAATAAAATAAAATACTACAAATTCAAAGGCGACAAAAGAAGTAATAATTTGCTACTTTTGTATAATAAATTGCTGACCTTGACTTTGATAGAAGTAAATTGAATATTTACTACTTTTGGGTTATGATATTGGAAAATATATAAAAAAAAACGATTGTTTAAAATAAAATAAAAAATTAAGTTTTGATTTAGTATGTAAGTATTTAGAGACCGTCGTGTACAGAACTTTGCACATAGTTCTACAGGCATAATTGCTTGTATATTGTTTTTATGTAATATAATAATTGTATATTGTTTTTATAAAATATAAACCGGCAATTAATATAATTAAGATAAAATATGCCTAGAAAAGTGTATTTATCATGTTCTAACTTGTATTTTTAGACCGCACGCATTATATAATAGAAACATGATGGTAGACCGCATGCTATAGTGGGGTCAAAAATTATTCATAAACCCAGGGCCTATTTTTCGTATAAGCCCATCGTTAAATAGGCCCCATGCTCGGCATGACTCAACTATGATATTTTAAATACAATAACATATATACACAAACAAAAATATAAAATATATATAATACTTTACAACTTCACTACCTGTTTAGACCAAAAATTAATATTTATTTTTTTTTGTTTATATTTCTTTAATTTAAAACTGTTGTGTATTTTTATTTTATTTACTTTTGTCTTTTACGTTGGTTTTTCGAGAATCCTTGATGAAACGTTATAAATATAGTTTAACTTAAAAAAAAAGTCCTGACGGGGCGCCTGTTTTGGCCAGAGAAACAAAAATGGACTGAAAAGTGGTCAATAGCAATTGACTGAAACAATGTTTAAGTTTATTGCGTCATTAGAAAGCTGAGTTAATTTCTTATCACTTTGGTAATAAACTGAAACAACAACTAAACCCCTTATCCCAATTAAATGAGTTTAGACTTACTTAAAGGGGAATTTTAAGCTGTTTTAGGATTCTGATTCAGTGAGGCTCCTTAGTTTTTTACAAATTGGTGAGAGGGCTCTGTTTATAACGATTGCAGTTTTTTTCTCAATTTTCTAAAGGTTTTTAAAAGGAAGGTTATACTTCTACTAAGTATACTCAAAGGGTAATAAAAGAACAAGCGAACATGGCGAAAACCGCACATCGATATCTTTATTAGTTTTTAAGTTATTGACAAATAAGTGAATTAATGAGTATTTTTCGGGCGAAATTATTAACAACAGGGATATTTCCAGGGGAGTCCCCGGGCCCTTGCTATTAAGAGGGGGCACAAAAAAACCAACTGTCAAAAAAGTCATTCTTTTTGTCTTATAGTCATTTCAGTATAGATATCGGTTCTGCTTGCTGCTCATTCGGAAAAAATTTTAATCGTTACAAATAGCGCCATCTAAGCAATTTGTAAAAAACTAGGAAGTATCGCTCGATCCGAATCCTAAAACAGCTTAAAATCCCAGTTAAGTAACCTTAAGCTGTTCCAATTCGGATAAGGGTTTCAGAAGACGAATCAATCTAAATCTTTCGCAACTACCAGCACTCTCTTATTAAGGGTGATATGACAATAATTTTAGAACCAAAGTGAAGAGGAAATTAATTCAGTTTTCCAACGAGGTAATAGAAGTTATATTTAGTTCTGAGAGTTTTTGTAGAATTTTTGAAATGTATTGTTCGTCCTAGTAACTACACACCATACAAATAGGCCATACAAATATGCGTAACATATTTTGAAATATTATTTTGGTTAAACGCACTATTACAAATAAAGTGGTATGAATCTATAAATCACTAAATAATTATAATATATAAATAAAACACTATTATAATCAAGGTGGTATAGATCACTAAATCAATTAAAATGTATAAAATACTTTAAAAACAGTCGATACAATTTACTCTGTTAATAATATCCAGCAGGTATGAAGGCTTTTTAAACTTAATAATTTTATAACAAAAACACGCAAAGTGAAGTTTACGTTGGTTAATTATATTCAGCCAGCCAGCGCCTCTTAATTTATGAGTTATAGGGTTAGATCTTCTAATCCCGTAAATTATTCTTAGGCAGCTATTCTGCAATTTTTGGATGCATATTATTTAATACTCGATATTGGCTAGAATTAGTTTTAATGCTACATACCCATTTACATTTTTTATGATGTGCCCTCCATCCTTAAACCATACGTTAATAGATCTTCTATGTTCTTCTATGTCGCACGGAACCTGTCCGACCAAGCCGTGTTAGTGAAAGCTGTATGTACGACATCTTGAAATTCATAAAATTTGACAAAAAACATAAGGCAGTCGTCCATTATACGGCCAGGGCTTATAGAGCGCTAATAAAAAATTAATAATTTCATATTTCATGGTTATACATTAGAGCTTTGTGATTAAGTGCCGACAAATAATACGAGCTGTTTTTCGAAATAGAAAAAAAGATTTAAGGGTCAGTACTATTAAGTATTCCATGATTAAATTGAACAAAAAAATGAATTATTGAAATTTATTACATTTTATAGTTTTTAGGTAGGTTCAAGTAGTCAATGGCCCAAAAACAGAAGAATTCTTTCTAAACATGTATTTTTGCCAAAATGCTTGCAGGTACCATTTTTCCTAAGAATTCTAAAAGCAAAAGTTAGTTTAAATGTAGATTCTAAAAATATTTTTTATGGCATGGAATTAAAAAAAAACAGTTTTTTTTTGAATCCCAAAATTGTACAGTTAAAAATGTAACTGTGAGTAAAATCTGTTATAGTTACCTTAAAGTCTAGAAGCAAAAGCAGTAATGCCATATGCGTACGTACAGGGTGATGACTTAAATTTTAAATGGAAATATATCCGCTATTTTTAAAACTAGAAAAAAATATTCCAAACAAAAGTGGTTTGATTCGATCTTCTTTTTTATGTTTATATTTTAGTATATAAAGGGTGTTTCAAAAAGCAAGGAGGTACCAACTTTGTTTTTTTAAGTATAATTAACAACATTTTTTAATGTTTTTGACTTTTATATTAAATTCTGCATATTTTTTGCATAGTATACCATGTATCAAATATTAAGGGTTTTCGAAATATGGAAGGTTTTAATCTATTTAAATACCTGCTGCTACCTGGAGCTAAAGGTTTATTTTTCGAATGTCATGTATTGATGTCTGAAGTCTGATTTACTGCTTAGCTCGTTTTTATTATGTGCTAATCATGAGCATAAAGGTTCAAACTGATCGAGCTTTATTTCAAGAATAATGATAACGCCACAAGAACACGAGAAGAGAAGAAAATGTTCAGAATGGGAGTTAAAAAGTTTAATTAAGGATTAAGAAATAAGAAAGTGGCGAAACAAAGAACCGAATAAAAAGATCTTAATATATTACTTTATATATAACAAAAAAGGACACATGGATTTGTTCAAATTATAAGAAAGAGTCTTAATCAAGATCCAGATTACTTCAATAAAATTGCATGTACCGATGAGGCGATATTTACCACTACCGGTTTTTATAATCGGAAAAACAGCCATATTTGGTCCGATGAAAATCCACAAGCTGTCGAGCCAATTGCTTTTCAAGGACGATCCTTAATACAATTTTGGTGCGACATTTTAGGGCATCAAATCATCAAGATCAGTGGAAACTTAAATGCGTATCTGGAACTTTTGGAGGAAATTGGAGCACTTTATCGATGAACTACCACTTCAAACCTCAAGCAAAATATAATTTGACAAGACGGAGCACCACCCCATAATAATGTGACAGTAAAATACTTTCTTTAAAATGATTATCGGGTGTGGATGGGAGATATGGAACATTCAGCTAGCCCGCGAACAGCTCAGATCTAACGCCCACGGATACCTTCTTTTGGAGCTATTTAAAAGATACAGTTTATAGAGAAAGAAATAATAATATTGAAAAATTGAAAGAAAAATTATATGGGGATGAGATAGTAACATTTTGGTGAAAATTCAATATGGCGGAACAAAATGGTAACCTAACAAAATGTTAAAAACATTATAACTAAAAAATATTTATCCAATTGACCCAAAATTTTGCATATAAATTGGTTGTGATATGGGGATGAACTGATAAATTCTTTATACATATCCAAGACGCAACAAAATGGCGGCCTAATAAAATGCAAAAATAGTATTAACAAACTACTACATTGATTGATTTCAAATTTTGCAAAAAAAAAATTAAGTTAGTCTTATATGGATATAAACTGGCAAAAGTTTTGGTACTATATATATATATATATATATATATATATATATATATATATATATATATATATAGTATATATATATATATATATATATATATATATATATATATATATATATATATATATATATATATATATATATATATATATATATATATATATATATATATATATATATATATATATATATATATATATATATATATATATATATATATATATATATATATATATAATATATAAAAAATAAACTATCAAAATTTAAAAAAGGTTAGGTAGGTATACTAGTATACCGAAGCAGTGGTTTTATTCAAATAGATATGGTAAGTGTTTATTTGTATGAAAGTATATGTATGTCAGATCTGGACAATAAAAGTTGTGGAGATGAAAAACGTATATTTGTTTAAACCTGAATGATTTTTAGATACGTAAATAAAATAGATGTATTATCATAAATTCTTATTGGTGCATGCGCAATATGAATAGTGATATTGATAAGTGGCAAAATTTAATTTTCATGTAGTCATTTCTCGATGGATTTCGTCACAGTAGAAAGCTTAAGTAATTTCACGTACACAGTGTAAACAATAAATGGAAAGACAATAAAATTAACAGAAAAATTCAATTTTCATTAAAATATATTTTAATGTTATAAACATGGTGATGATGTTATTGCTTAAAAAGATCAAATAAAGTCACGCCGATGAAACTCCAGTCATATATATTGATTTGACGGGAAAATAGGCAGGACTGATTTTTCCACAGCTGATCTTGATATTCAAAATCGTCACTATTTTTATAAATTACTGCTAATACTGTATTTTCATATTTCCTTTCAGATAAATTAATAATCTCGTCCACCGATAAAGTGCCCTCAACTTGCTGTAGTTAAAAAGCTAAGTAATTTCTATTCAATTGCCTTTTAAAATAATATCATATTTTCTAAATTTTTAGCCATTGATTCAGAAAAACAACGTGGAAAAACTTAACCTTAAAATTGTTTGCAACAAATGTCTTTATATCTAATGGTTTTAAAAGCGTTTTAAGGTAGCGACTATAAGACTTATATACTGGGTGTCAACAAGATCGTTTTACACAGGGCTAGTCAATTGTTATATGTGATATATCTTACTGAGACACATATTTCTCATGAAAAAATAATTGAATATTACTTCTGGTTTTTCTGGAAGTAGACCTAAGTCAAGAATTTCAAATGGAACCCTGTATTTTTTTTCGTGATAGAGTTTATCTTCCTTGTTAAATGACACGTTGCAAGCTGTAATTTTTTTTTAATTCAATATGGCAGCCGTTTGTCGATACCGATTAGTTTTTTATGAAAATACACGAATTATTAAAATAAACGAATGGGCTATTTATTGGTTTAATTAAATTTAAAACAAACATTTTAATTTGTCAAAATAGAATAAGTTATTCTTCGGATAAATCAAGATTTACCAATATAGGGATGTTTAATAGAAATAATTTTCGTTATTCAGCAGAGGTGAATCAGATATTAGAAAGAGAAGGTGCTTTAGAGCAACGTTTAATTGGGCGTTCTGGGACTTAACATCATTGGTCCAATAATTTTTCATTAACCTTTAACTGGCGAAATGTATTAGAATTTATTGGAAATGATTTGCAATTGATTATTTATAGAATGTGCAATGAATTGCACATTTTATAAATAATTTGCTGCAAAACGAGAATCTAGTTTACTAACAAGATGGCGCCCCTGCTCATAATTCAAGACTTGTGGCAAATTATTTAAATGAATAATTTGGCGAGAACTGGTTGGGAACCAATGGATGAATCCGATAGTCAGCGAGGTCGCCTGACCTGATCTCGCTTGATTTTTTATTGTGGGATTATCTGAAAATAAAAGTGTACGCAACTCATGTAACATCATTTCAAAAATTTCTACTTATCCCTTTTTGTGACAGTTGAAGAGGTTTTTTAACTTTAATAAAAACCAATAAAAACCCATTTTGTTAATTGGTTCAATAATTCGTTTAACAAAAATGTTATCGGTATCTGCAAACGGCCGCCATATTGAATTTGAAAAAAAGCTTCCTGGTCCGCCATTATAAAGAAAATATCACTTGTTATATGTTTTTAAAAAGGGACTTCTAAGATCTATCAATCGTTAGGTCTTGCGGAAAAACCGGAAGTAACATTCAATTATTTTTTCATTAAAATTATGTATTACAATAACATACATTCAACCCAAATATCAAAATTGTAACTTAAAAAGCAGTTGGATAGCGCTGTGTAGAAGATCTCATTGACAGTCGGTATATCCGAAATGAAGCCTTGTAGCTGCAAAGCATTAAGATAAAACCTGTGAGATATAACCGAGCGTTTCTGTTCAGGTAAGACAGAATCGTTTTGTTAATTAAGTTAAAAAGATATAATTTTTTATTGACCCACGTATACATAGATATGGAGATATTATATTTCAAATAATTTTAAGATTATATTTGTTTTAAAGTAGAACAAAATGAGAAAATAAATAATAATTAATATATTTTCCGCCAATCTGACTGCCATCAAATTGTCGTAGACCATTTTTAAAACATTAAAAGTTACCTAGTAATATTAATTTCTATAGTTGTAAATAAAATGTATTCATATTAGTTAAGATGCATGACGAATATGTGTCATTTGTCGGAACTGCGCTACTTGAACCGTGAAACAAGTTTCTGCACAAAATTTGTCAAATAATAACAAACTATATAAACTTTTATTAATCCATTCAAAGTTAATCGTCATTCATAGTGCCAGCTGTGCATTCTTGCCCATCAAAAAGAGCAGCAAATAATTTAATTTTCTTGAACTCATATTTTGACATTCAGAAATGTTAAACAGATTAAGGGGCTGAACCACTTGGGCTTAATAACTTCTCTAAATAATAAACACTTTGGGTCAGGTCCTTGAGAATTAAGTGTTTGGAATTATTGACCAGGCTGGGTCCTTTCAGTTTCTTGGAATTCGGACTCCCGAAATACAGCCTATTTATAAATGTTTTAAAATTTTCAACGATTCTTAGTGCCATAAAACTAGATACCTATATCATTTTAAAGTATCACCAATGTGTCATGAAAAAAGGGCAATATGAGATTGGACAGATATTCTTTATTCACAAAAATCCTAGACTATACCTAACTGCGATATGGGCGCGGGCTTATTTTTTATAGCCCTATTTAATTCGTCTCTGTTCTTCTCAAATTTTGAGGGTAACTATGCTTTGTTGAATTTCCAACACATAATTTTGTATCTTTTGATTTCTGCACGCGGTAAAGATACAAAATATGTAACAGAACACGTTTTAGCACAACCCAAAAAAACTAACAAAAAAGGTCTTCTGATAATTAAAATACGGTTATATGTTACATGCAAAATTATGTTCGTATATCTATATGGGGGTATGTTTTATTAGCACGCCCATTTTCAAATATATTTAAACATTCTACTCCTGTTGGCGCACAATTTTCATTCACCCTGAACAAATAGGTAAACTTTTTTTTAAATAGGGGGTTGCATTAACCTATCTAGTTCAGTAAACCTCGTTTTCAGTAAATTCATAAATAATCATTAGTTTATCATATATTATTATCATATATTAATGCACATTACATATATATATATATATATATATATATATATATATATATATATATATATATTTTACTTATTTCCATATTTTTACCTAAATTTTAATGTGTTTAAATTAAATTTTTATAGACAAAATTTTTAAGGAATGTAAAGGTATTCCTTCGTTATCGTCGTTTTATCTCTATTAAACGACATGACATCGAATATAAAGGATCAGGCTCGTAGCCAGAAGTTCAGTTCTGGGTGGAGGGAGTACAAAATCAGAAGTTTGGTTCGGTGGGAGAGTCCAAATGGACAAACCTCAGGAAAATTGGGAAGGATCCTGATGGGTGTCAGTATATATTTCTAATTTTAAATTTATTAAAATATCATTAATATGCATTCAAATGTTTTTATGAGTCTACTGGGAGTCTAAAAAAAAATACATAAGTATAGTAAATTGTCATATATCCAGATATATATTTTTGTTCGCTTTTAGGAGATTTCGTGATCGTAGAATAAGTACTTAAATATTGAAGAATATTTACAAAAGAAAATCAGATTTGTATACAGGGCGTTGCAACAATTGGATCAGTTTTACACAATTTATAAATAATTCTTTGTTTTGTATAAAAACCGTTATAGCGTGATATAATTCAATAATAAATACCTATAATATTACCTTTTTAAAAAACTTGCTTTAGAGGTGAACAACTGCAAGTTATTATATATATATATATATATATATATATATATATATATATATATATATATATATATATATATATATATATATATATATATATATATATATATATATATATGTATATATGTATATTTAGACAAGTCTTATTTATGTCTTCAAACTTATTTTAATTTATTTATAAACCAAATAAAATATACAATGCTTAGTATGTAAATACTATTGTTTATAAATAAATTTATGTTATAAATGCTAAATTTTGTTTGTTATAACAGTATGCTTGATTATAAGGTGAATTATTTTATTTCTTTATATGATTTTGATTGCAGATACGGTCAAATTGTGTGTTAAATATATTGGTAAGAGTGAATTAATAAGCTATAAAAATGGTTCAGTGTTTTGTTTGAAGTTTAACACAGAAGAAGCAAATGGATTTAGAGTAATTACAAAAACACAATGTAATTAAGAAATTAACACTTGACGTCAATATTTAAACTTCTTAGGGACATCAAAGCGTTGCTGTATACGTCCCTCAATATTTTTAAAC
Organism: Kuschelorhynchus macadamiae; assembly: GCA_030620095.1. NCBI lineage: Eukaryota > Metazoa > Arthropoda > Insecta > Coleoptera > Curculionidae > Kuschelorhynchus > Kuschelorhynchus macadamiae. Next base: position 66,372 of record JAUTXW010003480.1, read on the forward strand.
GGAGCATTTGCTTTAATTGACAGGTTTTATGAACTTGTTTATGTCCATGTAGAAATTAAAGAGCTTGCTTAACGCACATTGGAAATCAGATATCAAGAAAAAATTAATTTACTCCAAGTCAGCGTTGCCAGAACTACGATAATTATCGTATTTGAACGATTAATTTGCTCAATTTTCCTGCTTGTACGAGGTACGATAACACTTGTACGATAATAGCAAAATGTACGATCATTTTGTAATTTCTACGAATCGAGGTAAACCTAGTTTCTTCAACGTATGTTACTCACTACTCAAATTAAAAGACAATTGGCGACACTACTGATAAAATATTTTTAATTTATTGGGGAACACCGATTTTAAAATCAATGAGCAATAAAGTTTAGAGTTATTGGTACTAGTAGTATCTGAAACATTTTCGTTTACTTCGTAACCTTTTCCGATTCATAGAATTAAACAAGTGTGTAAAAGCATTGATCGAAATGTTATATATTGAAAGTAGTGATAGTGAAGCAGAAAGGAGTTCAACCCCGAATAAAAAAGAAAACCAAGCGAAAGTAGTGAACTATTAAAACATCGATCTCAAAATTACCGACAAGTAGAAACCAACTAAAGATATGATTAATCGGATGATAGTCGGAATCGGCACCTGTTAGGCAGTTCTTGTCGGCGGCCCGCGCCGCACGATAGGTGCTAATGGTGACTAAAAAAGGAGAAAATATCGGCTCTTTATTTTGTATAAACTCACTGTACTTTTTATTTATCCTGGTATAGTCAAATTATTTAAAATCTAGTAGAAGGTGTGGTAGCTCTATATCTTTCTTTTTACTATTAAGTTTGTGAAATGTGCGAGAAGGAGATACAGAACAGTCCAGGCCTTGTACACAACTTTACATAGTTTAACGGCACACAACATTCTCAATATAATTTGTACTATAAAATACGATAAGTTTAACCTTTAAGAAGGAGAGGGGAGCATAGTTCTATAAAAGATAATAACACGTCGTAAAACTAAATTAGGATGATCTAAAACTTAAAACAAACAAGATCTTATCAAATATTCTCCAGGAGATAATACTATTATAAAAACACGTAATGTAAATAGGCAATTTGCATTTCAGACCCAGTTATAGGAATCTGAACTTGAAAGAACAAGAATCTACTCTTGATTAACCCAGTCAGTCAAACCTTTGAATTTTATAAGTGGCTGTGCTGTGTTGCTTTAAACTGAGTGTAAATACGTTCAAGACACTGTATATAGTAATTAACCAAAAAAATAAAAATCCCTGTAAACCTATTATTAAACTTAATAATAACGTGTTGAAAGAAGTTAGTGAATATAGATAGTTAAGACTGATAATACAAAATAATCTATTTTGGAATGCACATATAAACAATATCATTAATAAAGTGACATTAATGATTGGAGCGGTTAGAAGAAGTGCACAATAATTAAATAACAAAGCTAGACACTTAATTTACAACAGCTTCATATATCCTCTTGCGACATCTTATTCCATGTTGGGGGAACACAAATCACTACCTATTAAACAAACTACAACGGCTACAAAACAAGGCACTAAAAGCAGTATATCATTTGGACTATTACTCCCCTACTGAAAATTTATATATGCAGGACCTCTTATAAAAAATAAAGCAAATAAAAACTCAAGAACAGACAAAACTGGCAGATAATATACAAAATATAAGTCTTAGAAGCAACATTATACTTATACAATGTAAGGACACCAATGAGCATAATATCAGATCATGAGAAAGAATGAGCAATAAATTAACACGAACTAAAAAAGGTCAAGACTATCCTATCCACTATCGAAGCATACAATCATATAATACTATTCCTGAGACCATCTTAGAAAATAGACCTAAAAAAATGTATAAAGAGCTTAAAGACATTTGTACATTTGTAAAGGTTGTTATACTTACATATTATGATTTTTTAGGCCTCGATGCCTGTACTCGTACTGATTTGAGGTCAGAAATAGAGTATTAAAAAAATTAAAAAAAAAAAATAATTTTGAGTAATTATTTCGTATTTGAAAGATAAGAGCAAGTAGAGTGGAAGTATGCGCTGGGGTGATTGGTTTATTGGTACTTAAGTGATACTAAGCAATAAACAAATATAAACTCTTCATCTTTTGGGCTTCTAAAAGAGAATTTAGAAGCCGTCAATAGAGAACGTAATAAATTGGAATAATTTAATAATTAATAAACTTGTTAGCCTGTATAAAAAGTTGCAAACGTAATTCCACTTTTGTTTATTAATTGCTAAGATAAGATAAAATTTAAACAGTTTATATTGTTTATGCCTCTTTTAATATATGTATGCAATGCATACTAATACTTGTTAAAATAATAAGAGGTATTATGTATATAAGAAACATTTATTTGTGATAAGGTTGATCAAATTTAAAAAAAGATACGCAATAAAATTAGTAAATAATTGTGCCTTAAACTTTTTTTAAACTATATGCTACAGGTATAGTTTTTTCATTTCTATAGAACGTTTGTTGCAATGTGCGACTACAAAGTATGAACAACTCGATTTAAATAGTATTATACGCCAAGCTTCCTTCGTTCCATAGCTAACCAGTTTTGGTCCCGAAAACTGTGTAAGATGTGGTCAGACTTGCCTTGTGCCCATCTATATAATTTTGATAATAAAAAATTATGTTACTATCTTCTATTTCATTTCAAATATCACATAATGTTTAATGCCCAAACAATATATTCATCAGATATTATGCAGAGGTTAGTACCGTTTCAGACAGGACCCCCTCCTTGAAACACCCCCCCCCCCGAATTGAATTTCTGGTTTGGACCTGAATTTCTGGGGTTCCCGATTCGGGAGGCCAAAACTTTTGTCTCAAATATTACCTAAAATATAATATTCTTGAGTTTTTAATTCTCATTTGGTGGGGTAAGAAGTTTTTATGATTTATTTTGTCAAGGTAACGTTTTTTGGTACTGTATATTCTCGATATTCTGTTACATAGGTGTATCTGTACCGGGTTAACACCAAATTTGGCGTTAGACGGCGATATCGCGAAAACATCATCGTTAAAACTGTAACACTAAAACTTCTACTGTAACGTTACCTGGCCACACTGACCTTCCGCCTAAAAGGTATTTTTTTAATTAATAAAATTATGTATTTTCAATCTTTCGTTTTAGTTCAGCATGAATGGGGTGACGCATTAGTTCAGGTTAGTTACTTTAATTAGTATAACAGAAGCGACACAAACTGACTTAGTAAAGTACAAAGTAAACTTCTGTAGTTATATAATTATTATTGAAATAAGATATCTAATGTAGGTGCGCACGAAATGGGATTTGGGAAATATAATATGTCCCTTTCTACAGATTTAATGCACTAAATTTTCTAGACACGCACAAAATAAAAAAGCCCGAAACGGGCATATTTCTACATAGAACTCAAATTGTTAAAAAAACTGATCATCGCAGATTCCCATTCGATTTAAAGAAATCTAAACCTGAGCCACCTGGCTTACGCTTATGTACCAATTTTTAGCAATATCGAGGTGGTTTGAACTTGGGTGAGTAACCTCTGGAAAAAACAATGCACCGTCCTCGGACAGGATGTTAGTAGTTGTTATGCATGCTTCGGTATTTGGGGATCGTGGATAGAATCTTCGACGCGACATGACTAGGGCTTGGTGATAATAGATTTTACCTGTCGATACGGCAATAGGTAAATAATATTCGATAAATTTAGGTTTTCAGTAATTATTGTTTCCTATCGATAGTTTATTGCTACTTATCGATAGTTGCGACAAGGCGGATTTGTGAGACACATGCCTAGGAAGGGTAAACGTCCAGCAAATAAATCAGCGAAGAAAAAAAAGCCTTCACCTTCATAAATATGTAACCCATTTCATATTTTAATAACTATCAATAGTTATCGTATATATATATATATATATATATATATATATATATATATATATATATATATATATATATATATATATCGATATTATTGGTTGCCTATCGATACTTATCGGATAACTATTGGTATATTCTTTGTTATTCGATATGTCGACAAGGTAGCTATATTTAGATCCCTAGATACGACGCTTTGAGCGATTATGGAGGGTGAGGAGTAGTTATTAAGGTAATCAGTGGATCGTATAATGGAAAAGGGTACTTAAGCTTTTAATCTTTGTAGTCTCTGCAAATATAATTAGTGCTGCTTTATGTCTGTTTTAAATTGTAAAAAAACATTTTTGCCAATTTTGACGAATTTTGGTAAACTGGCTCTGATCACGAATCAGAAGTACTTTTTCTTCACTATCTCGTTTTCTATTTATCCAACAACTAGAAAAGATTTTACAGTACTAATCTACCTAGTGCCTTCGCGCGCCTGTGTCCAACAGTCTGCTAACGTGGTAGCGTTCGAACATTTCACATTTTTAAAAATCAATAATTTATGGTTTCAATGTACGGTACCGCTATGTGGATTCGCACCAGGTTAGTCAATAAACGCATTCATCAAAATCGGCAATGGTACGCCGTTCTACTAGTCGAAAAAAATATGACTTCGGATCCGTGATCAGCGACTCAATGCACCAAAAATCTTCAAAAATAGCGATAGTAGCCCGTACTAAAAAATTACTTATTTAACATTTATTTGTGTTGAGGGTGTGTAAAAAATGAGGAAACGGCTGGAAAATCTCACTAATTTTTTGGCCGATGTAAACCAAATTCGGGATATCACAAGTGCAAGGGGATATTATGTACCAAATGATGGTATCGGTGTTGTTGCCACATATCTAGTTTTTCAGAAAATCTAATCAATTTAATAGAATACCTTATATATTTTTTTATTTTTAGCTTTTACAGTAAATTTCTAATACTTTTGGTAAAACATGTCTTATCCCTATATTATCATTAGTTTTTGAAATGAGCACGTTTTTCAAAAGCTTTAAATAATGGCAAGTTATAACAAATGTTCAAATTGTTTTGCCTGAACTGCTTGACAGTGAGCTAATTGAAAATAAAACCGCTGAATTGCATTGTAAATTGTCTCTAGTGTTATTAAATGCCATTTCATCCAGTATTTGACGCTATAATGCAGCCAGATTTTGAGGTTTTATTGCATAAATATGATTCTTTAAGTGTCCCCATAAAAAGTAGTCGTTTGGCGCTAAAGCAAGGGATCTAGGCGATAGAGCCTCTTCTTCCAATCCGCATGTCCGGAAATGTATTATTTAAAAATTCGTCCACGTTTGCTCCAAAATGCGGTGGAGTTCCGTCCTGTTAGAAGTATGTAATTGCATAATTCGGACCCATTAGGTTTTGGATAGCAGACACTATTTGATTTTCCAAGAGCTGAAGGTAAAGCTGTGATGTCGAATTTCCATTAAGAAAATGGCCCGATCTTGTGATTACCAACGAGCCCAGCCTATATTTCAGTTTTTGGGGACTTTGTGTATTCTCTTCCAATAACTCTTTCACTAAATACGTTTTGAAAGGTTAATATTTATGTGGGATTTGAAGCAGACATCAACTGCTTGAGAAGTTTTTCTTAACGAGGAAGAAGGGGTTTCGACAAAATTTTGTAAAATATATAAACTCTCTTCATTTGTTGCTCTATTAGGTCGCCCTAATCGTTGCCAATCTCTATAATTTCCAGTCTCTTCAAATGGTCGGACAGTTTTCAAAACGGTGGATTTTGAAATGGGATTTCGGTTTGGAAATGCGTCATTAAATACATTTTTAACTTCTTCGTAAGACCTGACCCGATCGCCATATGTTCTCATCACTTGAATAATAATTCTTTTCCTTTCGGTTCAAAATCTTTTTGGATTGACACTGTCTCATTAGCAATGACGGTAATAATTCAACTAAGGTACTCAATTGCATATTGGTGTCCTAACATTAAAACGTCAAAAACTATTGATATTAGGGATAAGACATGTTATACCAAAAGTATTAGAAATTGCAAGTAGAATGTAAAAATAAAAATATATACAGGGTATTCCATTTAAAAAATTAAAACTCATTGGATTCTCTCAAAAACTAGTCATGTGGCAACAACGCCGGTACCATTATTGGGTGCATAATATATTCTTACACTACTGTACCCAAATTTGTTATATATCGGACAGCAATTTGGGAGATTTTAAGCCGTTCCCAAATTTTTACACATCCTGTTTTAATAGGGTTATATTAAATTATAAAATAAACATTTTTTTCAAAAATTGCTTTATAGGCTGCCCTTTTTTTATTAGAAGTAATACATAAAATAATGAACTATGAGCTTACCAGACACAAATAATGTATAACGAATCATTTAAAAAAATATATAAATATTCGTCCTTCATCCACTTTATTAACTTCTCCGAATGATAAACAAAATGCTTTAAAAATGTATATCAGTGACCAGTAAACATTCATAATGGCTATAATTTTTAGTACTTATACATTTTACAGCGGCTAAATAGTTACGTTTCGATGAATCAAACCAGCATATCCAATTAAAAAACGAATGCACTCTTTTAAATTTCCAGTCTTTATAACATAAATTTATTGAAACAAGAACAAGTTTTTTTCTGGTTTTCAAGTTCTGATATCAGCTTGTTATTAAAAGCTAGCTTGCTTCGTTGTATGAAACTAATAATTATAAACCACTTATAAATACATTCTGACAGGTCCGGCGCCTTTAGCAAGCAAGGTAGCACTTTAAATATTAAAACGTATGCTTTTGTAGAAACATCACGAAAATGTCTAGTTTAGTATTTTTTGCTTTTTACTGCTGAAATATATTTGAAATAAGGCCAATTTTTTACTTGTAAATCTAATCAGGCTATCAAAACTACTTGATTGTTAAGAAGAATTTTAATTTGGCAATATCAACTTCTGCAGTATGTACACACATTTGAAAAAAAATAAATGAACCTAATTACAGTTTTTTTGTGTTCAGGTTTAATAGATTGGTTTATCATTATTTTTAATATTTATTAAAGGCTACTTATTGCTTGGTGAATGCAATGTAAATGTAAAATAAATACGCCAGTTTTGTTTTATTTTGAGCCATTATTTTTAACGGACTTCAAAAAAGGAGGAGGTTATTAATTTGTTTCTACGTATTTTTTTATGTATGTACATCGATTACTCCGCGATGGTTTGATCAATGTGGATTAAATTTTCAAGGATTATTCAGGATATTACCGGAGTGGTCCTATAGCAAGTATATTTCAAAAATGTAAAAAATGGCGGAATGCCGCAATTTTCAATTATTTATGTGAACGCGGATGCCAATATACATTGCGTTCACCATATCATCAGGAAAAAAGTAGTCATGTTAATATCGTCCTTCATTTAGTTTTCGAGGTTTTTAAAGGTACGAAGTTCAATTTTACTCATCTTTTTAAATTTTGACAATTTTTATTTTGGTAATACCGTGAATCTGGCAATTTCTTATGGAATGGGCCCAGTAGTTACTTATTTATTTTATTAGGCACCTCCAAAACTTTAAATTGAGTTTAGGTTTTAAAATTTAAAACTTTGAAGAAATAGAACTAAAAAGAATGAAATAAAAAATTTTATAAAAAAACAGAAGCGACGTCACAATAAAGCACTAAAAATAAAAAATAATATTTTATTTCACATTGAAAATTTGATTTATGAAGTCGGTGTCAAAGTAATAAAGGCCTTGTCTATTTAATATGGTATATATTACGTAGACACTCAATATATAAATGTCTGTTTGTGATTAAGTAATTAAGGATCAGTTTGACGTCGAGTTCATAAATCAAAATTTTAATGTGGAATGAAAAATTGTTTTTTATTTTTTTTGGGGTTGGTTCTATTTTTTTATCAAAATATCTATTTGCGTTTGATTGGAATGCAAGATGCAGCAATAAAAACTTCTATTCATATTTTAAAACCGGAACATATCCGTTCTAAATTAACTTAACGTCATTGTTGAAGTATATACACTATTATTATCAAAAACACAAAATAATTTAATTAGCTTAATTTTTAATATCTGAAGACACGAATTTAATAATTATGCTATTAGCGACGTTCTGGGTGCGTTTCAAAGAAAAGCAAAGGACCACCACTTCATCTAAATGCACATGATGCTCGAAAAGATGATAAGTGCGTTGGCAAGGCTAATGCAACCATAGCAGATCTGAGAACGTCGAAGACGAGGACAATAACTTGCAGGGTGTTAAATTGTAAATAGTTTTTCGTAATTTTTTACATTTTTTAAGATAGAGGCTTCAAATTTAGCACACTCTATAACAATAACAATCTCCATACCCGTTTCTTCTAATTATTCTCTCCAGTCTACAGGGTGTTTTCGCAAACATTTTTCTTGCTCACCACTGACCTTCGGTACTATTTTTTACATTCCGCTGTTCTTTTTTGTCTCTTACGATTCTTGCATATCTCCTAGTATTTTCCGAAAATAATTAATCAGCAGAATTTCAGCAGGCTGGCTTTGGTTTTCTCCTTAAATGATGTTTGATATAATATGTATTGTGCTGAAGTTAGATTTGAATTGGATTTTATACATTTAACTTTCAAAATTCAAAGGAACTTAAACGGAGAATTGTATGTGGCATTTCCTCAGTAGCAGCTTCTTGAAAATATCCCTTTTAATGTCAGAAATGAAATGTGATTCATGCACGATGATGAACGTGCATTTTAGTATGGAAGTCAAATTTTGGAACAAACCTTTAACGGTCTTTGGATAGGTTGAGGAGACCTCAGCCACGGCCTGCTAGTTTAGATTTCTTAATGGTAGTCGCTGGTGCTCGATAATTAGTTGATTTTATGTAACCCTATAAAAATCCATGCTTGTGAAATTAGGAGATGTAGCAGGCCAATTAATTGATCTTTCTCGATTTATCCACCACTCAGGAAAGGTTTCATCTAGTTAAGTTGAAACAACATGTTTTGTTTAATATCCTCAAATTTAATTATGGCAGAAATTTGCATACTTCATGTAAAGGCGAATTTGCAAGAAAATAAACGTACTTTTAGGGAATAGTTAGGAATAGTACTGATAAATACAGATTACAGGTACAACAATTTGCTCTCGTAACATTCTCCCACCTTTTGCAACATAATCATTGCATTACTCTGAAACAAATTTCTTCGTTGCTTTGATTATTCAACCAAAGCGTGTGACGGTCTTCTCCGAAGTCTTCACCACTATGCCTTCTGTTCTCATTGTTCCGCCTCTGTCGTCTAAATTTTAGTCTCATTTCTTAGAGTCGAAGCTTTGCATGAGTTTGGCATTTACAGGAAATCTTTTTCTTCATGCATCCTTTATTTTCTGCAAATATTTTGCCCTTTAATTTATGGTGTTTCTATCTATATCAACTAGATCTGTTGTTTCACTGTTTTGAATGCCTTGAATAAATATTGCGGGTGTTGTTGGTATAAATTCTTCAGGATTTTCAGGAACATAAGAAATAGGTCGTGCATAAAAAAGACCTTCAACTTCACTTAACACTGTAATTCATTTTCCTAATTAACTGTTGATCTGCGTAAATTTTTGCTTAACAATTCTTTAACCATTCTGACTATTCTCTCCCACTATTCTCCGCACCAAGCCACCGTGGGTGAATTGAGGTACCCTTTTATTTGAATTTTAATATCTCCGATCAATGTTTTAAAATTAATTACTTGCACCTACAAAATTGGTTTCATTGTCTGAAAAGATTATAGAAATTCTCTCCTGTTTCCAACAAATCTTCTTTAAGCCATAAGAAAGTGTGTTGTGAAAAGAGGTTTTGTAAATTTAAAATGGCGTGCTTTATAAACCGCACAGATAAATATTACAGTCCAAACATTTTTCACATTCTATAAAAATGAAGGACCTGATAAGTCAATAACGGTAATTTCAAATTCAGATACATTCTTGTTTCTATTTTCACGTAAAGGTGTTGGAGGCGCCTCTAGTGCTTTTGTTTTGTACCTTTTACTTTTTAAACATTTTTGAACAACGCTTCCTTTAATGATCCAAAATTGTCCTCTAATGATTCCAAAAAGCATTTGAACACCTACCTGACCTTCTGTCCGATATTTATCCAAGATATATTATATTTCTTCATTGTATAAGGTAAAATGTTCTGTATTTACAGTATAAACAAGTTTTGTCTTTATTTTAAATAAACCCTTTTTATCCTGATAAATATTTAAATACCAGATATAACATAATTTTTAGTAATTTTTATTTCATTATTAACATCTTGTTTAATCCTTCTTTATTTATACTATTACTAAAGACAAACTCACACTTACTACGAAACAAAATTAAGTTACATTTATATTCTTCATTCTTCTAGAATTCATTTTCAGGTAAGCCTTCTGACATGGATACTCCCGATCCCGGTCCGAAACTTTGAGGGTGTTGAGGAATGAACTTCTGAGTGATTCCCTCTCTTTGCTTGATTTCACTAGATCCCCCAAATGTCCTGTCACTGTCGCCAATTTATCTAAAAGGGAATTTACAAGGAAATAAAGGCACTTTTAGGGAATGATGACAATTTTTCAAACTAGCGACAGTTTTTCAAACTTCCAATCACTACAATTTACAACTGGTACTTATGAATACAGGTTACAGGTACAACAATTTGCTCTCGTAACACTCTAAGCAAATCTGATTTTTAAGAAAGAAAATAGGTTCGTTATTGGATTTCGGATTAAAAAGAAAAGAAAAAATAAATGTTACTCCTCGAGGAAAAAATAAGGTTGAAAAATCTTACGTAGATGGCCATTAAAATCTACTGTTTCACGTGTATTGACACTACGAAAATTGTCCTATTACATATTTAAGACAAAAACACTCACTAATTTTTTGTTGTTTGTGTTATTGTTCAATTTATTTAAATCGTTTTTCACAGGTAATACGATGGACGATATTGGTGATTTTAACTCCATTCGTCCACCATACCTGTTTACTTGAAAATGTTTTCTACCGTTCTCGAACAACTGAAGCCATAGTTTTCTTAGGTCTTCCTGCATCTGAATACCGGTAGATTCTGCTATTCTTTAGCACTAGACCGCAATTTTTCATTATAAGATTACACCAATATGGCAGGCGGGCAGTAGATTAGACATAATTTTTAAATAAGTATATAATTTTATTACTAATATCCTAAGGATAAAGCTTCGCGAAAACTGCTCATTATTATCTATTTGTTTTTCGTTGGCAGCGTTCCACTGCGCATAGTCATCTAATTGTTATATAATAATTGTTGGTGTATAGAAACATGTGAACTATACAAGCTCCATCTTCTATTTGTGATGCGGAATCGCCGCGGCCCTAAACTAAAAATATTTTGTAAAATTATTAGTTTTTGATATGTACCTATCAAAAAAATAATTAAATGGTGTCATTTATCTCAACTTTGTTTCGACACATAATAGTCATATCAATATTATCTGTCTAGCAAAAATAAATTTCCTACAATTTAATTTTTTGATTGCTTAAAAAGTATTTTAATTATTGTTGCATAGGACTAAAGTATGCTAGATAGGTAGGATATTTTTGAATTACAGTATACTTAGAATATTTATACCTAATGTTGCAAGTTGCAAAATTCCCAATGTTCCTTTAGAAGAGTGAGGATTGGTATTTTCTGTAAGCTGTTCGTGACGAGTTTCTAAATTTACATTTTGAAAATGCCTGGATACGCCACTGCTATGCATAGTCTTTTTGTATTTCCTAGATCAGTCCATTTTTTTAAGTATGCCCAGAGGCATGTTTTAGATCAGCAGTATTTCTGTTAAAAATATTTTAATTTTTCCTTCTTTTGCGAAATTAGCATATAACATATTATTACAACATTGCATACTAATTGCAGGTTTGCAATGCGTTGATAACTTTAATCCTTTAATTAATATAAAGGGAGCTGTCGAACCAATTACACATCGCCTTGAAGTAGATCGAGTATTAGATCACTGCCAAAGAAGGCATGCACTTTCTTAAAATAATTGATAAAATTTAATTCTTAGCATGTTTAGGTGCTATTCATTAGGATCGGCAAATGTTTCACACTCATGCAATATGAAGGAATTTATAGTGAACAAACCAGACTTAAAATTAGGTCTAATAAGTGCATAGCGGCAAATCAACATATTCTTGAGGCGAATTAGTTCATGATGTTTGGTATGCAAGCAATATTGCATTTTAATTAAAATCTGACGACTTATTGCGAGAGGCAAGTGTTGATCAATATAATTACAAATTTGTTTACGATGGATTTGATTTAAATTGTAGAAAGCGTCAGATGGAACCTAGTTTATGTTTGGAGTCGAAAACAGAAAAAAAAATTCTGTCTATAGCTTTTCTAAATCTCCCTAAACGTAACACACACACACACACACACATATATATATATATATATATATATATATATATATATATATATATATATATATATATATATATATATATATATATATATATATATATATATATATATATATATATATATATATATATATATATATATATATATATTCTTCCCTTGTGATGTATTCCTCCACAAACAGGTTTTGCCTGCATATCCTATTTAGTAATAACTGTATGCATAATATACAGGGTGAAAAGAAAATGGTTGGAAATATTTTAAAAAGGTAAAAGTAATTTAGAGCAAAAAGAGTGTTATATAACAGAAAGTCAACACTTAAGCAACTTAACATCCAAAGCTGTCGTTCCAGACATTTCAAAATTTTCAATTATTTTAAAGAACTCTAATTATTAAATTAATAGTGATGAGGTATGAAAATATTTAGTACATTACTTAAATTACACGGCAAGATTTTTTGGCCTTTAAGGATCCGTACTTTCCCTCGTTAAAATATCTACTATATAACATACCTGAAATATATAAAATTGTAATAAATTTCACTTTGTTCGGCACAGGGAAAGTCTCATTACGAGAAAAGTTCTGTTAAAAGAATTTTGCCTACTTTTTACCTAAGTAGCCGGAACTTAACTTACGGTTTTCTGAAGAAAAGAAAAATATATATTAATGTTTAAAAATACTTAGTATTCAACATTTTTATATTGCTTGTCAAGTTGAAAGTCACCGTTGTGTTAAATAGTTTTTTATGCACATGCGTAAATAAGAATTTATATTTTATTTTATTATTATTTGTTTTTCTTTTTTTAATTTAATTATTTTTATTATATTTTTTTTTCATAATATTATTAGATAGTCTTTAAAAAACAAATTATGTCGTTTAATACACAATGCCAGAAAAAGCTCTATATTATTATAGTTCAATCAATTCTTAAGTATTTTATCCCAAAAACATTACATATCGTCCGTGAATCCGCAAAACCTCGTATGAGACATTTTTGACAAAAATCAGATTTTTTCGCCATTTACTTCTATGTACCTTGATGCACATATCTGTAAAACCTTGTATACTTTAATGAAACAACCATCAAAACCACGAATCAGGCAACCACGTCCAAAAACTCGTATGAGCCTGTATTTCCATTAAGTGATTGCAGGGTTGAGTCGCGCTTTTGAAAAAATATTAGTTTTTAGTGTTTTAACTTAATTTTATTATCTAAGCACACGTGATCGACGTTTCTTAAAGGTAAGTGACTAATTTTTAATAAACATTGCTTGTTAAATAACTATATTTTTCTTAAAATCCTCCCTGAAAAATAATGTTTCCGATACGCGCTTTTGCCCCGCCAAAGAAAATCCCTTACGAGCTTTTGGTCGGGTCATTAGTGGTTTTCCCTAAAGTAAAATTGCTCACACGTGTTTTTGTTCAGATATATTTGAATATAAAAATAATAGTATACAAAATAACTAAAACTAAAATAATTAGGATCTGATATTTGACGGCTAAAAAATTCATTTCTAAGCTAAGTGCATTATGCGAAATTTGAAACCTAAAACTCTTTTTTTAGAGGGATATTTTTTCTGAAATTGTTAACGAAATTAAACAAATAAATGTTCATATGTAATATACAAATTAGACGAATTTAAGGCATATTACTAATTTTTTAATATGTCAAACTCCGTTTTTTTTTACTGTTACCATTTAAACTTTTCGTTCCATTTTGACCCGCATGTTAGTTGTTTTTGACATTTATTATAGTATCATATTTTTATTCAGTACTGAATACTGAAAACTAAAATAAAAATCATATTTTTTATTAAAGGATCATTTTAAAATAAATTTCTGAATACTGACTATTTAGACATTTATTTTAATTTAATCTTTTAATTAAAATAAATGATATTTAATTTAGTTTTCCTTGTTACAGGAAAATGGCATCTGCTAGAAGTCTTTTCATGATAAAATTGGCCAAAAAAAATACGTTAGAAGATTCAATAGCTCGTAGAGACGGTCAAGAGAAAGATGAAAATACAAATATTAAAATACTGCAAGTTATTCACCTAAACGATAAAATTCAGGCTTATAAAGAAACCGAAAATATGAATAGCGAAATCTTACAAAAAAATTGTACAAGTTAGGACCAAATTAACCTTATTAATTTAGGAGATCAGCCTACAGAAAATATATACATCGGTGAAAACATTAACATTGAAATAATAGATTGCCTATACACTGATGAAAAGTTTGAAATTAATGCTAATGAGGTATTGATGGAAGAACCAGAAACAACGTATACATAAATGTTACCACTAAGCTACGATGAAGAAGACAATAATGACAACAACACAGCAGTGGTGATGTAAAAAATCTCAATTTTGACATTCAATCCGAACTTTTGCGCACAGACTTAGCCAGTATTTCTTTGGCTATACACGAACTACAGACCATAACGCCCCCGACTCTGGCTCCAGAAGATGTGTAGACAATGCAAAAAAAAAAAGGATTAACAAGGAACAAAAGGCAAAAGGAGAAAAAAAAACGTTTGATAGGACAGGAATATGAAGGATTAAAAAAAGTTGGTAGAAAATATAGCTATCAGAAAACTGGAGAACCGAGAAAATTTAATATAAGGTGTAATTCCAAAAAGTGTGCCTTAACCAAACAACGGTGTTCTGATTTTACAGAAAAAGAAAGAAAAGATATATTCGATAGTTTCTGGACTAAAATGACATCTTGGAATAGCAGAAAAGCCTATGTATATAGTTGATATTACACAAAGTAAAAAGCAAAAGGAGAATTCCAGAAGATCTGTTACTTCTTATTATTATTTAAAAAAAGACTCTCAGAAATTCGCTGTATGTAAAAAAATGTTTTTGTCAACCTTAGGGCTTAAAGAGTGGTCTGTGAGAAATTGGTGCCTAACTACTGAAAAAAACACTGGAATACATTTCAGCAAAAGTGATGCACCTTCCTCATTGCACATAAGGTTAACTCACGCAATGAAGGAACGAAAATTGTTCTTGCAAAATTTTCTTGATGAAATTCCAAAACTGCCAAGCCACTACTGTCGTTCCTCATCTAGTAAATTATATCTTGAACCAGTATTTCAAAATAAAAATGAGATTTACCCACAGTACCAAAAACATGCATTCGAGCATAATAGTGAACTTCTATCTAGAGTCTAATTTGTGCAAGAAATGAATCGTCAGCGCGTTTTATACCAAATAAGGACCAGTGTGATTTGTGTTTGGCATATCATCATGGGCACATCGACGAAGCTGAGTATGAAGCACACCAGCGACGAGAAAATGAAGCTCGAGAACAAAAAGCCAAAGATAAAGAAATAGCAATAAGCAATCCAAAAAAGGTTTTACACTTTAGATATGCAAACTGTAAAACTGGTCCCATTTTTAAAATGCGCGTCAACTTATTTTAAGAAAAAGCTATGCGTGCACAATTACACCCTATTTGACTTAGGAAATAAAGAGGTGTTTTGCTTTTTATGGGATAAAATATAAGCTTCGCTAGACGCTACAAATATTGCATCTATATTGTACGAGTTCTTAGATAGCTATGTTAAAAGAAAGCCCACACTAGAAAAAATTGTTTTAATAAGTGATGGATCCGGATATCAAAACCGCAATACTGTTTTGTGAAATGCCTTACTTCATCTGTTCATCAAGAGAAAAATCATCAATCAGCCTAATAGAAAGAAGACTAAAAAACAAGAATATTTACCTACCTTACGTAAATATATGTAGGGAAGCTCGCTCTATAAAGCCCTTTCATGTCAAATACCTAACTTTTAGTGAGTTTCTAAATTTGACAGAAATTAAATATTACGGTAATATCAGACCTGGTTACAAAGTAGGCGATCCAACTGTTTCGGATATCAGGTCCTTACAATATGACCCAAACGGAGAGATCACCTATACATTGAATTATTCAGATGAATGGAAACATTATACTAAGAGACCAAATCCAATTTTAAAAAGATTTATTTGGTTATGATAAGTACTTAATGTTTTATAAAAACCTTTTGTTCATTTATGTACTAAAAAAGTTCAATGTACTAAAATATATTTTTGTATAAAACCTCGTATTTAATCATTCTCTCCCAAAAAAGCTACATCAAAACCTTGTATGAGCACTACAATTCACAAATCCTGACTAAAAAGAACAAATCTTTTAATAATATAAGTTTTTTCAATTAAAAATTCATTTTTACCATTTAGTCCAACAAAAACCCTAAAAGGAGAGCTAATAAATAGTCTTTTTCGTCTCCTGTAAAGTTGTCGTTTCTTCTCATACAAGGTTTTGCGGATTCACCGACGATATCTGAACATGTAGACTAGACTAGTATGTTTACGGAATGTTTCGATACGTTATTTAAACAATTATTTTATCATTTACCTACCAATGCTCGGGATGTACCTTTGGCATATTTTTAACAGTTTCATATACTTTCGGCAGCAACTTTACGAAAATTCCTCAAGTTTTGGGCACTATAACATGACCAACACTTTTAAACTCTAACCCCCGTATTGACTAAAAAGGTTAAGCGTTAGACCAGATCTAATTGGCATGATAATTAAAACTGTTAGTTTAGCCATCTTATGTAACTTGGCTAAACAGTATTTTTTACTAGTGTACTTTAAAACACTCGCTATCGCTGCTACTACAGTTGTCCTACACAGCTTTTTGCAGAAAACTTAACAGATACAGTAGCATAATGCGATAATGTTACCAAAACCGTAGGTTTTATTAAAACATTTTTTTACATATTTAAAGAGATATATTATCCTAGTCATGAATTACTTTTACCGTCATGGATGTGCCAAAAACATATAACTGAGTTTCTGAATCTAGATAATGAACTTAAAAAATACTTAAACTCGCTTCTTGGGGATGATTTCAGTACTGAACATTCGCTTATTAAATTAATCAAATAAAAAGGATAGTCGTGGCGTAGTTACAGCCCCACTAGCCCCCGTACTGAGGAGGGGGCACTGATGCCAGAGGATCCGGCGATAATGTGTAGCCCAAGGGAAACTATGGATAACTTTTTTTCAGTCCTCAGTTACTTTGCGGCCCTCCTTTTGAAGATGCATTTATTTATAAGATTATGCAGAACTATGATTGACTTTTCTTTTAGTCATCGTTATTTCCTGTACGTGCATATAAGGGACACTTTGGCAAACTGCGGGGAAGGGGCAAAATTTGTAGTTACGCCACTGAAGAATAGTAATCAAGCTACTTCTCAAACTACCGAAATTTAAAAATCAACTAGCTTTTGAATTGGGGAAAATTGTGCAAGAAAACTCCATTAACTGTTGAACCAATTTTTTGTAGTCAACTTGTAATGCTTGTTATATCTTCGTATATTAAAAGACCAACTAGCTCACCTAAATACCAAACCTGTTAAAAAAAAATGTGTCGAAGCTCAATGAGATCAAGTTGACGTTTCTATTAAAGTTTAAGAATTAGGTTAAATATGTTATAAAGTCCTTTACGTCAACTATATCTTGATGTCTCCCT
The DNA here is from genome assembly GCA_030620095.1 of Kuschelorhynchus macadamiae. Taxonomy (NCBI): domain Eukaryota; kingdom Metazoa; phylum Arthropoda; class Insecta; order Coleoptera; family Curculionidae; genus Kuschelorhynchus; species Kuschelorhynchus macadamiae. Next base: position 84,282 of record JAUTXW010003480.1, read on the forward strand.
ATGTCCACAGTAACCATAGCTACAGCCATTTAAATTTTCCAAAATTTAACAAGAACCTCTGCATATTTAATATTATAACTTTTTTTGGTTTTTGTTTTCTATATATTTAAGATAAAACTGTATGCTAGAAAATTTTCAACATTCATTAACTAGGGAAGCATTTTTCTATTAAATGTTTCTGTTGCTTCATCAAGTTAAACATTGTCTGTATGGAGGTCAAAATACAAAAGAGTGGTCTTGAGTTTGGATTCTTTTAGCTTTTAACTTTAAGTACATCTTACTTTTATATGTTTTATATGTTATCTCAACCTTCAAAATATGTAGATTCATCTTAAGAAAAACTTTGCCAACTGGCTTATAAACGCTATTTAAATTATAACAAATTCAATCCTCTACCAAATTAATCTTGTGTTCATTCTCTACACCAATTATCTTAAAATTACAATGTGATAAAAAACTCGACTGACCGCAGAACCTATTTTAAAGCTCAATGTTTTACAAGGTTTTTATTCCATTCCAAAAACGCGGTGCCAATTCAACCAGTGTATCATTGACTTCAGAATGAGATTAACCTAAACTGACGGTATACATGACTAAAGCGTATTAAAAGATGTCGGAGACTGTGAACGAGGTTGCAACCATCAATGATAGCGCGAAACCGTCTCATTGTGGCGGCAAGAACACTCTGAGGAATTCGAGTAAACTAAACTCCAGGCCCGTAATATCAAAAATTAAATAATGTATAATGTTAGCTTTCAAATATAATTTGTCGTTGTTATATGAACCTTGTTTTCCCCATGTTAATTCTGCTTTAACAATTTTGAGGTAAAAGCTAATTCAACTGAAAAATAAATTGATTATTTTGATAACGAGAAACACAAGATATTTTATTAGTGATAAGTACTATTTCAATTTTAAATTTATTTCTTGAAGATTCTAGAAATTGCCTTTAAGCATTTTGCTTAGATAGAAAGTGTTCTTTTAGAATCGGAGAATATCCACTTTTTGTTTACTGTGACAGTAACAATATTTAAAAAATCGCGCAAAAATCAAAACACTTGAGAGATTACAAGGCTCCTACAACCACAAATCTGCTACTTGTTTTAACTAAAAGAAATTCCTTAAATGTCTGTCAGAAGCAAGTACCCGAATTGCAAATTTCACGTTTTTTTTTTTATTTAGATTTAGATTCATATTTTCCGCAATATGGGACGCATCACACCTCTTGACCCCTTTTGGTTCATTGTATGTCCTTCCCGGCACCTTTTCAACTTAGGCTATAACCAGCCTATTCTTAAAAAATAATGGTGAGGTCGCCCAGAGGACTTTTTTTAGGATGCTGAGTGAGAATTTTCCAAAAATATATCAGCTTATTGATACATTGTTTTTTAAAATGTGTATCTAGTAGTATTTGGAATCGTCAGTTTCAACTATTTGTTAAGAATCGAAAACCGTCAGGAAGAAAAAGATACCATTACAATCCAGCAAAACAGCGTATCCTAAGTGGGTTGTCCTCTCCTCTCCGCATTTTTTTTGTAAATTATTGTGACGATTTTTTAAATTTTATTTTAAACTGTCAATTTATTTCAATTTTTGGTGTAATAAATATTGCATCTGAATATGAGACTCTGTTATAATAAAAAATATAATTTACTATATTTCTAACATAACTGTAACTGACTCTCAAATAAATATGACATTGTTTTTGCATCTATATGTTTAATGGAGTTTATGGAGATCACGTATATAGCATAACAACTAACTTTTTAAAGTGGGAATAGGAATGAAATTGTTTTATTTTATAAAAGGTATTAAAATATTAAAAAACTTGTATCAGCCTAAAAATAGCAGTATATAATATATTAAGACGTGGAACAAAACATGCTTTATTCGAACAACCAGAATTAACAGCAGTCACCGTTCTTAGGTCTAATTCCCCTACTGAATTACAAACAATTTTAATGTTTCAAAACTCAGACAATATCGAGGATTTTCAGCCCTTGATCCTCTCCAGTTTGGATAGTTCCAAAAAGGTTGATGCGTCATGTAAATAAAAATGGCTCATTGTGATCGATTACCGTAAAATTATTGAGAAAACGATCGATGATAGGTATCTAGTCCCCAATATTTCCGATATATTGGATACACTTGGAAGAAGTCAACCTTTTACCATACTTGACTTAGCATCCAGATTTCAGCACATCGAAATTCACCCTGACTGCGTTCCTAAAACAGCATTTAATTACGGAAACGGACATTATGAATTTATTCGTATGTCATTTGGACTAAAAAATGCTCCTGTCACCTACCAAAGAGTCTTGGAGGATATCCTAAAAGAACTCCAAGGTAAAGTATGTCTAGAATACATGGACGATATCATAATTTTTCCCTACAAGTACACATTGGCAATATAAAAGCTGTATTCAAAAAACTTCCAGAGCATAATTTGAAAATTCAGCTCGACAAATCTGAATACCTCTGTAAAACAGTCGAATTCTTAGGTCACCTTATAACACCCGATGGTTAAAACCAAACCTCAAAAAGTTCCCAATACCCAAAACATCCATAGAAATAAAATCTTTTCTTGGCCTAGTTGGATATTACAGGAAATTTATAACAAACTTTTCTACCTGACTACATCCCTAGCAAACGTCCTGAAGAAAAATGATAAGGTCGAACATACATCCGAATTTTTAAGTAATAAAATATTATATAACGATCTAATATTCAACACCCCGATTTTTCAGTCTTTTAATCTTATAACCGACGCACATAGGGGTATTTGATATCAAAAGATGGCCAAAATTATTTTCTTGAGTATTTTGGGTCGAAAATGTGAGAAATAATATTTTAAGATGTTTGAGTGCAATAATTTCGAATATTTTGAAAAAAATAATAGCTACAGGGTAATGTACAGGGTGTTCCATATTCTATAGTGACCATTGAGACCTCATAAGAGACGGTAAATGATACAGGGTCGGTTGAGTTGTGGTAAAGTTGATTATTTATGTAGCGCCAATAACATGCCGATGCTGCTTAAAAATATTTTAAAAATTCCGAGTATTTCCGGAGATATCCGGAAAATCGCAAGAAACTGAGAAATCGTATTGTTTCTTCGATTATTCCTGGGCTAATTTGAGAACATATATTGCTGTAAATTACACTTTCGCATTGCCAGTTTTTCCTCTCTATTCAATAACAGTGAAGTTATCCGACGTTTTGTCTTCAAGAGGCCATCATCAACTTTGTTATTTCCAATATTCGAAAATATTTATTTTATGCGTAATAAATTGAATATTTTATTCTGAATTTAACGATATATCACACAATGTGTTTGTTACGTAATTAGGTAGTCATTAGGTTTCTCTTTGGAACACAATTCATCATTAATGCAGAACAATTACCTAAATGTCAAACCATCGATATTTATTCTGAATAATTTGCTTAAATCTAGTGTGATGAACATACAAAATATCTATAATTTTAAGTAAATTTGATGATGGACCAGAAAAAAATATATCTTTCTTCAATAAATAAAATCTAACGTGGTTTTAAGCGAACAACAAAAAATACATGAAAAAAATTAACCTACAATACCATATAAGTGCTTCAATTATAACTGAAAGTTTTTTCGAGCACACAAATATTTTCGAAATTGTTCCGATTTAAAGATTCCCTGGTTTTGTTTAAATTAAATTAAAAATTAATTAAGTATACCAGTGACGTTCGGTGCTTCACATATCTGAAGTACTGCTCCATTCATCTTCACTAATATTTTCTTCCATTGTTTCCCCTTCTTCGACAGTTTCAAACGGCCCATCATTAACTGCACTACATGAAGTTGATACCGTGGAACAAAACATTTCTGGAGGTAAAAGCATATCCATTGTGTCCTTTGAGAAAGGTTTTGTCTTTTTTCTGGGTTGAGGTCTCATGTTAGTAATTAGAGGGTCCGATTTAAGAAGGAGTCTATTCAACACATCAAAATTGCATGCTTCTCTGCTAAATTTTCTGGCAAATCCATATCGATAAGTTCTGAAGTGTTTATTGCGGGCTTCCGCAGCCTCTTCTGAAAGTTGTCCTACTGGTAGAATTGCAGAAGAGATAACAGCTCCTCCGTGAATAAGGACTTTATGAATTGTCGGAGGCATTGGATACCAGCCATAGAGTTCCACATATATTTTTGCAGTGTCAAAAGCATATTTGGAGAAAAGATAAGCATCAACTCTGAATCCACATGATATAGTTTCAAGTATCACTTTATATCTGTGCAGAAGGCGAACCTCTATGCCTGTTATTTTAGCGGCTGTTTCAATATCGCTGAAGAATCTCCTGGATGTATTTCCATCATTGGTGTTTCCGAAGCCGGCTTTTGGAAAGTCGACCAACAGACCCATTTCATCTTTAAACGCTTGCTGTATAGACTTCTTACGTTCTTGAACTATTCTATTTTCCTCACTGTTTTTCTTAACTTGCCATACTTTTATTGGTAATTTATACGATAAATGCAGTACACTCTCGAAAAATCGGATTCTGGCGTGTAATGTAGATAGACCGAATCTAAGGTTTTCTGGGTTAATATCCATATTTAACATAGCATCTAGATTGTTGAAGTTTTTAGCCGTTGCACCACAAATATAACATTTCATAGTATACTTGGTGTCAGTAATCGCATTACACACCTTGCCATCAACCATTGTGAATGCTAGTTTATGTTCTACAAGGAAATTACCAGTAGCTATTTTCACTGCACTTTTTTGGAGCAAGCTAATCTTTTTTTCTATAAATTCCACTTCTTCTTTTGTTATTTCGGTAGTTTCGTGGACAAATCTGATACGGATAGGTCGGCAATATCGAGGCGAGGATGGGGTTGGGTTTTGCCAAATAACTTTTTTCTGATCATTACTTTCTGTTACGAGTTGTAAATACACGAAAGAGCTTTGAAAAATGTTAGCGTCACTTTCAGAATTGCTCTCAAATTTTTGCTTGAATTGGCTCTGCTGGGACCCATCACAACCCCACTTTGATATAAGTTGCAGATTTTCTTTTTCCGTTTTTGTAAGACTTTCTAGAATTTCTGATATACTTATACACAAGCGAATTGATGTATGATCTAGTAAGGCCTGCAACTCTAACTCCGCGCATGTTGAAGTTACATTATAGGCCTCACGTGATGGGTAGCACTCAGCTTTGGCTTTTTGAATAATTGAATAGCACGGATATGTGCACGTGTTGCTTTGTCTTATTATATTATATTGTCTCCTTGACAATTCGGCTTCGACAAAAACCGATAAAGCCTCTGTCGGCGACAGCTGTTTATGTCCTTGGACTGTTATTATAGCCTTTCTATACTTTGTGGCTCTTTTGGGTGTAGTACTTGTGACGTCCTTCACAACCTTGGCAGCATCTACTTGACCTGATCTTCTGAGGCTCATTTGAGCGGCAAAACTTAACTCTTCTGAAGTGTTCACAGTACGTAATTCTTCAGTTCTACGCCTTTTACTTCTCTCGCTCAGTTCTTGGAACGTCTTATTAGGGCAACCTTTTTTATAGAAACTATATGTGGGCAACTTGATGGTTCCTTGAAGCCACTGTTCATTATTTTTTAGAAATAGAGGTTTAGTGTTACGAGCTGCGGTCCATCGAACCTTAAATTCGTACTTGAAGCGAGAGAGATTACGCTTTAGGAGACTTAGCTGTTCCTGAGGGCATTTAGTATCATTAATCAAGCGCTCCTCTAAATATACGAATTTTTCGTCCCATTTTCGTCTACCACATTCTTGAGTTATCTCATATAATGCTTTCCGAGTGATTGTTTTCTCGTTTTCTCCCAAACCTGTAAAGAGAATACTCATCACTTTTGATTAACCGATGGTTTGTGATATTCTTTACTATTTTTTCGAGTAACACAAAAAAAATTAAAAAATCATTATTTGGTAAATTTTGGTAAATTATTATGGGTGATTTTCAATGTATATGAAACACATTATAACATTCAGTATTATTCTTTACCGGGAAATTCCTGGAAGTGTAACTAAAACCTATTTGTATTGTAGTGTATAACCAATAAATAATCACTGTAATTATTTGAAACGTTCAGGCAGAAAGAAAAGATATTTTAGATAGAGTTTCATATAAAAATTCTATTTAAATATTATCTACATACCCTTTGGAGTAATATCCATGATAAAATACTAGAGATAATCACTTATTATTACGATAAATATAATGTAATTTCACCTCAATGACTTAAAAAACACGTAATATTTAAAAACGTCACTGTCAACTGATGCATGTTTACGAATCGCCTACGCCTACTACGATTAAATCATCGCAAAATTGGATGCTTAAGCAGATGCCCCATTCTTTTGACAATTTCGAGAATTGATTTGGATAGTAAAAAATGTGTTTGGCGAATTCGAATTATGGCCAGATTTTGAATGCATATACCCCTCTGTGCGACGCGACGCCTCGAGCCGTCTTATAGCAAGGCCCAATAGGTATAGACTTACCCATAGCTTTTGCTTCACGTACTCTTAGGTCGTACTTTTTTGGTACCCGATTTAAAATAATTAGCGATCATAGACCTCTTCAGTGGGTATTTTCAATCAAAGAACTTCTTCAGTGGGTATTTTCAATCAAAGAACCTAATTCCAAACTAGTGCGATGGTGCTTACAATTAGAAGAATACGACTACGAGATTATTTACGAAAAAGACAAACAAGACTCACTCTTACGAATTCAAATTAACCCTATATACTTTCTACTAAATTTCAACTCTGACAAAATACTACCATCACCATGCGAAGTTCTCGTGGAAATTTTAAGCACAATTGTTATAATAATAATAGGAACCTCTATGTATATAAAAATAAAGTAGTTTTTACGTACTCTAGCAATAACCAAATTAAAAATCAAAAAACAGCAAATTTTTGACAAACACCGAACATATGTTTTTTAAGTAATGGCCCAACAAAAGAAGTAATTTCTAAAATATTAAAAGGACATTTTACACGCAAAAACACGTATTGTTTGCATTTTAAAGATAAAACAATAGAATCAATCGTGAAAATTAAAAAAAAAATGCTTTCATACTGTACGTCTCGAACACTCTCTTGGAAGACACCGAAGAGCAACTACTTAAAATACAATACTATCACGAGACAAAGACATCACACCACAGTATACCTGAAAATATTATAGCGTTAAAGAGAAGTTTCTATTGGCCTTATTTAGAAAATGCCGATGAGGCCGTCAATTAAGTTCTCTCACGGAATTTGAAGGTGTTTGGTAAAATAAGACATTCAAAGTACGTTGGCCAGATAGTACGGGGGTGATAAGTGGGTATTTTGCGTAAACGACCATTAGTTTTCAAGATAATGGCCCTGTCCATTAGACCAAACTGCAAATAAATATGGTATTACCGATATTTCCTTTGTTAAAAAAAGCTTTTCCTACCAAGAAAGTAGCAGCTATTAGGTACGAAACGTCAGGGAACAGTTAGAATATTAATAAAAGAAATTCAAAATGTCTAAATAAAGTAAATATTTTTGCTGAGGAAAAACTGTTGATGCAATATTTATTTCGTTAGAAAAAAATGTTTTGGTTTAGTCTAAATGTTTATTGCAGCTAAGTATAAGAAAGTACTAAGTTTTTTTTGCAATCGGTTTTCTTTAAAGTAATCCACAGAAGTAAACAGAAGAAAACCCGAACTACTTAGACGGCAATGTATTATTTTAAAATGTAATTAATTTGTAATTTATTCGTAATTAATAATATCAGTTTGTAATTAAAACCAGCTTATATATATATATATATATATATATATATATATATATATATATATATATATATATATATATATATATATATATATATATATATATAATGTGTTTTCATTCCGGGTGTACATCCGTTCACTACTGTCGTTCTGAAAAGAACAGTTTTGCTGACGTTTCGCCAAAATCACATTTGGCATTTTCGAAGCTTTCTTTCTCGCGTCCGAATAGAGACTCTATTGTCAATGAAAACACATTGTATTTTTCCATCCGTGAAGGAGTAAAAATCAACATATATATATATATATATATATATATATATATATATATATATATATATATATATATATATATATATATATATATATATATATATATAGACGTATATAAAACACATGACCCCTCATTTCTAACCTAAATTGACAGTTTCTCAAAATTAGGACACTCACACCCTTTACTAACTCCAGCAAGTACAGAAATTGATAATAAATTATTAATTTATTTTAATCATTACGGATTACTCCGAAAAATAACAACCGACAATTGCACAGCTTTTAAGAAGGAAATCATTTAAAACCTATGTTCTCTTCATCAAATAGAAATTAATTATTGTACGCTACATAACATAAATACAAACAGCCCTATAGAGTGACTACACTCAACATTGAACGAAACCGTCTTCACAATAAAAAACAAAATATTATTACACTAATGAATTACGAAATTTTGTGATACAGTAATTCTACTCATAGTGCTCTAAAATATACGCCTTTTCAAATCGTCCGAGGCAAACTTTATTATAATATTCCCTTAGAGCTTTCTGAAGAGCATTTGTTTTCTTAGTATATGCAAGAATATTCAAGAAAACATACAAATTATGAATCAAGAAATTCACTGAAAACTTATCTCCCAACAAAAATACAAAAATCAAATGTAAATAAAGCTAATAAAAACATCCCAGAGGAAACTCCTATTGTTCCCAAAAAACCGTTATTTCCAAAAAACCTTTCCACAAAGATAAAAATTTTAAGAAATTTTAGCAAAGCAAAAATATACTTACACAACAACGACATCTTATTGTTTCAGATCGGACATTCCTTCTACTTCTGGAACTATCCATCGTTACATCTTTAGAAGAAATTCAAAATCCTATCCTTCCCTTCTCCCTAGGATAAACATACAACACCACAATATATATATATATATATATATATATATATATATATATATATAAATCTTTCGCAGATCGAGAACTGTCTATATACCATACAACATCTTCTAGAAAATTGTAAAGAAACAGTAACTAACGCCAATACATCCAAAAAATTTTCATCTTTAACTATTCATAAATATAAACAAATATTTGACTACCTGCAAAAAGTTTTAGTTAATACAAAACTTTTTCATAATATTTCCAAATCTAAAAGAGGTTTATTTAACGTAAAGTAAACAAATGGTTCTTTGGAACCCTTGATTCCGATGACGAAGAAACGTACAAAAAGTACTTTATCCTTATACAACAAGAAATAAAAAAATGAACACACCATATAATCAAACGTTAATAATACATATAAACAAAGCCTAGAAACAATTAAAACAAAAAAATGGTACTTAAGAAATTAAAATACATCTATTTTATTAAAAATCATACAGATTAAAGTAGATATGCATTTTTCACAATAACATCGTCTTTTTGTCCAAATCTAACATAAATAAATACATAAGTACATACAATAAACATTCACTTCCCACACCTACTAAATTAAACCACTGATTCGATACTCTAGTATATCATTTTATTAAATCTTATTTTTACTTGTTTTTTATTATTATTATTATTTTTGATAACTTAATTAACATAATGTATAAAACGTCAATTATGAGATTTATTTCATCCATAAAAAGAAGGTCTAGGTAGGCCGACATTTTGTTCCGTCATATTAGGTCTTTTCTAAAATATTATCGTGTTATCCCCACATGATCCTTAGTTTTTATTTAAAATTTGAAGTAAGGAAGTAAGTTGGACAAGTAGTTTTAGAGCTATGCCGCCAAAAGACAGATCGATACACGGACATAACTGAGGAAACATATTTTTCGACATATAGAGACCCAGCAACGTAAAAATATGAAAATATCTCGGAGGGTTTTTTTTTTGTCGCGATTACAATACTTCCCCCTTACGAGGAAGTAAAAGTGGATATGAGCATTATTTACTTTTCACGGAAAATATTCATTTTTGTTCCCATAATAGTTTTTTCTACCACTGGTATAAAAAAGTTGTGAGAAATCATTTCCCATAACTCAAATTGGTTCGTCATTAGTCAGCTCCTGTCGTCTACAAAATACAGCCTACCATTTTTATTTTATTTTTTCTATTTTGAAATCATAAAGAACTCTTTCCGATAAGAAAAGTAGTGTCGTACTGGCCCTTCGACCATACTTTTTTCTACAAAGTTGGCAAGTCATGGCCACTTTGAATTTGACCGGTCACGTCTCAAGATTGAAAAACAAAAATGGTGCGCATGTAATTGCCACATTTGGTATGCACTGTCAACAACTTGAAAATATTCGACAGTAAATATGTTTTTTAAAGATAATGCTTTCTTAGATATATAGAAAAAATAGTATAAAATACTCATTTTATGCAATTTTGTGTTCAGTGTTCAGATCTCGTGGAGTAAAGATCCCTAAAGATGCCTCGTGCAAGCGAAATGTCGGATAGCAATTCCAATTTGACACCGTCTAATCCCAAAAACCATGATTTTTTAATAAAATACTCGTTTCATAAGACATTTAATTTCACTCGCCCTTTAGAAAACTTTAAAAGATCATGATGAAACCAGGGTTTTAATATACCATTTGTCACTCATATAACTCAAATCATGTCACTCGCCAACGTGCTTCCCACCAAACTGTCACATTCATGTGAAAGGAGCTGTTTTCAAAACTTGTCACTTTTACAGGCGAGTTCTGGAATATTTGGAAATTTGCTAAATGCGTTGATTTCATTAACAGTAAAACCATTTAAACTAAAACTTGTTTTGCCTTTACTACGCTCTGATAGTTTGTGTTGTAATGTCCGTTTTTTTGTAGTGTCAAATATTATGCGATTTTAAAATTCCTGACATACATCAAGTGCGATATCAGAGGAACCCTTATAAGAATACGGCAAAAGATTTACAATAAAATAGAAATACTGGGGCCAAGTATAATTTAATAATTTAAAGAAGGGTAAAATAAAGTGTGATTGCAGCGAGGTACCTTTGCAAACATTCATAGAAACCTAAATTGTGGGGAATCAGTAATTTCTCCTCTCAGATCCTCTACGAGTTAAATTCAAATTTAATATTTTTACGTAATTGTGAATTTACAGTGTATCGCGCAACAAATATCATTGTAGAAAATTAAATCAATAATTAATGAACTAGGTACTATTTAATAAAAACTTAAAAATATTATTCCTAGATATTAAACTGCGACCTTAAATGAGATCTGAAACCGTACCTGTGCAAAGTGGTAACAGGTAATTTTTAAACTTCAAAAGAGCCGCCATCGCCCCAAGCGACGGTTCACACTAATTGGAGAGCCTAGATGGTCAAAGAAGCCGAAGGAAGAAAATATTGAGTGTTTCTTGGCTAATTGAGTGACCAACAACTTATTTTATAACATCGGTAGTATCGTGTAGGTAAGGTACGACATGCGTGCTTTATAAGTATTTCGGACATTTTGAAGAGTTGTAGTCTTGTTTTATTTCTTATTCATTATTACGTCGAAATTAGTTACTGGATTAGATTTACAGGCTTGTGTTGTGTTATTTGCCTAACCAAAATGAAGAACATTTTTCGGAAATTGTGTTCAGTAAGAATAATGCTTAAAATGTTTAATATTAATTTTTTTAAATCCTAAATAAGCAATAAAATGTGTTTTTGTAAGAGAAATATTACCACTTACGTTAAAATACTTGTTTGGCATTTTTGTTAAAATCTATTTAAAAGGTATCCCAGGTTTAAAAAAATATCAGAGCTCTTTGTTTCAGGTACTTTATTTCAATTTAATAAACATGAGTCTGCAAGCGCTTTATTTTCAAGATACAAGATGTTATTTTTTGATATATTTGGTACACATTATACAACAAGGAATGCTAGTAAAGTTACTAAAATTTTTAAAAAATCTACAGGGGGTTATTTTTCTCCCTGTTGTGATACTTTTAACCTTCCGGATCTTTTTACTATGAGGTCACAGGCGGTTTTTAAAACCAAGGCAATTTTCCTATTGCGTTCTGTTGCCTATTGCTCTTTCAAATATTTTCGACATTTTACACTGTTTAGAAGTCAATTAACAAAATGTTTTAATTAGCTATATGCATAAACGGACATTTGGGAATTACCGACCAATTAAAAATATATAAGAGACGAAAATGCTGCAGTACAAAATAAGAATTTTAATTTAAATATCTTTTGGAATTTATGGGAGTAAAGGCAAGATACAAAAAAAAAGCATACTTAGACCCTGTAATTTGAAAATGAAGCGTTTGGGGGACACTCCTAAAGTCTTGAACATATTTACACCCTGTATGCTCAAATTTCAGTAGTTTCCACACTATAAGATATAACAAAGCTTATTGAAATAGGAAGTTTCCAGGGATGAGACATGTATTAAATTATGAGTATTTTTGCTTTCTGATATAAAAGCCAATATATTGTATCTAATACATTATACCGGGTGAGACAGAGAACAGGCCGTCATTTTTTTTAGTTTCAAAAATATCATTTTCAAATATGAAACATTATATACAGCCTAATTTACTATGAAAAAGTAATTAAACGATTTTATTGGAAGATGACATTAAAAACATTGAAGTAAACAGCGCGTTCGGTAAAGGAGTGAAAAAAATAAACCAACTCTATTATTACCCAAAACGATTTTTAAATTGAAGTGTTCTAAATAACTTAAATATAAGCTTATTTCGGACTATTTTGTAAAAAGTAACTCATAACGTAGCAATGTTGACTTTTCAAAAAAATGGCCGTCTAGCCGCCATTTTGAAAACAAAAGTTAAAAGGCTAAATACGACATATCTATAAAATAAACAGGAACCTATTTAAAATAGAAAAGTAAGGGTCAACTTTTAATTGTTTTTTTCGTTCTGTTATGGAGTTAAAGATATATCTCAAATTTAAAATTGGTATTTTAAAAGCTAAAAAAATGGCTGCCTATACCCTGTCTCCTTTGTCTCCATCTATAGGCTATATAGGGAAAGTTGGGTTTAATCGAAGTTTTATAATCCTTAGAATTAGAAAAAACATATTCTTAGGAAAAAATTTAATGTCTGTAAGGTTTGTCTGTGTGTGACTTGTGTGTGACTTGTGTGTATGTAAATCAGACTTTGTCAAACAATAACTTAAGAACGGTCAAACCGATTTGTTTCAAGTGAATAACAAAAAACCTCTAGGTCAGTGTCTTGCGGTGATTAGATTTTGGGTGTCATGGGTGTAGATCTTTTTAAGAAAAAATATAAAAAAAATCAAAATTTGATAATGCAAAACCGACAGGGTAAAATTGGAAACATAAATAGTTTTGATAAATGTTCAGACATTGCAAAAATATGGAAGTAATTGGATCTTTAATTTTTTTGATTATACATATTTAAAAAAAAAAACTAATATTTTGAAAAATGTTGAAGAGAGATAAAAAAAGACGTCTAGCATTTCTCGCTCTTTCGCAGTCGGATGACTAACAAAATATCATATCAATTTAAGCTCTAACGAGTTTTAACGAGAATATTCATTAGCAAAATTCATAAGAAACCCGAATGTGCACTTTTGTTCAGCATCTTTTACACATTTAAAATCCGCTTACATTTTAATTATAGCTGATCCTTTATAAAAACAAACAGAAATCCTTAAAAAAGTAGGTATTCTGCTAAGCATAGAGAGATACTGATTTTTATAAAGTTAGTTCAAGGGTTTCCTAATTTAATTCAAAAATACGGTTTATTTACCTATTGAAATTGAAACAAGGCTGAAATTATTTTATATCATCAACGATTTTAAATGAGTGCCACAATTAACGACATAATCTTAAATATTTTACGGAAGTTACTGGCGGTCAATTTCAACATTTAATGAATTAATGCCTACGTTAAGTTTAGCATTTTATTTATTACATTTAAAACATGAACTCTTAGTAATTAGTAAATCAAATTGTCGTTGTTGAGAAGAAATGTAATATTATTTAACAAGGCATGTACTACTCGACCCTTCCTCCATGTACAATTCCATGGAGTAAACCTTATCCCGTCTGGGACTAATGTGTCGAGGTGGAAAATATGTGGTAATTATTTGCCCTTTCAACATTATAAAGCAAGCCCGACTGTAATATGTGATTTTTGAAATATCAACAATTCTATGAAAATGGGCTAAATTAAAAAAAAAAAAGGATGAGATTTGCCGGCAGTCGATTTTAAATGCATGAAAGAATCTGAACAAAAGTGCGTGTTCAGTTTTTTTTGCAACTAAATTTTCATTGAAGCTCACTCACCATAAGTAAAGACCAAATGGGCTTCGCACCGACAGTCCATCAGGCAGTTTCATAAAATCACAACAATAGCTCGTTTTACCGTTTAATCGCAATTTTAACTCGAATACCGCCAGATTTGACTCTGTGTTGTCAGTAGTGCGATTTAAGTCTACTTGCTTAGAATTTATTTTAAAGTATATTTCAAGATCATTGGAAATTAAAACGGAAACCAAAAATTATTATAAGTCGAAGGCCGCTGCGGATACCATTTGGGCACCACGGAAATCTCCCGATGGGATCCCTATCTCTACTTGAAGGCAGCAAACTTGAAATCCATTTAGAGGGATTTTTATTTTCCGGAGTAAAATGTTAGTTGAATGTATTTAACATTACTCCAGACAAGATATCAAGAAAAAAAAGTTTAACATGTACGGTACTGCGAGAAAAAAGCTGCTTCACCCTAAAAAACATTCTTAATAAAAGTCGTTCGCGACATTATTTCATAATTTTTCATCGCTTATGTTGACGTGTCGATCTGGTGGACAATTTTAATGTAGGATCGTTTAATTATAAAGAAACCGTAGTAGACGTTAAAAGGACATGAGAAAAAACCGGTCACAATTTCATCTTTACAGCTCGGTAATCCGAAAATCGTATTGGTTACGGTCTCATGGGAGGTCCGTGATGCGTGCTAAAAGTCCCCGAAATAAAACCAAGCAACGAAGACAGCGAGCGTTAAAGCGCGGGGCTGCTAACAATAACTCTACGGGGTTGACAGCGTTGTAATAAATACGGTCGCACCCGCTGGCTATTTTCCACCCGATTTAGCCCTGATGAGAAAATGAGCATTCCTCCCGCGCACGGGCGCGAGAAAACTCTTGTGACATTGTAAATTCCCCGACGCTTTCGAGTGGCGGAGGTGTCAGATCGGTGCTCATAAATCAAAGAAATTGTGTGAACTAAAATATTTCCTGCGATAATCAAATGGCATGGTTTTAAAACCCTCAAAAATAAAAATGTATTATATTACAGTTTTAATAAAAGACGAAGAACGAAATTCGACGGCACTAAAGTTTTCAAATTACGCCTGAAATTATATAAATAATTAAATGGCCCCTATATCACTAGTCATGGCGGTGTGAATATTTACAAGTCACTATTACATATTTTTAGAAGCATTACCTTCTGGTATAAGGTAATTCCGGGAGAGATGTCCCAGCGGTATAGATGCCCCAGTATTCTCAAATTTCTCAAAACATTAATAGGTGGCGTGAGTGCTGGGATTTAGTTATTGTTTACGTAGTAGCATCGAGTGAGTACCATAATTCGCCTGCAATAACTGTGGTTTTGCTCGCAATCAAGAAAAAAGGTTTTAATAACCTAATTTTTAAGTGGTTATATAATACAAACGGATGTGATTGAGCTGTTGTTTTGCATTAGCTTAAGTTTGTAACGTAAATACCTTGTAATCTGGGTCAAACTAGTCCTAAATTACTACACATAACCTATGTAGAGATACTGATTTCCGTTTAGCTGTGCCAAGTTAACAGGTCGGGCATCTATACCGGCTAAAAAGGATAGATGCCTCGGGGCATCTAACCCGTACAAAAGTATAGATGCCCCACAACGAGCGCAACAAAATATTACTATATGTTTTAGCAGTAGTACAATGCCAAACGTACACCCATAAGATTACTGCTCCCCCAAGACGGCAATGGACGCAGGAAAACTTGGAAATAGCACTTACAGGATTGAATAAAGGAGAAATAGGAGTGAATGAAGCTGCACGAACTCCATCTCGTACTTTGTTGTTGTCCTTGGGTCCACAAGCGTTATTGGGAATAGAAAATGAAAAGAGGTTCAAAAAAATGCGGTCTGTTCGCTGAAATGTTAGGAATTTGGCACCGCTTTAATCGAGAAACTCGCATGGCAGGTTACGACTGGCTGTCCTCTTTCTTGAGAAGAAATAAAGAGTTGAGCGTCAGGCAGTCTCAGGGGATGTCACTTGCACGAAGTGAAGGAATGAACGGAGAAGAAGCTAATGCATTTTTCAATCTACTTTGTGAAGTTTATAGGGAATTTTACTTTTTTGACCACCCCGAAAACATTTTCAACATGGATGAAACGGGATTTCAGTTAAATAATGAAGCTGGTCCTGTGATTGCAACCAAAGAGGCTAAAGATGTCCACACCATAATATCTTCTGAGAGCGGTGAAAATGGGTCTATAGTAGCATGTTGTAGCGCTGAAGGTAGATTTCTTCCGCCCGTAATAATTTTTAAAGGAGTTCGTGAGAAAAGTTTATATGAACTCAAAATCATCATTTATCACGTCTGAGCTGTTCTTCACGTGGCTGAAAGAACATTTCATCCCAAGAAAACCGCCAGGAAAGACAATTTTAATTCAGGATGGACATACATCCCACGGGAATTGTTTTGAAATGCTGCAGTATCCTGAAGAAAACGACGTTATTTTGGTTTGCTTAGCAAGTTGAACGACGCAGATGCTCCAGCCTTTAGACAGATCTTTTTTTAAGCCACTGAAGCATTTTCTAAAGAAGGAAGCATGACAGTGGATGATACACCATCCGGGACCAAAAAGATTGGTCGCCTCCAAGCAGGTGAGCTAATTGGGAAAAGGGAAGAGCGACTGGAATATTTCCGTTGGATCCAGCAGTGATTCCCGATTATTTCTACGATATTGCTGATGCGAACGCTGCCTTACCATCTGCAACACCTGAAGGCATTGCTCCAGTTGCTGAGAAAGAAATAGGCAGTCACCTGTTCCTGAGCCGTCGGGAGTTTCATCTTTGAAGTTTCTGTCAGAGATAAGTCCAGTACCTGTGCTTCACAAACAACAAAAACGACAGGAGAAACAATCTGCACAAGTTTTAACTAAAACTATGAAGCGTAATTTTGCCACAGTCGCTAGTCGTAAAAAACAAACACATACGTTTAAAAATGGACGGTGAAACCCGAGCAAAGAAACAGATTCAATCTCATAAAATCATCGACGAATACGACGAAACCAGTTCATCTTTTGATGAAGAATGTTTAGCAGAAAAAGCTAATGATTTATGAATAACATTTATGTTTGATTTCACAGTTTGTGTTAGTTTAGATTATGTTCAATCTGGTATGTATTTTTTTAGAATAAAAAAAGAATATTTTGAGTCTCTGTTTCAATTTTCACCATAAGTAGGGCATCTCTCCCGGAATTACCTTTACAACGTAAAAGCAAAATCAATAGAAACGATTGAACTAAATATTTAAAAGAATGAATGTATTCGCATCCTGATTTAGGAATGAAACCCCAAGGATGTGGAGTAAATAAATAGCCTAGGCCTAGGTGCTACCATAAACAAAAATAAGCCCTGCTCATACGCCCATGCACACAGATCATATAGGCCTGTTTTCCAATAATCGTGTTTTTGCATTTTTCGAGAATAAACTAGTCGCCTAAAGGAAATCCCTTATTGGTGGACTCGTATAAATATATTAAACAAATCTAAATATATATTGTTTGAAAAGATTATATTGGAATGAAACTACAAATCTGTTTTGAATTATTCCGGGTTTTTATTTATACAACACGAAAAATATTAGAAGTAGTACTGGTTAGAATTTTTGTTTTGAGGTTTTTCTGTTTAAAAATTTTTTTTCAGTAAAACCTACTAATTTTTTAATATTTTTTTATATATTATTTAGAGAAACTTGATATTTTTTTCTAAAAAGCACTACTATATTTTTGTAGCGATGTGGTTTTATTCATCTTTCTCTACATTAAGGGCAAATTGATATTCAGATCTTTTCGATAGTAGTAGTAGTAAAATTTGTATCAAACAAAATACCAATAAAAATTGTATATTCCCTTAGATAAACATACCTTTGACAGAACTTTTTAGACAAATGGAAAATTTTCACATCATGTACAACATATTTATTCACATCATACATAAATAGTAAGTGATCATGACACATCTGTTAGTAAAAAATTTTAATAATAATAACAAAAAATTGGGCAAATGGGAGCTTCCGGCGAAAAAATTGCTAAAAACATATAAAAATGTTTATCAGTTTTCCAGATGTACTAAAAAAAAACTTTATTTAATATTACTCTGCCCTATCCGTTGCCTTTTATTAGAAACAGTAGCTTGGTTTATCCCGATATCTAAATCTTATACCTAAGGTCTAGGTCTATCTTTATGTAGCTATCAACGTCAGACCTAAATCAAGCATAAGCCATATCTTGAAATTTTGTAAAACATATTAAAAAAGCATTTTAACCTTCCGAGTGCCAAATTATTGTAATCTAAAGCCTAAAACTCTACACCACTGAACTTTAAATGGACTAACTTGAAGTAAAGGCAAATTGAAACTCCCGCCCCACTCTTAACTCAAGCTTCCTGCTGCTTTATCATCGGATAATTATTGCACAACAGATCGTTTTCGGTTAGGGTTAGGTAGATTGCTTACTGGATTAATTTTTGTTATTTTGCAAGCGTAACTAGTTCCTTTTGAAATTGAAACCTAATCTGAAATTAAACATATTTATTCAGTTTTTCTCAACATATTTATTCCTATGTGGTTCGGTACTAACGAAGAAAATCTTAGGAAAGCTAAGATTTTCTTTGGTGCTAATAAGATTCATCAAGTTTAGTTGTTAAAAAAAAAACTTTAAGAGACAACAAAGCTACATGATTTTATTAAAAAAGCTAATAAGTGACTCTTAGGAGACTAATATTAATTAATTACACCAAAACATAGAACGATGAATTTTAGTGTTCATAGAGAAAAAATATAATTCTTTACAACCTGAAACAAAATCTCTTAATAAGAAATTTATTAGGTAAGACGTAAATCATAACTATCCAAAGATGGACTATATTATATGTTCGTAATAATTAAAATGTAAAATATAAATTAGGTATATAGTACTATATTGAATCACACAGCTCATTTTTTTAGTCTTATCAAGATCATCCACACAGAGAGAGTAAGATTTTAGTGAACAGTATGTTTCTTTTTTAAGAAAAAAAGCATATAAGAGCTAAACCAAATATATAAATCTAAAATGACACCCAATCTTTTATATAATACCGAAATTTGCTTAGTATAAATTATAATATTTTAATTTACAAATAAAATAACCTACTTAAGTATATAAGTCCTATTATTTAGCCTTTGATTCCTAACTGTAATTAAGAAGCCCATGTAGCGTATTTTTGTCTACCTCAAAAGACGTTTCTCAGTGCAGAATTGATCTATGTCTACTCTTTTATTTTCGTTAATACATATATTTACTTTATTAACAATCCATGCATTAACTGCTCTCTAACTGTTTTAAACAGAACAAAAATAGTTAACAATAGCATATTATGGTATAACATTAATCAATATCGACTGTAATAATATATAGCAATCTATACGTCAGATTTTCGTGACCGCATTTAACAATCTACAAATACGGAGTTACCTCTTTTGACAATTCCAATAATAACATGGAATTATTATAATTATTACTAATGTGTAAATGGTTTTCCTTTCCTCTGCCCAGGTGTCTGTAATGAGTTATGCATATACAATACATTTATCTAAAACAATACAATAATAAATTTTTACTTCCTAAATTAAAACCGGAACTTAAAATTAAATTAAAAGCAATGCATATAAATATTATTTGTCTAACAGTTTAATACAATTGTCTTGATGTGGTATATATATTTTTATGGAGAAACCGGTTTTTCTTTTTTGAAACAAACGGGTAAAAAATAAAAATGGAACGTTAAAATTTTGTATGAGTATTATTTCTAACTTAACTTAAAAAGCATTTGGGATAAGCTTTTCGGATTTGAAAAGCCTAGTTTGCCCAGATTTTGCCTGGCTAGCCTGTTTTTAACAAGCTTTTATCACAGCTTTCTTCACTTGCAAGTGACGAACTATGTATGTAAACAAATATAGGATTTTAACCTACTTGTCGTATTGATTTAAAATTTTGAGAGTGTATGTAATTCTTCTGACAATACAATAATTTGGTAGTCGACAGTACCATTCGATATTATTTTATTTATTTTATTATTTCTTATTTATTTCTAATTATTGTCGTATATGAAATGTTGCAAGTGTATGTAATTCGGATGAAGATACAATAACTCAGCTTGATGGAACCAAATGGTACCGCTGATACCAGTTAATAAAACCCCCCAGTTTGAGCTCATTTGGTTTGGTTTGACGAGTCAATTACATAAATTGATTCCATCGTGTTGATTTAATCAGCTCGATGATATCAAATACTTACTAATGGTGCCAGCTAGTATACCCCACGAGTTTGGGCTGATTTAGTTTGTTTTGACGACTCTCAGAGATTAACGGTAATATGTTTAAAAAAAAGAGTAAAACATAAATTATAGAAAAAAAAATCTACAAAATATTGTAATTTTTAATCACTTGTAACTTCTTAGCATCCAATGACTATGCCAAAAAGCGTAGAGCGCTCTTTGGTTACGTTTCTTTGAGAAGCATGTACTTACTTTTAATTCATTACGACAAAACGCTCTACGCTTTTTGGCATAGTCACGGAACATTAATAAGGGACATTTTAAAAAATTATATTATTTTGTACTCTTTAGTGCGTTTCTGATAAAAGCGTGTTTTCTATATTTTTGAAGCCATAATTTATTATTATTTGTAGAATTTTTGCTGTGCTCGGGGTGCTAAAGAAAATGACGTGCCTCTAAATTTTGGAATCTTATCTCGCTAAAATATTGATACATTTGTATTTAATTTCTCCAACTCAAGTATTATGAAAATAAAATATACTGGGGTACAAGATATACAGGGTATAACAAAATCAGTATGAAACTGAAAAAAAATGTATATTCAATTTAAAATATTTTTTTGTTTTCCTTAATTTCCAAATTGAAAAACGAAATATCCAGTACCTTCATTTTTACTTTGTGGATTGACAACAATAATTGCATTTATACTGCTGAACTTTTTACAACTGTGTCTAAGTATCACGAACCATTATAAATGGTATAGTTAAGTTGGAGACACAAATGTAACAGATTTTTGTGACAGCAGATTTATTATCTGTGCGCTAGACTATAATCAGATTTAAAATTTAAAAATAAATTACAGGAATCGTTTGAAATAAAAATATACCAGCTAGGCTTGCTGAGATTTTTGAGAAGGTTATTTAATTATGGACAGAAAACAGCTTTTTCGAACTATTTTTTTCAGTCAGGTAGTTTGTTTTTGAGCATAAACAGAACAGTAATTTACTGATAATTTTTAAACAGATATTTTTAATTAAAATTATAGTTTTTTTATTTTTATGCTATTTTTGTTACTGCCTGTATACATTTTGAAGCACCTTGCATTAATTATTTTTGTAAAATTTTAATATAAAGAGTATTTCTGTAAATAGAAGGAAACAAAATTCATGCGCCTAGATTAATTAATTAAATTAATATGAAATGTTTAGTTATGTTAGAAATGATTTTCTGTACCTTACATAAAGAGTTTTTCTATACTTATCTAAACATTAGGTAGGCATCTAAAAAATTAAATCCAAAAGTTTACAACCGTCGATGTCTCCCAATCTATAATTGCATATTTGGGTTGATATAAAATGCAGAGAAAGATGCCGATTAACAAGACATAAACCTAATGAATATATTATTGTGCCATTACTTCTTTTATTGTTTAACGTCAAGTGGCAAAATTCGAATTGCGAATATTACATGCAGACTTAAATTTTGGTTTGGAAAGCAATTGACATTAAAAACTAAAAGAATTTGCATTTAAATATTTGAGATTCATCCACTCCTTAAAAATGAACAATACGTAGAAAAAAAATGAGGGTAAAAAATCATTAACTGAAAATTAAACCTCAAAAATCGTAATTTAATGGAATTGAGTAGAGATTTTTTTGATGTGCGTTAGTAAAGATCTTAATATGAGATAAATACGAATAAAAAAGTAATGACATAATGACTCTAAAAAGTATATGTTAACACGTGCACCTCGATTTTTGCTTCTAAAGTGTGACAAGTGATCTTTTAAATCTAGATGACTGACACTGAGTCCCATTTTTTAAAATTCTTACATATTTTTTAACACGCTGTTTACCATCAGTACTACAAATATTAAAAACTAGCTAAGACAGACAACACCTGGCTAAATCAGGCTTTTTAAATCGCAAGATTACATCAAAACTTGGGACCGCGTTTTTAAATTATAGTATTATAAAAACGAAGGAAAATTTTGGATGGAATTTAATTCTAATAATGTAGTTATTAGTTAAAATTAACATTTTATTTCTTTGCAATACATCGTTAGATAATGAACACACAAAGGCCAGAATTGTATAAATATCAACCAGTAATAAAATTCATTTTATAAAGTTATATATGTAAAAATAATGAAATAATGACTTTAAAAAAATTATGTTAACATGGGCAACTCGATTTTTGCTCCTAAAGTGTGACAACTCATATTTTGAGTCTAGACGAGTGTCACTGAGTCCCATTTGTTTACATTATTAAGTATTTTTTAACACCCTGTTTACCACCAGTATTAGAAATATTAAAAACTAGCTATGACAGACAATACCTGAATAAATCACGCTTTTTAAATCTCAAGATTATATCGAAACTTGGTGCCGTGAGTTATCTAGCAGTCACTTGCTGAATATACATTTAAATTGTTTAGATTGCACTTTTCTAACTATATACTGTATGCTTTGTATTCTGAATGGCAGTCAGTTGAACATATTTGTAATTATAATATATAACGATATATTTTGTACTTTAGAAAAATAAATTGTCTTTAAAAAGCTATTCGCGTAGATCGATTAGTTAACTGGCGCAGTCGTACGGGATTTTCGGGATCGGTTATCGATTGAATATCGGAAAAATCGAACTAACCGAAAATATAGAACCTAACAGAACTGTTCATTGTGAGGTGTCGGAACATTCATTTTGGAGCTGTACCTTATAGTGATCGAAGATTGGCCCAAATTCGCCCAATTCTTGCAAAAGCCAGGACGTTTGTGGGAGGACCAAATAGCCGACCAAGACCCTGACCTTATAATATAGGAAATGTGGAAGAAAATCTTCTGTGTTATGTAAGTGCAACAGATGTCTTTTTCTGACGTAAATGATATTATTAATCAATTAAACAATTTAAAAATCCAACAACCTTCAACTGACTCTGCTTCTAACCTTTCAGAAGTAAATATTTTATTAAATAGTACCGCGGGTACAAGAAATAACTTTTTATCTGAAAATAATTGTAATAATATGGCTCAGTTTAAACCTGAATATTTAAATTGTGTACCACAATTTGATGGCAGTCCTAATGATCTTAATAGATACTTAGCTGTATGTCAAAGTATAATAGATGCTTTTTATAAACCCAATGAGCCTGATAATTTTCAAAATATTTATTTACTCAATTCAATAATAGGTAAATTATCAGGAAATGCAAAACTAGTGTTAGGTACCCAGAATGTTACAACTTGGAAGGAATTAAAAAATATTTTAAGCAGACATTTCGCTGATCGGCGTGATGAAGCTTGCTTAAACAGAGATCTAGTAATGCTTAGGCAACAAAATAACGAAAAACCTTGTCAATTTTATGATAGAATATTACATATCCTAAACCTACTTTGTTCATATATAAATATACACGAAGAAAGTGATGCTGCAAAAACTTTAAAAAGAAATTTGTATAACGATTTAGCTTTAAAAACTTTTCTTTCGGGTCTTAAAGAACCATTATGTACGACAATACGTTGTATGCGTCCAAGTGATCTCCCTCAAGCCATGCAATTTGTAACAGAGGAATACAACACACACTATTTTCAAAATGTTTCAAAACCTAATAATCAAAAACCACCTACACAACATTCTAGGCCCACATATAATCAGTTTTATTCTCCACCCTCTAAATTTAATAGAAACACACAGTATGACACATTCAACATGCAACATGCAAAATTAAAACAGATATACAAGAAGGCGAGATAATAGTCCCGTATCAAAGGTTACATAAATGTGAAATCCCAAATTGTCTAACAATCGCAAAAGATGGTTATGCATTAACCACTATCTTAAATAATACATGCCAACCGATAACATTAGATATCTCCGAGCCTTTTAGTGTTGAAAAATTTGATATGGCAAATATCGAAAATATTAATTTAAATAACTTTGATGATCAATTGACACCAATTAATTTTGACCCTAACCAAATTCGTACTAGCCATCTTAACGAAGAAGAAAAATCGAAAATCTTACAACTCTGTAAAGAATTTTCGGACATTTTTTATTATGAAAACATGCCTTTAACCTTTACAAGTAAAATAAAACATTCAATTAAAACTACTGACGAGCAACCTGTATATACTAAATCTTATAGGTACCCTTTTGTACATAAAAAAGAAGTCGAATCACAAATAACTGCGTAGATCGATTAGTTAACTCGTGTTTTTAAATTGTAGTATTATGAAAACGATAGAAAATTTTGGATATAATTTAAATCTAATAATCAGAATCAATCTAAATGTTGTTAATCAAAATTAACCGTTTATTTGTTTGTAGTGCATCTTTAGATAACGAACACACAAAGGCAATAATTGTATACATATCAACCAGTGATAAAATTCATTTTATAAAAGTATATAGGTTTTATTGCCAATTAAAACTGAAATAAAATGTCGTGATGGGCCCCTTTTATTGCTTTTATATTCTTGTGCAATTAGTTATAATTATGTGATACAGTTTTATTCTTAGGTAGCTTGGCATATTTTTTTATGACATTTATAGAGAGTCAGAAAGTTGGTACTTCGGTTCGGTTCTCTTCACGAGCCTGTGAAAACACTATAGCAAATTCGAGTTATAAAATATTACTCGCGAGTACCCGCGACTTCATTCGCGTATTGCGATAACGAAAGGGATATAAAGATGTACTTAAATCTCCTTATTTAAAAACCTTTTTATAAACCCCGTTTTTTGTTGCACTTTCTTTCAATTTTTGTCAACAGGGGCTTGGGAGATTTTTGTTTATAAATTGTTTCTGGGTTTTTGAAACACCCTGTTTAAGTTTTTAAAAAATATGTAAAAAAATTAAACAAAATATACCTATTTTTTTCAAAAACTAACCGTTTCTTAATAGATAAATATTGTAATATTTTTCATTTCATCCCCTTGAAACTTGATTTTTGAAAAATCCCTTCTTATTGAACTTCCACATCCTACAGTCAACCTGTATGCCAAAATTCAGCCTTTTGCGCCAAGCGGTTTGAGCAGAATTGTAATTAATTAGAAGCCCGATTTTTTGAAACATCCAGTATACATTTTTAAGAAATTTGAAAAAAATGTAAAATAATCAAATAAAATACACGAGTTTGAGCGTTTTTCCAAAAAACAACCGTTTTTTAAATAAAAAATATTATAATCCCATCTTAACAAACCTCTAAATTCAACAATCAACCTGTATGCCAAAATACAGCTTTTTATGTTAAGCGGTTTGAGCAGCATCGTGATTATTCAGTGACCCGATTTTTTGAAACACCTTGTACAAATTTTTAGAAAATTTTAAAATATGTGAAGTAATCAAATAAAATACACAAGTTTAAGCGTGTTTTCCAACCAACCATTTTTTAAATAAATAATGTAATATTTAAGGGGCGGTTTCACCCCCTTGAAATTTGAGTTTTGAAAAATCCCTTTTTATCCAACCTTTACATTCTACTATCAATCTGCGATCCGAAATGCAGTTTTTTATTTTATTTTATTTCGATTAATCAGTGAGCCGATTTTTTGAAACACTCGGTATAAATTTACAATACAAAAAAAAGTGTTGGAATGTCTCGGTCACCAGACGGTCATTTAAAAAAAATCATATAAATCGGTGCAGTACAACTCTCTCACGAACATGAACTGTAAAATTTGGTTTAGTGTTTCAAATATACAGATATTATATTTTAAAATTGAAAATAATTTTTAGTACACATTTTTTTTGTGTAATAATTTCTAATTAATTACCGAATGCTTTTAGTATACAGTTGATTTTTTATTACAAGCTACAGGCAAGCATTTATTACAGCATAATTTTTTTCAATGGCCATTTCAGGCAATTATCTTTGCTTAAATATGTTAAAAAAACCTTTTGAAAAAGCTACTTATAAACAAAAAAATTGAGATGGGCTTAATATAAGATATAATACAAAATGTTTGTTACTACTCCTGACCGCATTAAAAAAATGCGGCCACAGAATGTTTGGTACGTTTATATTTTCCTAATATATCATGATTATTCCTCAGTGAACTTGAATTAACATAATAATAATTAAACAAACTAATAGATAAAAAAAATATTTATTACAGCATAATTTTTTTCCATGGCCATTTCAGGCAATTATCTTTGCTTAAATATGTTAAAAAAACCTTTTGAAAAAGCTACTTATAAACAAAAAAATTGAGATGGGCTTAATATAAGATATAATACAAAATGTTTGTCACTACTCCTGACCGCATTAAAAAAATGCGGCCACAGAATGTTTGGTACGTTTATATTTTCCTAATATATCATAATTATTCCTCAGTGAACTTAAATTAACATAACATATAAATGTTATGTATATGCTCGTATTACAAAAAAGAATGGCTGATTTGACTTTCCCTCCTTGTCAGACCTACTTACGTACTCTTTAGGCCTCATGTTTTTCTTATCAGTCTCATAATCTCTGACCTAAAGTGGTAAAAAACGGTGGCTTGGCCCTTTAGGCGGGTCCTATTGATGTGTCTTTATGATAGTGTTCTGTTTATATTGCGACATAAAACAGCTCCTTTTATGGTCGGCCATTTTTAGGAGATAATTATTTCGATTTGAAAAGTAGGTAGCGAAAGTTAAGTTAGCTATTCTTGTGAATGAACACCATTTTAAAGCAACCTTTTCGAAATATTAATTGTTTTGATTGCCAATAATTAATTTTTCCTTTTACGAGTATGTCTATTAAAATTGATATATAACATGTCTTACTGGACTATTTGTTCACTATGTAGAGAATATTTTGGAACAGGTGCTTTCAAGAGAGGATACCAGGAAACCAATAAAATTAAAATTACTTGATCCAAAACTCAAAAATTCACATTGCTACTAAAATTAATATTGTAGAGGGCCAGTAACAATTAAGAATATGAAAATTGACCTATAATAAAGCATTCTATTTTTTTATTATCGAACGAACGTTTAAATGAAAACTAATGCTTATATTTTATATTTTCAATTTTGAAATATTTTTGAAAGGTAGTTTGACACGTGTATTTAAAACTATGGAAATTGTGATTATTCATTAATAGTATACGTACTTTATGTATATAAATTTGACCTTGCTACTTCATGTCTATGTGGAAATATTTTTAAAGATACATATTTTACTCCTATTCAGTTTTCACATTTTTATTTACATGAAAATAGTTCCGTAATAAAGGCAAAATTTTGTATTTGTCAGTTACAGATCAAGTCACTTTAAATTAAAATATTTCTGCTCTGGTTGTCTCTTCCTAACACCTGCCCTGATACAACCTGTATAATTGTGGCTATAATTTTGCAGTACGCTGGAATTTGAATGGAAATTTTGCTACTTTAATAACTGTTATGGGACTATTATAGCTAGAACTTTAGAAAATATTTAATAAAATCGCATATTTATAGCCACATTTTTGAGATATTTCGAATAGTAAACCAAATTTTAAAATTCAGATCGATTAATGACCACATCCTTAGTTAGTTCTGTGTCTTTATAGCTAAAAACTAATCAGGTAGTGGCATCTAGGCCGAAGCGTATTTAATTAGCCAAGTTTTAGGCAGAGAAATATATAACGTGTTTGATTCAGTCATTTTAAAAACTCTGTAACTAGTATCATTTACATCATTTAGTGATTAGCAGAATTCGATATGACGGTACAAAATGTAAAAAAAGTACTTATTTAATTTACTTCAAATTTATCATCAAAATCAAGCGCGATAGTGGAATAAACTGGTAAAATTTTGATACGCATAGAGGATGGCGGTATAATAAAATGTTTATAAAATCAATTTGAAAAACTACTTATTTGATTGATTTCATATTTTGCCCAATAATAAGCTGTGATATATAGATGAATTGTTGAAATTATAATACTAATTCAAGAGGGTGGAACAAAATAGCGACCTATTAAAATATTTGCGAAAATAATATAAACGGTATATTTCCTTTACCAGGAACTTCTCTCGTTATTACTCCTTCTTTTTATTAGGAATAGTAAAATACGATCCTTGTGTTACCTTCTACTTTTCTAGGCAAAAGAAACGATTCCTTATGAGGAAACTTCAGGATAATCCGGTAAAATAGATCGGTAAAGAAATTTAACAGGAAATTGTCTCCTGAATCCTTGTCTTGTGTCTACAAAAATGAAAGAAAACATAAATTATTTATGTCTATATATCTATCTATCTGTCTTAATGAGGAAACAAATAGACTCGTACTTCACTATTCCTAATAAAAGGAAATATTCATAACGAGGGAAGACCCTGGTAAAAGATATTTACCGTTTTTTGTTTAAGTTATTACCAAATAATTATATGGATTTATAAAAGGAAATGAAATTTTACCAAATACTTAAACATTTTAATATACCGCCATTTTGTTTTTGCTATACAGGATTCATCCTAAAATTTTTCCAGTTTATCCCTGTTTCACACTTGATTTTTGCGCAACATTTCAAGTCAATTGAACGATTTTAGCCAAGATGCCCAGGAATAATCTTTATTATTACTCGAATTTTAATATGGTTAATCTGCTTTACTTTGTAGCACTACAGCACATAATTCTTATAGCGTTTTGCCGAAGTTCTAATCAGCTTCGTAGCTCAGTACGCTGCACATCTTTATACAGTTCTTATTACTTTCTTTGCTAGCAGTTTTATAGACTAGAAGGATAAACTAATTTTGTGTTTATTTTTCTCTGGGTTTTGAAGATTTTAATTTAAACTTTACATCGCCATTGTATGGAATTTATTGCCAATCAGTTCTTTTTTATTTAAATAATATGGACCATAAAACGGTAAACTGTGCCTACATACGGGATCTTGAGAAATTATAAATTGTTTTACTATTAAACAATTTGCCTCGCAATATGTTTAGACCTTAAACAAAAAAAAAACATCGCAAAACTGAAAAACAATTGCAGACTGTATTTTTAATTTAAATGAAACAGTGATAAATAAATAAATAAGTTCTTTATTTCCAACAGGCCAAAGCCCAATTACAGGAAACTGTATAATATGACTGTAATAAAAAATAAATTTTATAATATGTAACAAATAAAAATAAAAATATCAAAAAAAAAGAAAAAATACATAAACAAATAAAAAAAAATATGAACTTAAACTAAGTAAAAATGAATATGAATATAAAACTCAAATCAAAAACAAAATAAAATGAAATAAAACAAAACAAGATAACAATGCAGGCACTCAACCCGGTAACCAAAACCAACAGCCACACGAGGAGACATAGGGAAGATTAGGGGGGAAAGCCAGAAGCCAAGAGCAAATGCTGAATGATATTGGGCAGATTATCTGAATGGATAATCGCAGGATTCAGATATAGGATTAAAGTTGCTACACATAATGTGAACTGGGCTTAGGTAGAGAATGTTGGAATGTGCCAGGTCGAGAGCAAACATAGTTGACGTCTGGCCGCCAATCGCGGTACATGAAAGGGAATTTCTCCCAACAGGAAAGGGCAGTCAATGTTCCCATTAAGTAGACGATATAAGAATGTCACCGACTGAATGTCTCGGTGGAGCTCCAATGGCAACTCCCCAAATCTGGACAACAACAAGCTATGATCGAACCCTCTATCAGGGTAGGCACCATCTTCCTTGAACATAAGGTATTTAAAGAATCTCCTCTGAACGGCCTCAAGGGAAATTTTATGGCAATTATATATAGGATACCACACGATGGAACCGTAGTCCAACTTGGATCTGACGAGAGAGTAATAGAACAGCCTAAAAGCCAGTGAACTGTTAAAATGCTTACAAGTCCTGATAACAAACCCCAACATTCTGGAAGCACTAGATACCATTTATTCAATGTGAGGAACAAATGTGAGTCTATCATCAAATACGATTCCGAGGTCTCTCACGGTTGTGGATCTGGACAGAATATTGTCGTTTATAGAGTAATTGAAGATAAGTGGTGACTTGATTCTATGGTAGGACACGATGTGAGATTTGGCAACATTTAGGCTGAGCCGATTAGATGAACACCAATCAGTAACTATATCAATATTTGACTGCAGTAGAAGGCAATCATTGAAAGTGTCAATGCGATGAAAGATTTTTAGATCATCGGCATAGGCGAGTTTGGAGCAATTTAACACTCGAATCAGATCCTCCACGAATCTATTAAATAATTAAACAGGAGCGGTCCAAGGTTAGAAACCTGCGGAACACCAGATGTCGGTATAAATGACTCAGACCGAAAACCGTCAATCTCGACAAACTGCCTTCGATTACATAGGTATGATTGTAAGAGTGTAGTGAGGCCTCTAGAAAAGCCAAAGAGATTGCGTGCTTTTTGTAGCAGCTTGTGGTAATCGATCTGGTCGAACGCCTTGCTGAAATCTGTATAGATAACATCGACCTGACCTCTGCAGTTAAGAGCGACGCAGACATTATGTGAGAAAGAGCACAAATTAGAGATGCATGATCTCTTTGACATGAATCCGTGTTGCTCGGGGGAAATATTGGTTCTGATACTGGAAAAAATGGACTTATGTAAGATTATCTCAAATATTTTGGAAAAGTTGCAGAGAATAGAAATGAGCCGATAATTTTCGATTAAGGTAGAATTACCTTTTTTAAGGAAAGGGCAAATACGAGCAACCTTCCAGGCATCAGAAAAGACGCCAGACCTTAGTATGAGATTAAATATATGGCATAGTGGACTACATAACGCTAGTGAACAGTCCCTCACAATGAAGCAGGGAATCTCGTCAGGGCCAGAAGTGATCCTGTTCTTGAGTCTTTTACTCATTTCGATTACATCATGGGTAGTAATTGACGAGATGTCTACGAGGTCAGAATGTGCTATCATAGGAATGTCTTCAATAGGCTGTGGAGATGTTTTATAAACAGTCTGGAAAAAATGCAGCGAGGGCTGAAACAACACTGTCTGGACCAGAGTGAGTAGTGTCATTGGAGTCGGTCATAGCAGCTGGAATGCGAGAAGCGCCTTTTTTTCTTGTATAGAGGACCAGAAGTTGGAGGGATCAGAGGTTATGTTGGATTCAGCGCGGTGAATGAAACCTCTATAGGCTATGTCAGACTTCAACCTAATTGACTTACGCAGTGTCCGATAGCTGGCCAGGTAGATGGCGGACTTTCGAACCTTGAACCTACGATAGACTCTCTCCTTCTCGAACACCATATCGATAATTTCTTTCGTAAACCAGGGAGGAAACCTCCTACGTCTACGTACTTTTGATGGTGTACATGCTGCAAAAATATCATTTAGAATGGCATAGAAGTTTTGACAGGAGCTGTCAACGTCGGAGCCATTAAGAACTGGAGACCAGTCGGTGCCAAGCATTAGCTCGTACATTACAGGAAAATTAGCCTTTCTGAAATTAAATGTGATTAAGTGATATTTTTTCGAATTTTTTATCCTCCTCAGGATTCTTAGCTGCAATTGTTTTCGAAATATTGGCGCTGATATTCAAAAATTTAACATTTCGAAAAAGTGTAAAATAGATGGTTTGACTTAGACGAAATGAATAGCACATTCTTATTTTAGTTTTTATGGTATTTCTCCACATCACATTCAGATTTAACCTGACATTAAAATTTTCTCTGATTTTGAAAAGCAAAAAAACTTTTACACCTGCTTATCTATACCAAAAACTTTAATAAAATTCATAGAAATCCAAAAAACGTTTTTGCAATCCCTTAAGCCTCAAGCAAAGCATTAAGATTTTAGAGCATCTCGGATTATGAAATTGTTAGTTTTCAAAGGTCAATATTTCGGATACAGTTGAAACTAGTTATAGAACATGCTAGTTCAACTTTGTTTAGAATCTTAAAGGAAATCTGAAAATTCAAAAAGTTAGGTGTTATTAAAAAAATTAACTTGCAATTAATATGTTCTCAGTTTTGTGTTGTGATTTTTTTTAACAGGGTTAAAGAAATAATTCAATAAAATGTATAAAAATGTATATTTATAATTTTTATGCCTTATAATAAAACTTTCTGAATGGGTTGCTAAATATGAAAACCAAACTATAGTATCCTTTCCAAAAAGGTATATTATTTTCGCTTATTATTATTTTTATGTAAAGTTAAACGAAAATGAACAGAAGACACAACATTTGCAATGTTTTTAATGTAGTGATCACACGGCACTTCCGAGAGATCAGCATTTTACATAATACATAAGAGGAAGGACCTATTATACTTCAAATAGACCACTCAACAAATGAAAAATAAAAGACCCGCTTAACGGATCCCAACTCTATATTGTATTCATTAAGAGGTTTGCGCCTAGCTTAACGCATAGGGTTGCAAGTCCGCGAACGCACGACATCCGACCTGCTTTTTAAATTCGATTAGATCGGTTTTACGCCATTAACTGGCAATCCAATTTGTCGCTTTAATGCAACATTTTTATATTATACGACAATATGAAAGAGGAGTTACAAATATTTTAGACGTCATAACTACATGTGGTCTGGTTTAGTATTATGGGCTGTTGAATTAGAGACAAGAATGCAAGTTATTATTATACTACTGAGAGAAATTAACGCTCATCATGCTGGCCCTAAATATAAATAAAATTACCAGAAATTATATTATTTTAATGTTATTACATAAATTAGAACTAACAGACACTGCTCTCTAAAAATTCCTTTTCTGTTGTTAAACAAACCAGCCACTCATAAAGAAATCATTCTTTATTCTGATTAAGTTGATGCTATATCCTTAGCACAAAATGTCTAGCGTTGTCATTTGATAGAGTATTTTTTATCTAAGTGTATATAATTTAGCAACTTAAAACTATCTGTTTACAATGGCTAACAGAGACTTATATCATGCTATTAGACGAATTCAAAGTAGATTATGGCTGCTATACTGCGGGTATAAATAATAAGTTGATAGAGGCAAATAGGGCCTTTCTTGTGTTCGAATCGGTCTCAGTAGTAGAATTATCCAATTACAAGAGATTTAGAAGAAAGCGGTGTACTGTGATAAAGGCGCTGGAAATAATACGTGGTTGTTGTATCGACACAGAGAGAATTATTAAGTGACTGTAGTAGGCGTAGGTGATATATTACAAAACGCGGCGATTTTGAACGGATTTAAAAAAATCGAAAAACACTTACAGGAGGTAAAGTACATTAAGAGACTAGTCTATAAACTTTACATATTAGTTTTTTTTTTTAACAAAACAGTTTGTGATTTTTAAGGTTATACTTTTATGCAATTAATTTTTATAACGATTTTGTAGATTGTTGCTTTTTACTACTACTACTATAACAATCCCATGCGCATGCCCCTGGTGTAAATATCAATGACTGTGCACTCCTAAAATAGGAATGTAATTAGACTGGAATAACATTAGGTGTTAAAAACATGCTTAGATATACATATTTTGACATATCTTGACATGAGTAACTATGGTTTTGGATTGGTTTTTAATATTTGAATGCATTCCCTATATTTTTACTTAGAATAAAATGTATTGCTTGAATTTTGAATTGATTTTAGTAATGCCCGAGATATCTTGAACACATTATGTTAAATTAAGTATTCTCGGGCATGTGTAGAGTTAATCAGAGAATAAGCCCAATACATTAAATTGTCAAAAATGCTAATACAAAAAAAGTTATGGTGAAAAAATTCATAATCATACTCGTTTATGCGCCACTTGTCGGAAATATAAACAAGAATTATTATAAAAAAGTGTATCTTCGTACATAATTTTACTAAATCGAGTTTCATTCCATTTTAGTAATTTTTTTAAATATACAGGAGAAAAACTAAATAAAAAATTCTTTAACAGCCTGTATCATGAAAACGGAGCCGTTTTAGACCCACTATTTTACGTCAAGGATTCTCCAATTAGTGGCGTTTTTTTTGTTTTTTAAAACACATCTTATATATAAGAGACAGATGTAGGCAACGAATTGTATAACTTTTTATTTTAAAATAAAAACAGGTATAGTATATAAAAATGTCCAAAAAAATTTGTTAAAAATAAAAACAAACTATTTTGGCTATATTGCAAACATTAATATTATCTATACGAACATAGTAAAATTCGTCAAATAACAGTAGCTTTCTTAATCTGCATATTTCTTTCCAAAAAATAATGCTATAAAAAAGTTTAGCAAGTAAGCGTTGCTTTGCTAAATTTTTGACATCAAATTACTCAATTATATAAATTCTTACATTTTAGCCAACCATTACTTTTATGTTATATGTTCTGGAATTAAGAAAAAGTAGTAGTCTCAGAAAAGTTTAGTTTGTGTTTGTAAAAAAAATGAGAGAAACTAGAAATATATGATCCCAGATTATAAGCTTAAAGCTAATACAAGGAATATCAATGAATTCATAGAAATATTGTCAGTTAAAAATCTTTTTCGCTAAACATGTTCCTGCACTATCCAAAAGTTTTTAATATACAAACTATTAGCTGGCTTTTTCTAATTGTAAGTATGTTATTATAGTAACTTGTTCAGTTCACGTGTATTAAACGACAGCTACTAAAACGGAAATGCCATATATAATTACAAATATGTCAACATTGTGGAAACGATATGTCAGAAGCACTATTTATCGACAAACTAATTTTAACCTAAATTAAACACTTTGTAAACTCCATATATCTTTCAAAGTTCTCATCAAAGAAACCAACAAAATACCCAAAATAAATACGTTGTTAAATCTAAACTGTTCAGTATTGCATCGAGTTACAACTGAAACGGGTGAGCGCCATAATAGCGTGTTGACAGTTGAATGCACATGACTTAACAAAGTGTTTCAGGGAACTAGTAAGGCGGCGCTAGTCGTTTCCGTATTCTCATAGGCCTCTGGGGAATGGACGAGTCCTTCAAAGTGATGAATTATAGATTATTTTGGGGAGTGGGTGTACAGGACCGTGATTTCATTGACAAAAATATTAGATTATCTTTCTTGAAAAATTAAAGATTGAATTTCACTATCTTTTTATTTTGTAGTATTAAAAGCTTTAAGAGTATCTTTATTTGTAATATACTAAACTATTCATATTTTGTTCTAGGAAACCTCCTGAAGATCGGAATAAATCTTATATAAAACTTAATTTATTATAAAAGACTCTAAAATCATTTTGTCCAAAACCCTTGAGACATGTATTAAGAACTTTTTAAGACTTTCACAAAACTAGTTAATAACTCCTAATACAAATCATTGAGTCTTATACATTTTCCATATTTTGTTTAAATTTAAATATAGCCTAATAAAAGTAACATCATGCTAAATAGTTCTTATTGCAGCATCATTAAATATTTTTTTTTACTTCATATTTAAATTAATATATAATCGTATTTTTAACTAAATGTATTCTTCATGTTATAAAGAAAATGGATATATTAAGCTATTTTGGTAGTATAGTATTTGAAAAAGTTTGTTTTGTGAATACTTTTCTTACATTAAGTGGACTTTAAGACATATTTAAACCAATTATAAGTTTTGTCTAAAGGTCAAAAAGATTTTGCTTTATTTTGTCAAATTGTAATTTCTTCCTTTGTCATTTTACCGTAATGATAATTTTTTAATAATACTTTTGCTATATTTTTCTAATTCTAATAATACTACATTGTTCTTGTACAGTTCAATGTCCCAGTTCCAAAACCACTATTTAGAAAGTATTTTTGTTCTTTAGTTTACGTGTTTAGTATTTAACCTTTGACAGAGCTCATAGTAATTGCTGTTTTTTTTGTTCTAAACCGAGTACTCTTCCTCTTTTGTTTATGAACAGCAAAGCCGTTTTACTGACTAAAAACATGTCTCTTACTTACGGATTACAGCTGTAATTATGGCTCGTGGCTTATTTGTTTTATTTCCACCACTTTTTATCAAAATATTACGTATTAATAATAAATAATTAAGAAAGCACCATTTATTACCAACAATATTTATTACTGATTATTTGCCGTTTTAATTCTCTTGTTACTTTTATTTTTAATTTGTATTTAATCCTCAGTTCTCAAGGTGAATACTCGATTTTTATTAAATACTGAGGAGTTAACATACTGAGAA
Source organism: Kuschelorhynchus macadamiae (assembly GCA_030620095.1). Classification (NCBI taxonomy): domain Eukaryota; kingdom Metazoa; phylum Arthropoda; class Insecta; order Coleoptera; family Curculionidae; genus Kuschelorhynchus; species Kuschelorhynchus macadamiae. The sequence goes on from JAUTXW010003480.1 coordinate 120,935, forward strand.
AAAGAAGTTAAAGTCGTCAATTCGTGGATTTAGTGTAGTACTTTATCGTAAATGGAGACTGGAGACAAAGAAAAACAAGCAAGCGGAGGTCGTCCTAAAGTGCCGTTTAGCAGGGCGAATTTAAAAACAAAACAAAGCATCATGAAACCTCTCCTCCAGACTCACTCTACAGAGGAATTAGCTCTCGCCACCGAAATGAGTTATAGAGCTAATAGAAACGAAAATGCAGCCCTTGTATTTCAAAAAATTGCGGAAACGCCGTCGAAAAGTACGTTTTATCCAGCTAGATTCAACAATCTATGACTTTACGCCTTTTTGCAGTAACCCAATACCCTATAAGGCAGGGACAAAGCAAGCCTTAAAATATTTATGATTACTATTATATTCCACTATTTACTGCTTTTGCCAGTGTAAAAAGATGCTCCTGAGGTTTTGTCCTCCTAGAATTCCAATCAGTCGCACTGTGTACATAATGTTTTAAGAATAACAACTTAGTTTATACATACATTTTTTTAATTTCATTGTTTGCTTTATTTTTTTTACAGTTTTAATGTAAAACACAGGGTGTTTCAAAAAACATGGGCCCCCACGTTTAAAGCGAATTTCTTTGTTAGAAAATAAGATGAAAAGTTCATATAAATATGGGTATGGGTGTGTTACAAAAAAAAATAATTTCTTTAGTAGTTCCGAAATAGAAAGAGTTATTTGATTAAGATTTGTTACAACCTCATAGGTATTTAAAGGCTATATTTTTATAGTTTTCACTTCAATCATGGGCATAGGTATGGGTAACCATCCCTGACTTTGTTAATAAAAAAATAGTGCGCTACTCATTTTTTTAAAAAACTACTGGCTTTATCGTTTAGCGTAAATAAATATACACAAAAAATGCCTATTAGTATTTTATAATATGACAACTCGTTTTAGAGAAAAAAATCTATTCTGTTGCACGCCTGTGGTACCCCTGGTTCAGACTTAGTTGGAGTTACAATTGCTTAAGACTCTAGGAAACTGATCACTTGCATCATTTCAAGAAAAAAACTTTTTATAACTATCTATGCGCAAATGCCCTATTTATAAGATACAGAATGTTAAAATTTAGACCAAAATTATTTTTTTTACTTTAGCATTCTGTATCAGAAAAATAGGGCATTTGGGGACATATATTTAAAAAACTTTTTCTTGAACTCTTGTAGAGTTTTTAGCAGAGCAGTTCTGACTAAAACTGGATCAGAGGTGCCAGAGGCATGGATCAAAATAGAATTTGTTTTTTTTTTCGAAAACGACTTATTAATACTAACAGACATTTTTTTACATTATATTTTTACACGATAAAGTCAGTAGTTTTTAAAAAATAATTGACGCACCATTTTTTAAGAAAGTCAAAGATGGTTACCCGTGATTAAGTCAAAAAGCGCCAAATGCCTACTTTAAAAATATAGCCCTTATGTACCTCTGAGGTTGCTTCAAATCTTAATCAAATAGCTCTTATTGTTTCGGTATAACTAAATAAGCTCATATTTGTTTTTAAATTTTAAACATCTGCGAACCTAAGTTCATATGAAATTTTCGATCTATTTCCTTGCGAAGAATCTCTCTTTAATGGTGGCGAGTGTTAATGAAACAATAGAAATATCAAAAGTTAAAATTTAATACATTGTAAAAGGGTTACAAATGACAGTCTAGTGAAATATTTAAAAAATATTACTAAAAAACTAATTATATCCAATTTACCTGAAATTTTGAACAAAAATCAATTTCGTAGGAATGAAACTGAAAAATTTTGTATCAATTCAAGATGAAGAAACAAAATGGCCGCCTAGTGAATTGTTAAAAAATTATTTTACCTGAAATTTTGTACAAAAATCAAGTTTTATGTAGGAATGAATTGGTAAAATTTTAGTACGAATCCAAGATGGTGAATCAAAATGGCGGCATAATAAAATATGTCAAAAATTAGCCTGAAAGAACTGCTTATTAGATTGATTTTTGTGCTAGAATTGAGTTGTATATAGAAATGAGCAGATCTTTTATTCTTAAACATCCACACGAGTCCCGCCGCTATATATGTTCTACTAAATGACTATGTACCGAACTAAATTAAGTCTCACTTCACTAATCCTACCGATTTTTATTATTGTAAATTTTTACATCAATCCTCATTGATAATAAAAATAATAATTAATGTCTTGTTTCATAATATGGAATCAATATTGGTCTTAAAATATCACATTTCTCTCTATTTCGTTCCTTGCCTCTCTCTTATTAATTAATAATATCTAATGTAAAATTGTATTGTTTAAGTTTTGTACAAAAATGTTTGACTAATACATTAGACTATTCTTAAAAAGTTTCTTCTTTTCAGGTATGGTCACGCAAAGGATAAAATGAAAGTCATTGATCTACATAGGTAAAGTATCATCCGCTCAGGGTAATCCTGAAACAAGTAACTTTAAACAATACGAATAGAGAACGGGAAGTCTTAACTTTGAGCGTTTATTTAAAGCTGTATCTTATTTTATTTTCCAATAATTTATTAGTTCGGTGTAGTAAATATCAAATTATCTATACTATATATCTACTAACTATACTAGGGTCCAGAATAGTTCGTACAATAATACCTACAGTAGAAACAATTAAAAATTACATGTCTGTAACATATCCTGAAATGCCGAAGTCACAATAATTCATTTCATTACACTACAATCACAAAAGCAGTAACTTTGTACTATCCTGTATATGTGAAATAAAAAAATATATGTTTCTACTGGCTCGAAAATTGAAGAAGGAATAAGTTATTATTCTATTATACTATTTTTTGTTTTTCTGCATTACCACCTTTGCCCGTTATAATAAAATTCCCAACGTATAGATCACTCTGACCCTGATATGCAATTATAACTAATATCACGCAAAATAAGTAACTAAATTTCTAAACACGAGCGTATCATTCGTCATTCGTTATTTCACTAGCGTTGATAAATAAGACTCCTGAAAATATTAATGCAATATTAAGATAACATTGTGGTGAAGAAAGTATACAAATAAGTAGAATTACAAAACGCATGTTCGGTTTTACTAGTATTCTATTAACAACATCGAATATTTTTATTTTTCTAAGACTTTTTGGATTTTTTTTATTCACAATTTGCTGTCATATTTTAATTGCTTATAAATTATTTAATATTTCCATTTCAATATATTTTGTTATATTTTGATTATTTTTTAAATATATCCATACTCTGCATATCTAAATCGCTACTTTAATACTGTATAGCTATTTTTCCTTTAAGAAATAATAACTTTATATTTAATTGAAAACACAATACATATATCTGTTCTACTATCATATTATTATGTATCACTGAATAGAAAACTGAATGAAAAATATTAGTTTCCTCTATAATTACTTAGACGAAGCACCGGCCGTTAAGCAGACATTGTAAATAGTATGTTTAAAAATTAACATGATGAATTTAATGAATGAACACGACGTGCATCGTGTAGCGGTAGGTTCACAGTTAATCAAATGAGATAGAGCCGTGCGAAGCAGTAAATATCTGCCATCGATACTAAAAGTATACAGGGTGATTACATGCTATATTTAAAATGACTACTACGAATTATCAACACTTCGTAATTTTCCATATATTTCCGATATATTCTATATCGAACAGTACCAATTATTTTATGGGCTTTAGTTTCTAAACGAATTGAACGATTCGATTCACATTAAGGCAATAAAAGGCCCAAGCCCAAAACATAAAAATTATTAAAATTCCAGGACCATAGTAAATTAATATTTTTGTGGCCTACCACCCCAAAAACAAGAAACAAATACACATTTTTTTGCTAATTTGCTATACAACTTGTAAATAACATAAATAAATAAACAAGTTGGAATTAGTAACAAGTTTGTCACACTTTCAAAACATTTTAAATAAATTATTCATTTCGCCAAAATCCATATTACCATAAAGCTACGGTTACTAAATAAAAAAAGTAAACCATACTTAAGCAATTGTATGCATTGATTCAAGATTTGTATAAAAATTTCGACATGGTAAATAAGAAAATATTTAAAATTTTAAAATTCCCGGTCCCGAATAGCAAATTAATTTATCTATCAGTATCAACAAAAAAATTTATCCTGCTTATTATTGTATCGAAATTTGATAAAAACGAAGTTGAACATGAGTCGAGCTAAGCCTACAAAGAATATATAGCCTGCAGTAATCTGCCGTTACGTACATACACAATGAGTCAAGAATTGAAAAAAAAAATTCACGCCGAATAGGTAAATTTTAGAAATAAACTGTATCAGCTACGTTATACATATGTAAGTTGCGCACATTTTAAAAATGTTTTCAATTAAACATAGTGCGCCAAAAAACGTAGTGAAACTAAAAGATTTCTTGTTTTAAATGAGACACTGTATTTGACCTAATTTTTAAATTATGCATGAAATTGTAGTAATTTGGCTTAAAAAAAGTCAAATTTGATGCACATTTATAAATAGCAATATAGCGCCTTCTTCTGCACAGAATAGGCATGGATTAAAAGATTGATTTTTGAATATTGAAGCTATCATATCAAAACAGGGTGTCCAAATTTAAATACTTAACTTTAACGTCTTTCAACTAGATTATGTCAGTTTTTTTAAATAACTCTGTATATTTTGTAGGACAAAAAAAAATTATATTGAACATGTTAGTATATACCTATCGTCAACGGTTTTTGAAATATTTTAAAATTTACCTTTTTTATGTAATTTAGAAAATTGTCAACTCGATCAAAGTATCCATGAGAAGAAAACAGTCTATAACATATGGTGACTAAAGCTATGAAATGTTAAAAACGAGTTCTTATTCTATTGTATTTCTTTCTAGTCAGTCTCAAATGAATTTATGTGAGAAAATAATACTAAATATAGTCTATTGGGTCAAGCTCAAAAAAATAGCCTTTCTCGCCAAAAGGGTGTATAAAACAAAATATTTATCCAAAATTGTAAGAAAAGATTTAATGCTTGGGCATATTCGAAGAGGACAGTTTTCAACAAAATTGCTACAAATCAAGTTAAAAAGTTGCAAACATCACAATCTACAGTAAGCAGTGCCACAAGAAAATATAAATATCATCCATATCATATGAAATTACACCAAGAGTTAGAGGATGAACATTTAGAAAGACATGTTAGATTTTGCAACTTAATGTAAGGGAAATAGAGGCATATCGGGACATTACATTTAGAGGCAATGGAGGCGTGATCAGGCATAATATGCATTATTATGAGATAACAAATCCGCACTGATGTTTTCTTCAATCGTATAATGTTTATTTATTAATAGTATTTCACTTCTTAAACAAACAGAATATTTGAGTGTAAAAAATGTGTTTTGAACAAATCTTACTTATTTGTAATTCCTGTAGATCAAGTTTCTTTTTGATTTAAAAATTGTACTTACCTATAATAGAAAAAGTTTACGAATATTTCCAGAAGACTTGTTTTTATTTAAGAAACTTAAATAGAAAGATGGAGAATTAATACTTATACAATAAAGAAGTAATATTTAATCTTGAATTTAAAAAAAACGTGAAAGGGATTTGCATCCTTATATGTGAAGCACTTGTTGCTGTGTGCCTAGACCAAATATGAAATAAATTTATTTACATTTTGAAATATGATTAGAAAATCTCACATAACCATCCATCACTTTTCTTCCACTTCCGTGTTTCAGTTGACCGTCAATTTATTTGGCGCATTACAAAATGAGCCCACACACATTTAAAATGAAAATTGGATATTTATAGCATTTGCCACGCACCATTCATTCATTTTTAAATTCGTTTAAAGTGTTTTCAAGGTATTAAAATGTTATTCCCTTCATTCAACTTGATTGATATATCAATGACCAAGGGGTGTATAAAACAGCATCTGCTGGAATTGTTAAAACGATAGCTTTAATCGAGCTCTCGAATAGTGGCCTTTCGGTTTCTTTTTAATAATCTGCCTCTAAGAAAAGAGTAATTTGATTGTTTTTTTACTTTTCTTTAATTTCTCCTACTGATTTGAAAGTGTTTTTTTGTTGGTAAAGTCCTATAAACTCATGTGATCTATTATTTAGTACTGTTATTTTAATTAGGTGTAAACAGATTCATACATTTCACTTCTATTGACATAATTAACTTAAAATGGAGAGTTCACAATATAAGTTTTTTCCTACAAACAAATTGCGCATTTATATTCTCACAATTCCTTCTGTAAGCTTAACCAACGTAATCTTATTCGCTGTTTGTCGTTAAATATTTAAATTATTGCCAGATGAAATTGTTTGCAAAAAAAATCGATTAGGTTTTTGTTCAATCTACAGAGTCTATAAATGTTGTCATACCTTGTGATTTCCTACCGCAGCCATTAAAAAATCGTAATCGCGTGGAAAGTAAGTTGAACACGCACTTGCGCCTAATTAATCCCAATATTTTGTTTTAACGCAATGAAATTATAAATACACTTTTAGCCAACGATTGCTCAAAGGAAGACTTCCGAAAGTCATTCAATTCACGCGAATTGTTTAAGTGAATATAAATAGTGTTATTTTACAAAAAATACATCTAAAAAATAATTGGGGATAATATATAAACAATTTCCTAAAGCACCGAAAATTGATTTTTCCATCTAAGTTAAAATGGGTAGGGACTATAAAAAATGTTCTTTCTCTGAAACTTATCGATATATCAAAACCCTATCTCTAGAGATGTGTCTGTTGAAAAAGCTTTGATCAGTTTCCGAAAAAATGGCAAAAAACCAAAAAACCCTTAAAATTGGGCTTTTTTGTAAATTTCAGTAACTTACGCAATTTGCAACATATATATATATATATATATATATATATATATATATATATATATACCTGAAAATTCGTATAAATATTGCCTACGTGATTTTAAATATGTGTTCAAAATATTGACATTGCGGTTTTGTTTGTTAATGACATGTCAAATATGACGTCAAAAACATATTAATTTGATTATAGTCTCAAGGGTTAATAACTTTTAATTATAAACATCTGTAACTTTTCCGGGTCGATAAGTAGATGATGTTTTTCCGCGTATTTGCAATTTTTCTCAATTAAATTGTCACTTTTTCGAAGTGGGCCTTGCCAGATGATGTTTTGGCTAGCGTCTAAAGCTGATAACTTTGATAGGTCAGACTTTCAAATCCGACATGGGTCCAGAAATTTGCAAACATCTCTTCGAATGCTTTGAGAGACGGTATAAATGGACATTTATTGTAAAGCAGAATAAATTCAAAGGATAATTTCTAAATTTTGTAAGCTCTAAACGATATTTCATATCTAATTTGGTACACCGATTAAACGTATTTTTAATATTAAATATTAGAGAAGTCGTGTCAAATATGACAGTAGCATTTTATATTTTACGTTATACGGGGGCATAAAAAGAAGTATACCCGATTTTAGTACACAGAACCGTTTCTTATGTTATATTATTACGCGAGAGTTAAAGCAATTCGGTCCGGTAAAAGAAAAGGAGTACCTAGTTGCAATTTATTTGTTTACATAATTCTAGGTACTGCATTTGGATTTTGAATCTTATATTCTCTTTATAAAAAATCTAGGTTCTTATAGGGATTAACTAATTAAAATTTGGTAAAAGTCAAATATGGTGAAACAAAAGGACGACTTACTAATTTTTTTAAAAATCAGTATTAAATACTCTCTTGATGTGATATTTTACACAAAAATCATCATAGAAAAATTTTGGTGTACATTATTAGGGCGAAAAAGAATAACGTCCTAATAAATTGCTTAAATTGCATGTATCAAAAAACTATGCGACAAAATCTACAGGGATATCCCAAAATATTATATACAAAAGTATTATACATTTTCTGAAACGTCGGGTTTTGCTAAAAAATAAACAAATGAAAATTGGAAATTAAAAACAAATAACATGGACTTTGTTATTTTAAATGGAACAACCTGTATAACATGATATGATTAAAAAAATAGCGGGTTTGATACGTTTATCTTTAAAGACAACCGAGAATTCTGACAAAAACCCTGACGTAAGAAGCAATGTTTTGGAAAGAGTGAACATACGCATAAATAAAGTCATTACAAAGGAATATTGCATGGTTCTTGTCAATATTTCTCGGTTATCTTAAAGATAAGGCTATCAAACCTGGTATTTTTATAATCAGCAAGAAGGGTGTTCTATTTATAATAACAAAGTCGATGCTCGTTTTCGGTTTTCGTATTGTCATTTGTTTATTTTTTAGCCAATCTTGACAATCTAAAAACCATTAATCTCTTGCAATATTTTTTGATATCTCTAAAAGTTAAGCTTATAGACCCCGTTTAGAATATAACCAGCCATCCTGTACACTACATTATACAACTCATTTCAAATTTTACATAAAAATTAAGTAGAATACAGGGATGAATTGGTAAAATTGTATTCTAAATTGTACATAATATATTTTATTGTAGGTTATATGAACAAAGTTAGATAATAATAAATACAACACTTAAAGAAGTAAAAATCAACTTTAAAATATCGGTAAATTTTCTTTACCCAGAAATTCCCTTCCCTCGTTATGAATCTTCTTATTTTCAAACATTTTTTTGGGTGCCAAGTTTTTTTTACCCTGCGTTTTATAAAATTTTATTTGGCCGACATTTTGTTCCGCTATCTTGAATTCGTACCACAACTTTACCAGTTTATCTCAAAAAATTAGCAAAATAAAATCTCAAATATGACGTCAAAAACATATTAATTTCATTATGTTTAAACTTTTAATTCGCTAAGTAGGTAATATTTTTCCGCGTATTTAAACAGAAGGTATATTTGCAAGAACAATTTTTTCATTTTTCAATTAAATTAATTTATCTCAAACACTTAAGGCGTGTACAAAATTTGAAATTAATCTAGTGTATAGTTTTTCAGGTTGGTTTTTAAAATATTTTAATAAGCCGCCATTTTATTTTGCGATCTAATATTTATATCAAAATGTTCATTCCTATGTAACACTTAATTTTTGAGGTAAATTTGGAATACTAATATAAAACTAATCTAAAACCTGACCTGAAAACCCTTTTTTTCCCGATTGCAAACATTTTATTTGGCCGCTATTTTATTCCGCCATCTTGAATTAGTACCGTAATTGTACTAGTTTATCTCTGTACCACAGTTTTTAATGAAAATTTGAAATCGGTCAATTAAGTAGTAAGGCTGAATTTTTAAATATTTTATTAAGGCGTCATTTTGTTCCGCCATCTTAAATTCGTACCAAAATTCTACCATTTCTATATAATACTTAATTTTGGTGCAAACATTGAGATAAATTGGATAAGTAGTTTTTTAGTAATAATTTATTTTTAACATTTCACTAAGTCGCTATTTTGTTTTGCCGTTTTGGATTTGACCCTTAATTTTTGACCAAAATTTGAAGTCAATCGGGTAAGTAGTTTTTAGCTATGCCAAGAACAGACAGACCGAGAAACAGACAGGACAGACGGAATTGAGAAAACATGGTTTTTCGGCATGAAAAGACCCTGAAATATAAAGATCTGACGAAATCTCGGAGGGTGATTTTTCCACGATTACAATACGTTCCTTTTACGAGAGAAGTAAAATTGTTATTATGAGAATAAATTAGACGTGTATTGTCATAAATCTTTGCTTTTGCTGAAATTAGTAAAAAGGTGTAAAAAAATATTTGTAAAATAAAAAATAAAAAAAATGGAAATCCGGTAAATTGGTTTTTACCCGGAACTTTCCTCGTAGGTAATTCCACCAAGCATAGAAAATACAGTTTATATGCCTATAGTTATTTGGTAATATCGTTATACATATTATATAGTATGTAATATATTACTATTTTCTAAATAAAATGAAAGTTTGGTTATGAACTTCTTTTCTATAAGGAGAAGTTACAGTTTAGGATACAATTTAACTAATACTTATAATGTAATTGCGAAGGTATGTCATATGTTACCAATTAATTTTTTTTTACTTCATTAAAAGTTTAACTTTATTGAACTTTCTAAAAAGAAATATATATAAATTTTTGTCAATCTTTGTAATATATTTAGCGGAAACATAAATCCATTTTATGAGTTTACAAGTAGTTTTACTTATTTCAGTACAATAGCTTACCTAAGTAGGAGATAAGTAATGGCCGTTACAATGTAATGTAATAGTAAAAATGTAAAAATAGCACCACAAAGGTCCATAAACGGGCTCGATACGGGCATACAATAGATCGTAAAAAAAGAAGCAGACTAAGTAGAAAAGTGGGAACCCATAATTACCAGGTACCATTAAAGGATATGAAAGTAGTCGTGCATAAGCTTAAATATTTAAAATAAGCAAATTAAAAGAAGTATCTATCCATGTTATCACCTAATACTTGGATTGTTTAAATATAGTTTTCCACTTTGCTCTTTATTTCAAATAAAATCTATATAGCAGAATATTTAAAAGAAGGGAGTGAAATTAAAACAATCGAGACTAATGGCCCCACTACGATGTTACACTGTTAATTTACTAATGTTAATTAAAGATCGATCTATGAATGTCTGTTGTGACTACTTTGTTACAAAACAATTAACAATAATATTTTTAAAATGGTTATTATATTGAATTTTGTTTCATTATGCCTAACAATAAACTAATCAATTTTCAAAACGCCAAGACCGTAGAAGAATTAGAACTAGAAAGAATACCTTCTTTGCGAGATTTTGACAGTCTGTTTAATGTAGCCACTGTTCAATACGTAGATTTTATTTGTTCCTTTTTACTGCGACGTTTTGCTTCTGTGTTATCCTATATCAATGTTTCTTAACTATAGCTGCAAATACTAAATTTACACCTCTATTTTTAAAATTAATTAATATAATAATAATAAACAGTTGTTTCGAACAGAATCAAATTATCTCAAAAAAAGGATAAAACGTTTCCCTTTTTTTTCCGAGGTTACCATATAGATCAAGGGTGGCTATACTTTGGTCTATAAAAAGCTACAAATGGGCTTTTGAAGGCTTGACTTGGCTGTGGGACCTATAGTAAAAAAAAAACTAGAAACGGCCCTGAATAAAAAGTTAGAAAACAGTTATATATACATTCTTTTCGAAAATGGACCTTAAAAGGTTTCGCAATAGACTTTAATATTCTCGATCTCGCTCGACTGTTTGGCCACCAATGATAGAACAAACCTTCAACAAACGTAGTTTTTCGGATGACGATATTTTTTAAAATAAAATTTTTATACAAGAAAATCGACGTTTTTTAAAAAAAAAACATGTTATTTTGATTAATAGATGTTTTACGACTATATATTATTCAAATTATGAATTTACTAAAAAAGAAGAGTAAAAATATTAAAAATTAAAAATATAATATTGAGAAAAGTTATGAACAATTAGTATTGGGTTGATTTAAAAACGAGGCATCTTACTTGAGATTCGCCAACTGGGCCCCAAAATCAACCAGTTTAGTAGTAGCAAATTCATGAATACATAAATATAAAAATAACATAATCATGTCAATTGTCAATATTCTTCTAGTTAACGGCACAGTGTATTTACTTTTCTTATTTTTCCTCAACTGCGTTCAGATTTAATAAAAATGTGGATTAATCATAATATATCTAACCGTTATATTTATTTTGAACTGTAACGACATAGTGTGCGATGACTGTACGATCTAGTTATTAAAACTGATAAAGATTCTTTTTAACTTTGATAATTTTGTCGGTTGCTAAACTACACTTTGTCATTAAACTAGTAACATCCTTTAATTAACATTAATTGTTATGTATTACTAGTCACCGTAGTAAAGGCGTAACCTTATGGAAAACTGTCTTTAGTGAAATTCGCTGATTTTTGTAATTCTTAACCTCCTAAACAAAAGCAACCATAGCAATTTAACAATTTAATTTTCGAGAAAAAATTATTTTTTATAAAACATCTGTCTGGTGAAAAAGATGCATTTTGTGAACATATATTTTTATATAGGTGATATCCCAAAACGCAGAATAATGTTGGATTTTTAAATAAACCACGTTATACTTAAATTTGGCGATTAATTAATAAAATATTTTCTTATACTTATATTATTTACCAAAATTCAACTATTTTTAAAGTACTGACATTTAAATATTCAAAATTTTATACTTTGAGATACTGTAAAATCTAAACAGATTGACTTGAAGAAAACGAAACCAAATTATATATATTTTTTATGGCCTTGTATATATGTATGACTAAAAGTTAATAACATGAAGAAATATATAAAAACTAACTAAAATATAAATGTGCAATTTGTCCTAGTTTAAAATAAAAATCTTGAAAAATTAATTTATAGTCCAGTGTATTTCTCTCCAGTAGTACCCCAAAAGAATAATTACGGACATTTTTCTAGTTACCATGGTAACGGTTTAAAATGAATCTCTGGTTTCAAAAATCGATTAAGTCTTGATGGCTGAAGCCATATTAATGTATAAGGTACACCGACTACAATGTTCATTAGTGTAATTCGTAGAAAAGAAACTTCCAAAGGATTATATATTAGGAACATATAAATTAGAGTATTTTAAAAATATGTTTTATAGATTATAGATTTTCAGTCTTGTCTGTAAACAGAAAAAGCTGGAAAAATTTTCTGAGCTTTTTAATTAGTAAAAGTAAAACATTATGCTCGGATGTACATTTAATTTCTTTTTAAAAATGATGGCATGGAAATAGTGACCTTGTATAAGAAACTACCTTAGAATTGCTTGCTCCCAAATACTTTCGTAAATGGCGAAGATGATTTATTTATTTCTTTTTCTAATAAGAAGAACTTTCATTATGTAACATATAGATGCATCTTATTTTTTCTTTCATAAAATATAAAAATAATTTGGTCCAGTATTTTTATAATTTATACTATACTCTACTGCTATGTTTAATAACACAGTAATTATACTACTGAACAAGTTTATATTGATTCTAAAACATTATTCACATTTCTGAATATATAGTGCAATACATTATTATTTACTACCCCTACTTTGGATCAAAAGACACTTCACAAAACGGACACTAAAATCGTAAGAGCCTCAAACCTATACGAGCTTCCCTCACAGCCATTAATCCCAGGGAATGTGAGGCAATACGTCTAAATCGCCAATTACCGTCGGAAAACGATCTTCTTTTGTTAAGAGGCCATTTTGTTGCGTCAAATAACTAAAATCCACTTTCGCACTTGAGTTGTTTCATTACCCGAACATTTACGACGTAGAGGCGAATGTGGGGATGTTTGGTGTTCTGGATAAATGGTCCAGTTTTATATGCCTTGCGATGCGACACGTATGTTGAAGGGATATTTGACAAAACTCTTTTTAAAGAATCTTCATTCATGTATGGTTTTATCGGTAGTTCGATTTAATCATTGAAGGGTAGAATATTAGAATACTAAATTAAAAAAAAATATTTTACTACCTTACATGTTTTTTTAATGAAAATACGTATTAATATGTACGTTTGTGCAGAGTAAAACTTCAATGGATTTTTCTTATTATTAGTTATATGTCAAATACTTCGAGAATTAGGTTAATATATTTCTTACATTTAAAAACAATATTCTAAAAATATGTTTTATATATTTTTGAATATTTGTTTATTAAACTATCATTATATTGATTTTTTCTTTTTTAGACCTAAGATAAAATAAATTACAATTTTTTTCATTATCATTAGTAAAAGTAACACGTCAAATTGTAATTCTTTTAAATATTTTAAAAAAGTTTGTATAAACATGCTTTAAAATGGAGGGTGTTAAATAACTAAAATTATTATTATTGTAGTCGTGAAAAAATCACCCTCCGAGATTTTTTCAGATCTTTACGTCTCACCTGTCGACCTGCGCGGCATAGTTATAAAACTCCTTACCGAATTGACTTCAACTTTTGGTCAAAAATTATCAAAATATATGGAGATGACATTTTGGTACAAATTCAGTATGGGAAAACAAAATCGCGGCCTAGTGAAATGTTAAGCTCAATTTTACATACAAAGTGTTACGTTTAGTTTAGTTATGAAAACTTTGCAGACGTGAAAAAAATTCCAGGTTTTACATATTTTTACGGTTTAGCGTCCTTAGTTACCAAAAAATATGTTTTTTTCAATTCCATTGGTTTGTCGGCCTGTCTGTCTTTCTATTAGTTCGAGGTGTAGCTAAATACTACCTATCCGATTGTTTTCAAATTTTGTTCAAAAATTAAGGGTTATGTGGGTATGTCCTAGTAATATTTTGTTAAAGATCCAATATGGCGGAACAAAATGGCGACCTAGCGAAATGTTACGATACATTTTACTAAAAAATCAAATGTTACATAGAACTCAAAATGTTATATTTTGGTACGAATCTACGACAGCAAAACAAAATGGCGACCTAATAAACTATTTAAAAAATCAGTCTGAAATACTACTTAGATTAATTCAAATTAAACTTAATTAACAATAAATTTGACACAGAGATAAACTGGTAAAATTGCTTAAGACGGCGGTATAAAATGGCGGCCAACTAAAATGTCCAAAAAATCTACATAAAAAAATCTTCCTATTCAATTGACTTTAAATCTTACAGCAAAATTGTATGTGATACACGGATTAACTGGTACGAATTCAACATGGTGGTACAAAATGGCGGTCTCAAAAAATCAGTGTAAAAACTACTTATTCAATTTATTTTAAATCATGTCCAAAAATTAGGTGTGTCATAGGTAGACACCGGTAAAATATTGGTATGAATCCAATATGGTGAAAAAAAATGGCTTCCAATAAAAAAAGACAGTATTCATAATAAAATGAAATATTCATAACAATTTGAAATTGTTAGTTATCTATATTCAAATTTGTTTCAATTATCTTGATTATTTTTCTTTATTTTCATTGTATTTTATATAACTTTAATTATAAAAAACATAAAACATTGTTATTTTTTCTGTTTTTAATCTCTCGTTAGAGATGCAGTTTTAGGGTCTCTAGACCCTAAAAAATTTGTTCTACCACATTCATTAGTCTGTTGTTCTGTCTATGCGCGGCATAGATGAAAATTACTTGTCTGATTGACTTACTTAAAATTAGGGGTTCTATGCTAATCGAATGGTAACATTTTGGTGAAAATATATTATGGCTGAACAAAATAGTCACCTCACAAAATGTTTAAAAACGTTTATTAGAAAACCAAAATATCCGCCTAATGAAATGATTAAAAATTTATGACCAAAAAATTACTGATCCAATTGACTTAAAATTTTGCACAAGAATCAAGTGTAAAACAGGGATAACATAATAAAATTCTCGTGCGAGTCCTATGTGACAAAACAAATTGCCGGCCTAATAAAATGTTTAAATATTTGTTGAAATTTTCTAGAGAAAAACGTCTTTATGGAAGAAAACTATAAATGACAAGTAATTTTTTATAGACTAAGTTAATAAAGACAGAAAAAATAAATAATAATAATAATATTAAAATAGAAAAAAGAGAAAATTCGCCTTTACTCACAACTTCCCTCGTACATAATTCCACAACACAGAAGGAAAGTTCTGGGTTAAGGCAATTTTACCGATTTTGTTTTTAATATTAAATGGGTTTACATTAATTTTTCAGGTTTACATTAATTTTTCAATAACGTATCAGAATTATTATAAGAGATATACTTTCTTGTAGTATCATTGCGATAATGTAATTGAAATATGAGAACTTCGTTAAATTCAGTTTTTTCAACTAACCCTTTAGAACTAAACAGTTGTATGACAAAAGAGTCACACATATTAATTTTTATATATATTAATATACCGCCATATCCTCTGAATTATTTCAAATTGATATATCAATGGCCAAGGGGCGTAAACAACAGCTGCCTAAAATTAAAAAACACAATATTAACCGCATTCTCTATAGGTGGCGGTGTAAATTTTACCACCCCGAATGATGCTATTAGCGTTGGAAAGGAAATTTATTTATTACAAAGGGTGCCAGGCATTTACAATAATACAAATTATTTCCTGTGTGGTAACAAAATAGCCCTCTTAGATTTGGTCAAAGTAACGTGTCTATTATCATGAAGGATGGCGTGAGAGAAAACCCATAATTTGTATTTTTGCCTCTTAATAATAATCATTCCAGTCAATTCTAACTGTTTGCGGTTTAGGTTAATAATTTTTATTATAAATTTTAGTTAATATTCTATTTTATTGGTATGTTTAATGAACTTTTTGAGTTTGTTACCACTTTTATGGAAGAATTTTGATCACTAAGATCTCGGTACACGTTATAATCACACTTCCGTCTAAGTTAAATTCTAACCTCAACAAAATAAAAAGAATAAATATTTCTACAGCTATTTACTTATATCTTTAGCCGCGCATCATAGTTCACATTCAATATTCAAATAAAAAAGGGGTATTAAAAATCAAAATACAGTCTGCATGCAACAGAAGCGTTAGTGTTTAAAGTAGGAAATTATGCTGATAGCAATGGAATGAAAAAGTATATCTAGCTCGATGTGACAGTGATTTCATTTAATTCTTATTCTGTTTTAATATTAATAATACTTAACAATAATAATATTGCCAATATAGAAAAATAATAAGGAATAATTTGTATAAGTTTAACATTTAGCCATCTTAAATATTTGAAATGACTAAAATCATTAAATATATTTCTGCTACTCTAAAATAGCCAAGTTTGAACCTTTGTTTTAAACGTTTTGGAATTTATAATAGTTTTTTAGTTTATCAATCTTAGTGAAAAATATTTAAGCGATCTTTGGCCGTCAGTTTTTAAATTTGTTTTGTGTGTTGTTCTTTACTGTATTCATTTTTATGTTCTTCTTTCGGATAATTTTATATCTTTCTAAACAGTAAAATTGATGCTTGTCTGACGAGTAAAGCTTAAGATTTCTTAAAAATGATTTTGACATTTTTATTTTAACTTAGAGTAGAACGTTCGTGAAATTGCTACAAATTAATTTCGATACTGGATACAGAACAGAAACAGTCTGGCATTGAATGGATTTGGTGCAAGCATGAACGAGTATCAAGGCCAAGCTAACTAAACACTAAATTTCTGAATACCCAGAAGAAATTTTGTTAATTTGTTGCTTTAATTTTTAAGTAAGTTATATTTAACAAAGGTTATATTCGTTTTAATTTTTTAAAATTGCCCCACCCCCTAAAGTGTTTTTTTGGGTATGCAGGCCAAAAAACTCAAATTAACACAGATATGATGGAACAAGTTCAGATAACGTAGACGTTCATTGTCACAACACTGAAAATCCTAAAATTCAAATATATTTTCTACTGAAGATATAATTGAACATCATAACTAACGATTTGGTTGCCTATACATAAATAGGGAAATAACTATTAAGAAAAAATGTCATTGGTAAGTCTTAGCTTTAAAAGTCTTAGCTATAGCTAAAATTAGTCCCAAAAAAAATTAAAATTAAAACCTCTTCATACATTTTATCAAGGCTTATTGGCGAATCTTATTATAATACAATATGGATTCTGTCGATTTTTTCGATTGACAGTGTAGATAACATCACAGATCCGACATGAATGACCAGTATTTATTTTGCGTATAGGCCATTTTCGAAGAGACCTTTCAACTTAGCAGCTTGATATAGGTAGTGTTAAGTAAATTTTAAGCACAGTTTTCAGGACCCATCATCAACATTTTGAAACATGCACATCTATCTTGAAACACAAATATAGTAAAAGGTCTTCGGCGTATATAATTTTAAAACAATTTATATATTTCTCTTTTCTAACATACATTTTCTAAAGAACATTGCCCCTTAAAATAAACAAAAATAATATTTAACAACAGTTAAGTCCTAAAGATGACCTCATAGAGGTCGAAACGTCGACAAATTACAACAATAGATTTTCTATGTGCGTTTTATTGATCATCATCCAACCTAAAACATCCCCAACGATACTATTATTGTCGCTAAAAATACATGAAAACATTTTTACGGTCTAAAGTACACATATAATGCCATAGCATAGACCCATTAGGATATCAACAAATCTGGCACCCTCGCACATGAAAGTTGAATTTGGTATTTCGCTTAGCCTCGCACATCACACGTTATTTGCGTGTCTGTAAGATAAAAAATTTGAAATAAAAATACACAAACATTTGCATAATAGTTATTTATTGAATAAATTATAAAAATAAGAGAAAAAACTGACTGTGATATAAAATAATAATACACAAGCGTTATTATAACTGGTATTTCTTGAATAAACTATAAAAAGAAGTGGCAAAACACTGTCAAACAACAGTGTCATATAAAATTAATATATTATGTATAATTACCATTTCAGATAATCTGTATATTCTGGAAAAAATACGAAAATATCTTTTAATTATTTATTTGCTGCGTACTGTCAGATTGCATTCAAAATACGCATTAAATAAGTTTTTAGTATCTCTAGTATCTAAGTGATGCATGATTTTAAATGAAAACCAAAAAAAAAATAAATGAATCGGTATATGCAGAAAGGGCACATGTCAAAAAAACAGGTTTTTGAGATATGAAAAAAAAACTGTTTCCTGACGTAACAAGCTTTAATTTATTGTTACTTAGTTTGTTGCAAATATTCACTAACAATATTTTTACTGCATAATTAGGTTTTTAAACGCATATTTAAGTCGTACAGGCAGTTTTTTAAAAATTGACATATGCCCTTGTTGCAAAATAAAAACAAACTAGTTAATGCAAAAAATTTATTTATAAATACAAAAAATGAAAAAAACATATTTTAAGTGATCAGTCCACGTCTTCATTATCTTAAGTAATGCTAGTGAGCCACTGAAAAACAATATCAAAAAAATATTTGTGTTCCTCTTCAACAAAAGCACTGCACTTTCTGATATGGTCCATTTTGTTGGTTTTTATGGGGACTTTACCACTAGGGTACGCTATGGTGGACGGTAAAGATGGACCGGAGTCTCCAATGATTGTCCCAGGTTGCAGCAAATTAAAATTATGCTGTACTAACAACATACACCTATCGATTTAGTGGTCAGGGAAAAGTTCAATCTATGATCCCGTGTTAAATGTAAATAGCTGGGTCTCTCTTGTTTTCATAGTCTAAGATAAAAACCTAAACTCGTATTGGGAGTGGTAAATTTTGACGATAGATGGCGGAAGTACAGTGTTATTCATTTCTTATTACGGTTTTATTTTCCGGGGCGAATTTCAAAAAGTTGTTATTATTGTTCAATCAATAAATTGGTAGGCTTGAACATAGCCTGTTAATTCAGAGCTATATCTGAAACATGAAAAAGTGCTAATATTAAAGTTACGTGGGAGTTTTTTGATTTTGTTTGCAAGTTTTTTTATATAATTTAGGCCACCAGTTTTTAAAATCTAATATATCTGTAGTATCAATTTCTTTAACAGAAAATTTATCATACTTTTTTGTTCTGCTTGTTATAATAATTTCGGTGATTTGATGAACCGTAGAAATCCTGTCATATTTTCTTAAATTCTTTTTGTCAATGGCAAAATCTTTTTCAGTAAGAGGGAGAAAGGAATGTTGCTTGACAGGAAAAAAATGGAATCTTTTTAAATATACCACAATCTGTAAACGATAGAAGCATTCGAATTACAGTATGGTTTTTATTCTGGCCCCAGCAGTTATCGCTGAAGATGTGTAGTTCTTTGTGATTTTTCTTAAATTCGTTGATGTAATCCATAAAAAATGTACAGATCTCATTTGCTGTTTTTTTTGCTTGTCATTCTTGGTATATGTACATTCTCGCTTGATTGTTTTTCAGATTATAAATGCAAAAAACTGATAATGCTGTTGATAGTAAAAAATATCACCAACCGGTGTCTTTGGCAACTAGATATTTGGATATAATCAGTTGCCAAGGCCAAAACATTTTCTGAATTTCCTGTATCTTGAATTTCGCTTTTTAATTATGAGAAATTTTTTTTACTTTTGCGTTTGTGGACTAATAATTCAGCCACTGCTGTTCGTTTAACAGTGTCAACATTTTGAGGTCTACCAAAAGACAGGTTGAAATAATCACGAAAAAAACATCGGTAAGCTTACCATAGTATTTGGATATTTTTGCTGAAAGAGCCTATGAATAATACTAATGTTTAACTCCCTATCTAAATACTTCCTTTCTTGTCCAGAGTAGTGGCTTATTTTTACAGGAAAAGATTGAATATGCTCTCGGACTAGCTGCCTCACTTCTTCAGAAAAGGCATTAGCGCTTGATTTTTTTCCTCGTAAATCTCTAGATGATTTTTCCCTGAGCAGCCAGATTTTCCATTCTTCTAATACGCTTATAAGTGACTGCGTGTAAAGACATAAAAGCTTTCACACATACTTCAATTTTATTAGATCCTTGAAATGCATAGAACTCAAAACTATTTGATTTGGGTTTGTGTGTCTCATCTCGTCGAGGACGCCTCTGCTTTATGTTGAATACCTGAATAAGGCCCTGTAAAAATATATCTTGTTCATCTTTGGATTGAAAGGAATAGAATCGTTGGAAAATTTGCAATTTATCATCATCACTGAACTTCCCATAGCATTTTAGCCTACAACTAAAATAATATTATGTTAGATTATTTATAATAAAAACAAACACTCATAGAAATTACCTGCAAGGGGGGCCTCCTATTTGTTTTGCAGGAACAGTTTTACCTTTGGAACTTGTCTAAGACTTCCCTTGTAACCTAGCATTTTTTCTAATATTACGATCATATTTAGAAGGATCACTTTTACGTTTTCTTCCGCGAGTTTCACTGTTTGCCTACATTTTAGATAAACAACTATTGTGAAATAAACAACTGAGAAAGCCGACGCGATGACGATACAAACTAAAGGGGCTTGCATCGACAATCCCACCATGCGATATATCGCGATTTTGTAAAAAGGAAACATGTCAACGACATTTCGAACCGTTGATGTTAAAGAACCCTATTTTTGATAAAATATGAAATTTGGCGAAAAATGACATGTGCTCTTTCTGCATATTCCTATTCAAATCTACTTTTTAAGCGAAAATAATAAATGCAAAAATAGTTATACTCGTTTTCATGTATTAGAAAAATCACTGCGGATCGTCTTAAGTCATTATAAAAGTTATGAAGTTCCTGGTAATAGTGTATTTCTTTATTAAAGAGGTAACCGAGTTAGTAAACAAACTGCATCAATGCGATGTACCGGCCTTAATGGACACAAGTGAAAAGTATATAACCTTATGCTATGCAATATGTAAATCTATCTGTGATTTATGAATAAAAAATATGATCTATTTGTAAAGAGCGTAAATGATTTCAATATCAAAAATATCAAGTACTTTATTTTTATCTGAACAAAAAACTGCTAAAAGAGCCCAAGCAATGCTCTATTACCTTGGGCCTTTAGGCCTCAGCCTCATGGAAAATTCGCTCCTAGACGTCTGACGAACGTGTAAGGTTTAATTTAATGTTACCAAAATAAGTACAGTTTAGCTTTATGTATCACTTATATATTTAGTTTTAAGGTTTTATCTAAATCGCCAAAAATTGGAAAGCAAAAAACTGAACATCGAGGTGTAAATGGAACACCCTATATAATATTGTTGTATTAAATGGGTTTCTTCATTGTTGAGTATAAATATACCAGATTTTTATACCTTTATCTTTAAAGACCAAGAAAATTATCAAAAATCCTGTTATAAGAGGCAATGTATTCCTACGTACGATTCGAAGGAACACGTTGCTGCTTATTGTAAAATTGACAAATTTTGAACAATATTTGAAGTCAATCGGATAATTAGCTTTTAAATACGTCGCGAACAGACAGACCGACGGAATCGAGAAAACTTGTTTTTCGGCATCTAGGGACCCTGCAACGTAAAGATGTGAAAAAAACTCGAAGGGTGATTTTTTCACGATTACAATTTCCTTTTGACGAGGGAAGTAAAAATATAATTTTCCTATATCATTTTTCAAAATTTTGAGAATGAAGGCAATTTTTTTGCATTTATTTTTTGAAAAAGTGTCAAATTTGACAGGTAAGGTAAATCATGTGACTAACTTTTTTATTAACGCATTTTTAAGCAAAAACTTTCTGTAAAGCCAAAAAGTCACTTTACAGGTCACACTGAACAAATTTTTTGATATCTCTAAATTTAAGTTTATAAACACTGTTCTAAATATAACCAGGCATCCCATATTATGTATCAATAAATAACTATGAATTTATGTGTGGAATTTTAAATTATTAATATTTATTTTTATCATACATTGAAATCTTGGCTATATTATTTATATATAGCAATTTAATATTCAGGCTTGAAAAAATGTATGTTCCCACCTGTTCAGTATTTATTTATTTGGCTAAACTATCGAAGAAATGATATCTTAATATCGCTAAGAATAGCGTGAGAGAAATGTTTAGGCATAGAATTTACATTTTTCTTTTGCGTTACATAATTGTTCCAGTCGGTAAATTACCCACAACTTTAGCCTGGAAGAATTCTGTGGTTTTCGGTAAATTGCCTTTTATTGTTTGTTATGTCTTAATAAAAACCATAACACGTCTGCCTTTTGGCATATTTATTACTTTGTTGCGTATTGAAATGAAACTAATTTCGGTTTTTGCTGTTATGCAAATAAGGGAAATTATAAGTCTGTACAGTTGAGGTATATTTGGCAGTGCGTAAAAATGTTTTAATAAAATAAATACCAAGAAAAACAAATAATGTTGTTTGCTAATAAATCAAGCTTGGTTGTTCAGAACAATAATAAAAATTTAGAAATTCAAAACAAAATAACATACTTTGACGTGATGGCAGCAATAATTAATATTATTATTATATTAATTTGCGTTTATCTTTAATCACCAAAGATGCAAGGTTAAGACATACCTCAAGGTAGTAATATTAAGTTTTGAAAACAGCATTCACACGAACGTAACAGTTTGAACACATGAATGTAAATAGTTATTTATCTATCAACTGCGGAAAATGATACTTTTAGGCAGTGGCGGCTCGCTAGGGGACGCAGGTGAAGCGCCGCCTCACCTATATTTTGCAATCAATTTACTTAAAAATAAAAATATTTTTTAAATATTAAGCATTTTATAATCTACATTTTTATCATGAAAATGTAGTATGTTTTATATAAATTCACATTATTTACTTAATTATACCATTATTTTATTTCAAAACTAGTGCTTTATATACTGAAAAAATAATAATGGCTTAAAAACGTAGCGCGCTGAACAGCTTTTTATAAGAGCGGCCCGTGGAGGAATCACAATCAGCAGTAACAAATTCACAAATTCCGCAGCAGATTCCCTCCGCACGCCGGCTTTCGCGCTTAGATTTATTTACGGCAGTTGCTTTGACAACGCAATGGTGAATATCCGTAAGCCAAATAGAGATGGGAGCGGCATAAAGCTGCTGCTGCAGGCTGCAGGCGCTTGTTCGCTTGTTATAGAATTAATGTAAATTAGTGCGTTCGTATCATCGTGGGCGGAAGCAGTTTTGCATCGATCGAATCGAATCGAAATTGGCTCTAAGATATAGGTACATAACCGTTTTTTAAGGACAAAAAAATATATTTCAAATCTTATAAATTCATATTATTTCCCCTAAGTATTAAAAAACGCTCCAAAGCTATAGATAATTAACATCATAAAAAGGTTAAAAAACTGTCATTTTGCACGTGGCACCTCGAAAAATGTTCGCCTGCAACGCTATTTTTGCCTGCGGCGCTGTGCACCAAGCTACGCTGCTCTTCACCCGTTTCTAAATCCACGAGCCGCCACTGCTTTTAGGCACTTTTGGCTCATGGTAGGTACAATATTTTCCTACTTGCTACTACTTATTTCTTTCATTTTTATATTATATTAGTATTATTATGGATTGTATTATAACCTATTGATTTCTAGGACTACTTTCATTATTTTGTTGTTGTTGCTATGGAACTAAAAAACACATGTCAAGTAAGTGTAACTTTTTTAAGTTTGTCTTGTTTGTGTCACGTTTGTCTCCGAAATGGACTCCGAATGCGCAAAGATTTAGAGCTTCCCGATTGCATTGTCTGTGACGCAGCATCCGCTAAAGAGTAACTTATCCCAGAGAAGTCACGCACAAGATAATAAAAAATACACCTTTGAAGAATGGTATAAAACGAAGATAACTTTGCTGCGAAAAAAAAAGGTAGACCTCGCTTATTTTTCTCATCTCTCAAAGGATTTTGTACCGTCCACACTATGATCAAAGTTTTCAATATTGAAGCTATCTTTAAAACTTCGTAAAAATGTAGATATAAGCCGATATTACCAATTGATCTCATTTATTATTCGACAAAATGGCCAAAAATTTTCAAAGTTTTAGAAAAGAATGATATCGAGAAATTCCTGTCCGAGGCTCTAGATCATATTTCCTTGATGAATAAGGTAGCAATAATTCTTTCTCGGTATTACTGGAGCTTGCAGAAGAACAGAACTGACAAACTTGCTTGTGAGCAATATCGAAGAAAGGAAAGATATACTGGTGGTAAAAATTCAACACACAAAAATCATCCTTTAAGAAATATTATAGTGTGTGATCCCAACAAGGACAGAGTAAGTTATTCTCAATAGAAAACATAAGTTATTGCGACCAGTAAACAGATCCCACCAGTGGTTATATCTTTTCTAATAACAAAGGAAAGTTATTGGCATAAATACCAGTAATATCGATAGCTTTCTAGCTCTTCCAAACCCAGAAAACTATACTAGGCACTGTTTTAGGAGATCCTCGGCCACTATATTGACGAATACTGGAGCAAATTGATGTATTCTGAAGAGACATGGTGGCTGGAAGAGCACAAAGGTCGTTGAAACATTCGTTGAAGGATCGGTTGAGAATCGAAAAAATCACAAGCCAAATTCCGCATTCAGATGCTATCGCTGTTCATGACAATTGGCCAAATCAAGAATTGGAAAAAACTACTTCGTCCACTTCAGTAGTGGTAACAGAAGAATGCACATCAACAGAAGGCTTAAAAGACAAAAATTGCACATTTAGTTTTCATGTAATTCGTTACTATAAATGGTTTTTTTTCTTGTATTATTGTTAACTCGAAATAAAAAAAATAAAAGTATGAAAATGTGCAAATTTAGTTTTCTTTAGAATGTGCTGAAAAGATTTTTTTTACGCATGGCGTTCTGAAAGTTTAACCTCCTGCTCGCAAAGACGTGCGTAAAAGACGTTTTTTCGCGCTCAAGTAGGAAAAATTGATTTTTAAACCACTATACTGTTTATACAACAGCATTTGACTGCTACACTTAAAATTACTGACACTGAGTATTTTAACCTAGTGACAATACAGTTTAAGAAAGAAAATATATAGACTTGCTTCGCTTTTAAGAGACAGAATAAAAACGATTTTAATGCATCTGATCTGATCACACAACAAATAGAAAAAAAAAACATTTTTTTACAAGCAACAATTTCTATGGTTTGTTGCCCAAGAACAAGCAATAAGTTTATTTCTATTTTTTTCTCTCGAAAACAAAGTAAAAAAATGTTTAGTTGTTTAATCCTAAAAGAAATAAAATGTTTAAAAAAATCAGTGACACACATTAAAATTCGGTAAAGTGTCCACCGGGACGATACTGGACCTAATAATTTGAATCTAATTAAGGCTAAATTATCCCCTTATTACAACAAACAACACTACCAAATTTCAACAAAATCGGCCGAAATATAATTTAGATATTTGTGGAAAACGGATTTTTTTAAAAAAGTTTTACACGATGTATCTATCAGGTTCATATGAAAACTATTTTATGTTTTCTTATATGAAATCTTTGAGATTTGAGATTATTCGAAGGTTATTTCCGGACACTCTGTAATCCTTAATATTAACATATGTTTTTAAATAATTAAATATTCTATTAAAATATACTATCCATGTTCAAAAACCAGACAGTATTGTAACAATATACCTTTAAAAAATGCACAAAGCATAAACAAAAGAATATCGATTTTTAACACTGATAAAAATCTTCCCACCGAAATCAAAGGGAGGAACTCGCATTGACAGAGCTTTCTTTGTAAGTCATTTTGGGTTAAAATTCTTTAGTCAAATAATGGTATAACCAGACACATATAATTTTAGCCACTATACATTAAAATACAGGAGATAATTATTGACTTTGCTCGACTAAGTGAAAGAAATGGGCAGAAAATGAAGTTTTAATTTTCGGGTCCGAGGTTATTGCAAGATCATACACACCTGCCAATTCGGTGTGTCTTTTAATTAAATTAAAAAGTGTTTTTCATAATCACTGGCATTTCTTCGTCACTTTTAATTGGACGTTCACTGTAAACGCATTTTTTAAAACGAGGCGGAGTTTTATTCAATTATTTCGAATATGTTATGGACAAGTTTTAAAAGACTTAAAAGAATTAAACTGAAATAATCGAAGTCATCCGCTAACACTTTTTTATTTACCACCTTCACAGGATAAAAGCATTCATTGGTTTACATTTTTGATGAAATTTTTGTCGGATTTTAAAAAGTACTATTAACTATTTTTAATATACCGGAAGAACGTAAATATGTTGTACTTTGTAAATAATGCTGATTTTAAATTAATGTGCAAAATTTCCGATTGATCTCACTTCTAAAGATCGTTCAGACCTAGCTTTGTAGTCTCTCTACAATCTCCTTTTCTTACGAGGTGCTATAATTGTATGCTTATAATTATTTTTTACATATTCTCCCGTATTTCGTGCCACAGTTGAATTTACATAAGTAATGGTTTTATAATCGACAGTAACATTTATAATGATTAATTAAGATAAATCAGAAAAACTTACATTTATGGTATTGTATGTACATATTTACAGTCAGAAAACCAAACAAAGTGAAAAATGTTTTGTGTTTGATATTAGTCTTAATTTTATCGATCCCACATCTCGTACATTTTTTTAAATTTACTTTTGCATTTTTTTCATTTATTTAAATAGTTTCTTGACCTCTGTTATTTTCTATTTTCTTTCTCGGTATTCACATTTACTCGTGCATCATAATCTGTAACAATTCGATCAAAAGTTTAAATGAGTTTAAGTAACCAATACTATTCTGTCGTAGCTCATTCTTTAATACATGCTTATTATTACAATACTTATGTAAAATAGACATACATGTCAATAAGCCGATTTTATGTATGTATATACAGAATATGTAAAAGCAATACGAAGAAAACCATACAATTTTAATAATAGCTATTACCAGAGATTTACTTTTTTAAGGACCAGTATTTTTATCCCCAAATAACTTTATTCTTCGAATATTTACGGTGGAAACGATTATTAGGACAATTGTAACCATAGAAAATATCCACGGAATAAAATTATACGGAGATGGAAATACCAGCCCTCAGAGAAAAACCAGTTTTAAGTACATTGAACAATGGTAAGTACATACATAATCCACCATGTTATATTTCCAATTGCTAGAATACGTATTGATACCTAAAAATAAGAAGTAGATATCGGTAAGATCATTGTTTTGAGACAATTACTTTTTTTTTTGGAGAGCTGATATGACATATTTTTTTAAATAATTATATTTTTGACATAAACAAAACTTTGTTATCTTAACTACTTTTGCTGACATATCTCAATGTAGTTATTTATATTTGATCTAACTAATGACTGCGTTTTATGTTAAGTCCAAACGATCTATGTCAATCTAAATAAGGTTTTCTCGTGAATATTTTATTACAGCTTCAGGTAGACTACTGATATCGTAGAAAAAACTGTTCAGCTTTCATTGAAGACAATTATTTTTAAACTTATTTTGAATTGTTTAAGGAAAATTTGCATTTGCGTATTCAAAACTAATTCCATATTCTACACTTAGTGAAGGTTAGCTCCTTGGAATCATAGCACAAGGACCCCACTGTGCCTCTTAGCTAACAGTGTCATGTCTCTTAGACACCTAATATTACCGTTTCTTTGCTAGTGTAACTTAGGATCTCCTTTCAAACTCGCTGCGGATAGTATTATTCAACAATTTTCTAAATTCAGTGTGAATCTTTTCTTTGATGATTTGTATAATTTCTATAACTGAGGATTTCAGAAGTCATATCTAAAAATGTTTAATCTAGCTGCGATCCTAGTCAATTTGTCCGCTTCTTTGTTACCTGCAACTGCCTTTAATCCAACAAAGCGACTCTTTTAATTGGGGACACCTACGAGTGATTTATTACAATCTCATATAGACCCTGTGGCTTTTTTATAGCTTTTCAGGGTTAACAATGCTTGTACATGTACGATGTTGATTCTGGAAATGTTGCTTCTTGTTTTTCTATGGGCAATCTCTCTTGCAGTCATTGCTGTACCCGTCGATTTGGCTCGAACAATGATATGTATGTTTATCTATTGGCCATTCACATATACTAAATTCCCAGGGTCCGCGAATAAATACCGCAGCCAGCTTCTTTTTAGAAGGTCTTATTAAATTTCACTTTTGTCTCTGTTAGTTTGTTTATTCGGGTCTAATATGCTAAGTCGATTTTGAGCTAAGTTAACTTAATTAATCGCTATGAAACTTGGCGTATTCTCTATAACAAGACGACAAAAAAAGTGTAAAAACAATTGTCAAATTCCATACAAAAATATCACGTTTAAATTCGCTACTATAAAGTATTGAGTAGAAATTAAATCAAAGGAAGGTCGCTGGTGTTAAGCAATTAAAACAGTTCACAATTCATGTACAACTCTTGCCAAATCATAATATCAAAGTTGAAAAACCGTCCTTAATTTGAATTCCGGGAATGTCAAATTACCCACGTATATTACCAGCTCAGGACAGTTGGTCAAAGCCTCTCTAATGTTTTAAACAGGATAGCAACCTCGCTGACTTTCTTGTCCGCATGCGATACCGCGCGTTTCCGTTTTATAGTTAGACAGAGACTGTCTAAAAAATTGAGAATCTGCTGGGATTGTAATGAAGCGAGTAGATTTCGCATAAATTCGCTAATGCCCACACAACAAAATTTATAAAATGAATATGAAATAAAAACCGGTAAAATGTTAAACGAATACGATTGGTAGTTCGTTAAGTATCGTAAATTATATATCATTTTTATTACGGCAAAATTGAGTATCATTTTGTTTCAGTCTTTCATCTCGTTTTAGATTTTAGTTATTAATATTATTTTTTATTAGTAACTTTAAGCAGTATCTTTATTTTTCTAGTTAATTATGATTTCTACCTTTCAGTTATTATAATGATTCTAAAGACTAAAATGTTTAAAGTATAGTAAAAACTTTTTAACGACAAATTTTTATTACCTAGAAAATAATCTTACTTCCAGCTTCATTTTATACGATGCAGGCCTAATAGCTCACTAAAAATAAAAGTATGGGGCCTATATACGGTATTTGCGCCACATTTTATGTTTAGTAAACTATTTAGGCATGCATCGTGCAAAATAAGTTTAGTTTTATTTCTTTCAAACGATTTTATTTTATTTTTTTAAGAAACTTTCGGATTATATACTTCTTTTTTTTTATTTTCCAGTTTATATCATTTTTGTACCATTTTCACATCGTTTCATATGTTTCGAACCAATCCCGTATTTTTTTAGTAATCACATCTAGGCGTATGTCTGTTGATTTAATCAAAACCTACCTCAAGGATTCTCAACACTCATATTCAGATTTATTGAATGACAATTGCATGAGACCGATGAAGGCTCGGAAATTAAGCTAAAAATTCACACAATTCTCATGATTCTTTCTCTTCAAAGGTATGTTCCTATTGTTTTGTAGCATTCACAGTAATCGTGTCCCTTATTCTCCGTTGCTTCAGTTGCTTGGCCCTAGAAACGTGTCTGTCTAGCCATAATACTGTTTAATTGTCAAAATAACGGCAAATTCAAGAAAAATAAAATAGTTAACTACAAATGTAGATTAACATGTCATTTTAATTTGATAGGCGACTGGCAGGAACCATGCATGTTTCGTACCGCCATATTGCTTAAATGCATGTTAGGGAATTACCGAAAGATAAATGACTATATTATTCTAATTTTATGTCTTCATTTGCGTGTGGCCGTTCTTACAAACGCGCCCGAGGCCACTGGAAACAAGTTAAATTAGCTACCAAACTTGAACAGTAAAGGTTAGTGAGCTCGAGGTAAAAGAGTTAAATTTGCAAGAATAATATGTTTGTGAGGAAAAATGTGGTAAGTATTTATTAACTAAATGTTAAACGATCGGTGAAAAGAAACGTACCAGCTTTTTAGGAACTGAGAAATATTTATTGCTCAGATTTTAAGTGA
The DNA here is from genome assembly GCA_030620095.1 of Kuschelorhynchus macadamiae. NCBI lineage: Eukaryota > Metazoa > Arthropoda > Insecta > Coleoptera > Curculionidae > Kuschelorhynchus > Kuschelorhynchus macadamiae. The sequence continues at coordinate 151,327 of JAUTXW010003480.1, forward strand.
AGGTAATTTGTTAAAATTGATTTTATTTTATACAAAAATGTACGGTTGGTTCTTATTTATTTTTTTCGATCATTTATTACACTAACATAATAAAGATTATTTATTTCTCTATAGATTCTTAGTTTCGAGAGAATTAGTTGATCAATCCCACAATTTTGAATTTATTCGAATATCGAACATTACGTCTCAACATATTCCTAAATTACATACATTTCTAGGCTTCGTTGTCCAATATTTTTTCATATTTCTTATTTTTTTTTTAATGTCCTGCAGTGCTATATATAGGTTTTAATAACAATTATGGTGGTACAATTACGTTGTTTAAAATATACAGCTCGTTTTAAGAAAAAAGGCCGATATCACAGGACATTTTTTTTAACTAAAGAAACTAAATAAATTAAAGTAACCAGTACTTGTTGATTCTTAAAAATTATTAATAAGAAACACAACGTTTTGCAATTTCGCATCACCCATATCACTATTTATACATTTCACCAATTATTTAAGTGTGAGTGTTCTTTATCTGCCGCGAAGCAGCAAAAATTCGATTGCAAAGATCATTTTCGTCAATAATTACCCCACTACGGTACACTAATATCTTCATGTTTTTCATACGCGTTGATACTGACACAAATGCTCTGTGTTTTATCTAGAAATCTTTCCCGTTAAATTGTTGCGGGTAAATGTGCGTAATTACATTAAAATAAGGACCATTTTTGTTCTATAATATTTACTGTTTATAATGACCCAGGTGAGTTTCATTTCGTGTTGCCAGAGTGTGTTTTCTGAATCAAGAATTATTTAATTATTTAATATGTTGTTAATTTTAAAAGCTTTTAAACAAAAACCTTAATTATTGAATTAATATTGATGCAACTAATCGTCAAATAATAAAATTGAAAAATATTTACTAGGTTTCTTAAGTTATGATAAAGTAAGTTGAAAGTTTACTTTTTTCTCAGAAAGGTAAATTTTTTACCTCAGGTTATATATATTTAACACTTTTTTGTCATAAAGAACCCTTAGTTTCATATGTTACAATATTTTCACTCATTTCTCTTTAAATTAAGGATTAATTAATGGAACGGGTATATCATAACAGTAAAATAAAAAACCTAAACGAAATACTGGACGAACATATCAGGTACATCTCTCTTGATCGGCATACATTCAGTGCTTATCAATATGTACACCAAATTATCAAAGCAAAACTGACTGTTGACCTTGACAATCTTGTCAAGAATATAAACTACTATCTGACTATCTGAAAAGCAGTTACTCCGGTTTTGGATACAAAAGGGACACCTTTGCTTGAGATCTAAAGATTAATAACCTAACTGTAGGCGGAAACTATTAGCTTTAGGTTGCTAGAGGGAATTCATAGGGAGAAGTGCTGTTGCCATTGTTATGGTCAACGCTCGTCAGTAAATTGCAGACTATAATTCAGCTGGTGTGGAGATCGATTGTCAATTACATGCAGAGGATTTAATCATAACAGTAATACGAAAACTTCGGCAAGTTATAAACATCCTAACATAATGATATGAAAGGCAAAAATGTATTCTTATGTTTGGACAGACAGCAAATGCCCGGGGGCTAAATATACTATACTGTTACATTGAATCGTAGTTTCCTTGCCTATTAACGTTAATGAAATATTAATACTGCGCTTCACTACAAAAATATTAGCAGATATGTAAGTCCTGTTAAAACTTCCATTGTTCATTTCTTTGTGGTTGGGAGACATTAATTGCAAGGTTAGACGGGAGAACATATCATCCGGCCTGGTCAAGTTTGACCAGGGTTACACTTTTAATATGCCGATTTCATACCGTGTATGCTATAAAATTATCTGCAGGGATATAACACAAGGCTCATTCGTTGGACTAATGAGGTTCTTGTCGATGACCCACATCGAGTTCTGCAGATATGTATATTAATGTATATTATGTACAGCAGCAGAGTCGGGAATTAAATTATCTCCGATAATCCTCATTGTATATTGAGATGACTTTGAAGCCTTTGAGATGACTTTGAAGCCTGTTAGAATAGGAACTGATAACAAAAACATCCTAATCTGTATATCGGGTCACGCGGGTGTAAAGTCAGACTGTGTAGTTGAGAAAGGCAGTCAATATTGGCTCGGTCTACTGGGCCGCTTTCACGCAAAAGCCTTTATTCATTGCTTTAGAGAATGGTTCAAACATGAGCAGAATTAGTTTGAAAATGCCGTAACAGTCTATGTCAATGCACATGCACTATTGCCTCTCGTATCCTCAGTATCTGGAAGATTCTAGAAATACGGTAGGTTTTTTTGTCATCATCTTCCAGCCTGTTGAGTCCACTGCAAAATGCAGACTTCCATTAAACTATTTCAACTTACTCTGTCCTAAGGCCTAAGCTACTCCTAAATTCTCTTAACTTTATCACTCCAACGTGTTGGTGGTTTTCCTCTCCTTCTTCTATGTCCTAAAGGTATTCAGTTTATTATTCACATTGACCATCTATTGTCTGTATTTTTAATCCAGTCTTGTAATTGTATTATTAAATAAAACAAACGTTTTGGATTTTCACTTGTATTTTGTCAAACATGACATATGTTTCGTTGGCACAGCAACTTTTTCAAATGTTGCCAACGAAAACATACGTCATGTTTGACAAAATACAAGTGAAAATCGAAAACGTTTGTTTTATTTAATTATTATTATAGATTTTCATCAAGTAAAAGCCGAAACAATCAAGATATTGTAATTGTATGCCTAACTTGTTTTCATTTTCCTTTAAGCAACTTCTTACTTTCTAAAAACTGTTCTAAGCTAAAGTAAAAATTTTTGCTTCCTAGTTCATTATTGGGGGGACACACTGGGACAGGTCACCAGTCATATTCTTTCTTGCTCGCTTACATATATATATATATATATATATATATATATATATATATATATTATGACATCTCTCATCTTCTATACTCTACCCAGCTCAAGTTAATTCGTAGTTCTTGTTATTTATATTGATTCTTATTCCTAGGTACAGACCTCTTCTGCGATGCTGTTTCCTAGTATTATAGCCCCACTTATTACAAAAGTTTGTATTTTTTTTTTGTTTTCTTATGTTTATGCAAAGGCAAACTCTTTTTGCAGCATGTTCTAATTGCTGATTAATTTACTTTCTTTAAAATTATCAGTTATTAGTACAATATATCGGCAAAACTTAGGTTATTTAATTTTCCACTATCCATATTAATATTCTTGTTTTCCCGGTTCAGCGTTTTAAAAACATAGCAAAGTAAGTTGCTAAAAAGTTAAAAAGTTTAGGAGACAAAGTGTCACTCTGCCTACCAACTCTTTTTATTGCAAACTTTTTGCTCTCTTTGGAGAGTTTTATGCTTGCAATGATGTTGATATACATGCTATGTATTAAGCGGGTGTATCTATAGCCCATGTGATATTGAGTAGGAGAATGTAGAATAGCTTGCTTCTCGATTGTATCGAAGGTAGTATAGGTAGTAGTATCGATTGGTAGTCGATGAACATAAACACTAGCGGTCTGGTATACTCCAGTATCTTCTCTGTGAGTTATTTAAGGATTGAAAGATGATCGCTCAATGCATATTTTGATTGGAATTCAGCAGCTCAACTGGTTGATAGAAGGCAAGTTTTATTTCTAACCATGTTTAAAGAATTTTATTATATATCTTATATGTTGTTAGAGGTCTTAAAATAAACCTCCCCAAACACAATCATTAGACTCATAAAAAACTAGACATTTTAGACCAAGTTCGCTTACTTTCAAGCGAACCTATATAGATAATAAAAAAAAGAATTTTAGGGCATAACGCTTATGACCTTATTTTCCTGTCATGTAGTAAATAAGTAATATTCTTTATTGGGTATATTGAAGTAATTTATGCCCAAATATTCTAATAGAGTATATTATTAACATAGCCCTTAAATATTTGGAAAATCATGTTAGACTTTATTAGATAAATTCCTAAAAGCCGTCCGCCCCTATTTCGGATCATTAATACATATTAAGCTAACATATTGTCACACCCCGTATTATGTGCGCCCCTTGTGCAAACAGCCATAATACGATTATTGTGTGCGATTTATATAATACATCAGACCGTCAAGTCGGCTGTGATTTTATTGCCTTGTTCAGTTGTTTCGGTTGCGCTTGATTACCCTTAAAGAATCCTAAATTAAAAAGAATTTGCTAGTGTAATAGATGAAGTAAATTAAAGATTTGTTACAAGTAGTTACATTTTTATTGTAATTTTTTAGCTTATCAAAATAAAAGTAATTAATTTGAATAATTCATTTTAATCGTGGTCATGTCCGCAAAAAAAATATTAAGTATTGTAACTACTAGACACGTGCTTCAGTCTTATTGAACCCTCTTCACTTAACAGTATAACCAAGTGGATTCAATGACGGAATGTCACGACGGATGGCTAAGTTTACAAATGTGTGGTTGGCTCCTGTCAGTGAATTCACGTTTGATTTCTATGTTTTTTCTCCAAGTTTCTTACATCTTTCAACTTAGTTATACAGCTGAGTGGAGAAAGTCTAATAAGACTGAAACACGAGTCTAGGTTCCATATTTCATCTTTTTTTTTTGTGGACATTCTTCATCTTTCTTTTTTGCGGACATGTCCACGATTATTTTCCTTTTTTTTTTAATTTCATCCACCCAATCACCTCTCTTTTTTTGATTGACTCTCTTGGGCTTAGGTATCACGGCAGATGACTAATGTTGCCTCTGTAGAGTCGTCAGATATTGACTCTAAAAATTTGGGGCTTTTGCGACCGAATTTACAAATGTGTGGTTGGCTCGTGTCAGCGAATATACGTTTGTTTTCTACGATTTTTTTCTACACGTTTCTTACATCTCTTAACTTAGTGAACCATTAGGTGGAGAGGGTCTAATAAGACTGAAACACGTATTTTTTTTTAAAGAATTCATCAGCAAAACCACCTCTCCTTTCTTGGTAACTAATTATTCCAAACTCCTAGATTAACTTTCTATTTTTAAAACGTACTATAAGATCCCAATGTTTCTCATATGGAAAAAATGGAATAGTAATTTTTTGTATGAAGTACTTACTAAGTGAAACAATTAAGATTATTTTAAAACGTATGGAAAAGAAGGACCTACCTGTTGTAGCTAGTATATTTACAAAAAAAACGTATACAACAACTTGAAAGATTTTACTGGTCCTGCTTCTCGTATTGATAACGCTAATATCAATGTCGGAAGATTAAAAGCATGGACTGGAAAAATCTTCATGACCAATTTTACAATTTAGTTTAAAAAAATTACGTTATGTTATGTTGTTGACGATTCTGAAATTGTTTACTCGAGGCGAAGCTTTCCCTCCGGAACTTAACTATAATCATTTAGGATTAATTTATCAGAAACAAGTATTAGATGATCCATGTCCGGCAAATTGACTTGAATGATTTCTTTTGTTAGCTGCGAATCTAAATAGCGAAACCTAACCACCCTCTCCCTGACATCCTCATGCACCAATACGCAGGGATTTTTTCTTACCTTTAGGCATTCTGGCTACATGGGTTTCCCCCTTGATTTTTCCTTTAGGCTGGTCAACACCAAATGCCTCTTCCGCTTCTAATGTCCAACTTCTCTTTTGGAGTAATTCAAGCTAAGCCTTTTCAAAACCGCACGATCTGTAACCATCTTTGTATCAACTGCCACTGTTGGTGGGCTGCTTAGTCTATTTAAGTATTAACACTGGAACCTGTGGTGGAAGATAGATCAAAATACAAGAGTTCTAACCACACTACACCACAACTTGTTACGTTCTGGACGCGCGTTTCGCTAACCAAGTTAGCATCATCAGCAGATGATATAAACTGGTTTATATCATCTGCTGATGATGCTAACTTGGTTAGCGAAACGCGCGTCCAGAACGTAACAAGTTGTGGTGTAGTGTGGTTAGAACTCTTGTATTTTGATCTATTTAAGTATGTTGTCTTCAAATGCCTAGAGCAGATTCTGGTTTTACGAAAGGGTATTTATTTCGAGCTTGGCGAATCGAAGGATCTAGACTAAGTCAACTGAAGTCAGTGTTCTTCTGCGGGAGCTGCTCCAGACCTTATTTTAGGTTAGGGTAGGTTAGGTTACGTGTCATCCTTAAAGCAACTTAATTCTTTGAGAAAACTGTAGGGTTGCATACCTCGGCACGCTTGACATTATCCCTACTTGCAGTTACTAAGATAAAGAACATTTTGTGTTGGAAAATCATATGTCTTCACAATGGAAAACTCTAGGATGCATGATGTCCATGTACGTTCAATATGTTAAAAACAATAAAAAGGAGAAGTATATTATTAATAAAAGAATTGCTACAGGTGTCTTGCCTGTCTAAAATTAGAACGCACAAAATGTATACATACAGCATACATACAGAGCGCAATTGAACCAGGTGGTTAGAGAAGAGAATTAGTGTTATTAGACAAGGTACAGAAATAAACAAATGTAAAAGTTATATTTGTAATAATTATAAATCAGCCTTTACACCCTGAAGTTAAATTAATTCGAAAATGGTTTCATGATAATATGATATAATTCTTTAGAATATTAAGTTTAATTTATTTTTCCTTTTTCTTTCTATAACTTTATTTATCCCCTCCATCTTTACCTGACCCTAACATGTCCCTAAATGTTTTCCATACTAATATACGACCCTTACTGGCCAATTTTACAAATTTTAAAGATTATGTTTTGAATGTCAACTCAGACATTGTCGGAGTAACAAAAACTTGGTTACACTCAGGATTAAATAATGCTGATATACAACTTAATAATTATAATATACCCAGGTGTGATCGGGTGGCAAGACGCGGTGGGGGTGTGGCTTTCTACATAAAATTAAATATTAAGTTCAAAATTTTATTGTCAGTAACACTTGACTTTATAGAGTACATCTGGATCAAAGTTGAGCCACGCAATGATTATGTCATTATAGGAAAGATCTACAGACCACCAAATTCCAATCTGGATAACTTTTTTTCGCACTTAGAAGACATTCTAGCCAATCTTTACACTGCATCTGAAAATATTATTTGCACCGGTGACTTTAACATTAATTTTCTAAAACCTTAATCTAACACCCAACGGTTAGAATCGATCATGGATACTTTTAGTCTTACACAGAAAATAAATGAACCTACTCATATAACCTCTACTTCGGTGAGCCTTATTGACCTTGTTTTTACAAATATTGAGTTTGTTAAGGACGCTGGGGTACATGATATTCACATCTCTGACCATTTTCCAGTTTACCTGAAATTTAGATTTCATATAGAAGAGCAGCGTCCAGTAGTTTTTTCCTTTCGCTCTATTAATAAAATTAATGATAATAACTTTCAACATGATCTTAAAGCGTTGCCTTGGGAGCACATTTTTGAGATTGATGATATAAACGACAAGATAACATTCTTTAGTAATAATTTACTGCAACTTTTTGATAAACACGCTCCAAAGCAGATATTTAAACGAAATCGAAATTACAAATATGCTCCCTGGATAACTGAAAACATAAGACTTCTCCAACTTACGAAACAAAGCATTACGTAAATATAAAACTATAAAGAGCCCAGAGCATTATGCATACTATAAACAGTTACCTAATTTTACAACCGCGGCTATTCGCAATGAAAAAAAGGCTTATTTGAGGACTAAGTTCAATAATAACCTATCTAGTAAGGAAACGTGGACTGAGTTAAGAAACTTGAATGTTATAAAAGCAAACAAAAGTGTATTCCGCCACATTTATCTAATGTTGACGAAATTAACAATTATTTTACATCAACATGTACTAATCCTCAACAGCCAAGTCAAAATTTACTAAATTACTATAATTATAACCTAAAAAATAACTTTCCTAATCTTTTTAGCCTAAAAGAAGTAACTGAGGATGAATTGATAAGAATTATTTTCTCGATTAACGGATGTGACGGGCTCAATATTACATTAATACAATTTTATTGCCCATTTATTATTCCTTTTTTACTACATATAATAAATGAATGTTTAAAAAAATCATTTTTTCCCAAAATGTGGAAACACGCTTTTGTAACGCCTTTACCAAAAATAATCCAACCTAAAGAATTTAAAGACTTGCGTTCAATAAGCATCCTTCCAACCCTTTCTAAGGTTCTTGAAAAAATTGTAGATAAACAGGTACGCCTGTTTCTAGACGAAAATAAATTATTGCCACTAAAGCAATCAGGTTTTCGTAAAGGGCATAGCTGTGCCATAGCTATGACAGACGTCACTGATGATATATTTCGAGCTTGGAATGCGGGTCAATTTAGTGCATTGATTTTACTAGACTACACGAAGGCATTTGACTTAATTAATCATCAAATTCTTTTAGCAATTTTACATTATGTAGGCTTTTCAAGTGATGCTCTAGAATGTTTTAAATCGTATTGCCTGCAGCAAATTGTTTTGGATGGCTTAAAATCTAACACCGCATTTTTATCAGTAGGTGTTCCTCAAGGGAGTATATTAGGGCCATTACTGTATACAATATACACAAGTCGTTTCAAGGATTTTTTAAAATTTCTCTATCATTTATATGCCCACGACACGCAACTTTATTATCATGTTTACGTAAACAATATAGAAGCTGCTAACAGAAACATAAATTCTGATCTACAAGATTTAATTCAAGTCTCCATGGATCATCACTTGAAAATAAATCCTAAAAAATCGTCAAATACTTTATTCGGAGGGGACAAAAACCTTAGATTGAGAGTAAGCAGAGAACTTAATATACATGTGAATAACATCACTAATCCCGTTACTAATACTTCAAAATCATTAGGCCTTGTTATCGACTCTGATCTTCGGTTTCATGAGCATGTAACCGGCAAATTAAAAAAAGCTTATAGCGCTCTTAAACTTATATATAATCAAAGACAATTTCTAAGTCAAGAATTAAAAAAAGTTCTATGCGATTCTTTGGTCCTGTTTAATTTTAACCACTGCGACACCGTATATGGCCCTTGCTTGGATCAAGTTGATTCTGGCAGAATTCAAAAAGTCCAAAATGCGTGTCTTTGCCTTATTTTTGGAATCCGCCGTAGAAATCATATATCACATAGGCTCAAAGATATTGGGTGGCTCAATATGTTTGATCGCAGGAAGCTACATACCATTTCTCTTAGCTATAAAATAATCAAATTTAAATCTCCACAATATTTATACGACAAAGTACATTTCAGGGTGGATAATCATCATCGTAATCTTAGAAACTTACATCAGCTGACTATTCCACGGCATAAAAAACAGCTTTTTAAAAGAAGTTTTTCATATAACCTTTCTTCTAATTTAAATTCTTTGGACATCGCGTCATTTGATCAGTTCTGTTCTGCCTTTAAAAAAAAATAAAACAATTTCTGTTCTCTCGCCAGTAAATAATTACCTCTGAATAAATATCAATATTTTTTAACATTTTTTTTCTTGCGCTTAGTTTACATTCGTATATACCCTTTCCCTATTCTTTTTCCTTTCCTTTCTTCTATCTAGCTTGCATTTTTTACATTTATTAAATATACTGTACCCTATAGATCTAACATTACATTGTGTTTAGATTTTTTTTGCCGACACTGAGATGCTTTCAATTATTTTTTTCTCTCAGCTATGCAAGGCCTAAACAGTGCCTGGTTATCTACCAGGAAACAGCCATGACTTGGCCTTTTATTTTTCATTTACTAATATGTATTTGTATATATATAACATAGTTAATTTCCTGTAATAATATGGTGTGAATAAAAAGTAATACATTTCGATTATTATTATTATTATTATTATTATTATTATACAAGCTAGGACCGGCTACTGAAAAAGATACAAGGGCAAGACATGTGTTTATTTTCAATTTTTAAAACATCCTGTAGGCCATATCCAAACTATATATTGGTAATGTTGAAGCCTGGTTCTGAAATATATTGTCTTTTGGATGATCAATGTATCTTTTTCTGAGAATATAGCAATATTGGTATAGTTAGCTTTTATCTATATATATATATATATATATATATATATATATATATATATATATATATATATATATATATTTATTATATTTTATTTATTATATATTATTATATTATATTTATATATATATATATATATATATATATATATATATATATATATATATATATATATATATATATTATATATATATATATATATATATATATATATATATATATATATATATATATATATATATATATATATATATATATATATATATATATATATATATATATATATATATATATATATATATATATATATATATATATATATATATATATATATATATATATATATATATATATATATATATATATATATATATATATATATATATATATATATATATATATATATTATATATATATATATATATATATATATATATATATATATATATATATATATATATATATATATATATATATATATATATATATATATATATATATATATATCAATATATAAATATATATATATATATATATATATATATATATATATATATTTATATATATATATATATATATATATATATATATATATATATATATATATATATATATATATATATATATATATATATATATATAGTATTACATCTTGGTTGTGATCCTGAAAAAAATTACCCTATAGGTTGTTTCAAATGCCAATAATTCTATTCTATAGATCCTACATATTTATAATATTAGTAGCAATTTTCATTAATTCGTCTTTAAAATTGTAGGTTATAAGTTAAAAAAATCTCAAAAAATAAAACTTTGCCAACTTATATCTTGAAAAACATACGTTTTTGGACAAAGGTATATATGAACTTTTCTCCTTGAAGCTATTCAAAGAATCGCATTCTGAATATTCTTTCTGGTTCACCCTTTGTACATTCTTGGGAATTTCTGAATCACCTTGTATTCTTCCACTAATGGAACCAATAATTACAAGGGCCCGGAAATTTGTCAGCATCAGGGTCCATATAGTCTGTCTATGTCACTGCATATACAGCTTTCTGTATTCTTACAAATTCTAGTATTTTGAATATCTTGAAGTCCATATATATACCTCGATTTATTTCACAGCATGTAGAGTTCCTTATAGACATTTTACACACAGACATTTATTAGGTGTACTTTTTATGTGTTTATATCTAAATAAAACCATATTGATGGCAATTCGCTAGCCATTTTTAAATAAATGGGAACAAAAATAATGTAGGAAATATCTTTATGTCATAGAATTATGAAACCCAGCTGCGCAAATACTTAAAAATCGGTAAATTCGTCTTTACCCAGAACTTCCGTCGTACAGAATTCCGCTACATAAGATAACATGCATTTATAAACTGAGTTTATATATGCACATAATTATTTAATTTTTATTTGGTAATAACTTTAATTAAATATGTAATATACTTTACAAATTCTTTTAGCTGAAATTAATTTTCATTTTTGACTTCGCTTGGCGTTTTACGGTCTCTAGATCCCGAAAAACATATTCTCTCATTTCCGTCGGTCTTTCATTCACGGCATAGCTCAACCACTATTTATCCGATTATTAACTTCAAATTTTGGTCAAACATCGAGTGACATGGGGATGAAATACTAGTATTTTGGTAAAAATACAATGTGGCCAAACAAACTGTGGGCCTCACAAAATGTTAAAAATCGTCATTAAGAAACTAATTAACGAATATATCTTAAATTTTGTGATATAGGGACAAACTGTCAAAACTCACTTAACCAAATGACTGGTTGAATATACAAAAAGCAAGCATGAAAGAGGGAGAGACTGGTAAAATTTTAGTGCGATTCCTATTTGTAAAAACAAAATGGCAGCTTAATAAATTGTTTAAATATTCGGTAAAACTTTATTTTCTGGAATAAATCCTAAATTCTTTTAATGGAGAAAAATACTTTTTGATAGGCTATGCAAATAAAGTTGTAAAAAGTAAATAACAATAATAAATAACTAAAAAAAATTATTGGAATTAAAATTAAAAGATTTATTACCAAAAAACAATATGCATATATAGCCTATGTTACTCATACATATAGGTAATGAAATTCTGTACACGGGAAGTTGTGCTTAAAGACGAATTGCTTCAATGTTTTTATTTATTTTTAAAGTACTTTTATTAACATTATTCACAACTTTACTTACATAGTCTATAAAAAATAAAGTATGACATTTATTATCTTCGTCCATATAAAAGAAGGTTTTATTCCAGGAAATGAAATTTTACCGAATATATAAACATTGTTTTACCGTATAGGATTCGAGCTAAAATTTTTCCAAAATATCCGTGTTTTATTTTTGATTTGTGTACAAAATTTCAAATCGATTGGAATGTTTTTTAAACATTTGATTAGGCGGCCATTAATGATTTTTTTTTTAATTTTGTGAGGCCCCCATTTTGGTCCGCCTTATTGTAGTTTTACCAAAATATTAAGGAAAAATCTAAATATAAAGAAGCACTATTATAAAAGGAAAGTATAATTACTTTATTATATAAATCATTGGCGTACGTATATGGTGAAAAACTTACTGCTTGCATTATTTCTCGAAGGAAAAGAACGTTTAAACATTTTTTAATGAGAAATAATTCTCGTTCAGCGCTCAAAGATAGCTTCTGTGGAGTAAAATATTTCTTTTAAATATCACCCAAATAATATAGTCTTAGGATTCTAGATTAACAATATAACACTAAACTTTTTTGTGGGCTACTGTTTCTGAGACACATATATTAAAAAACAAACTTTTTTTATTAGTTAAAACTCCTTTACCCCGAACTTCCCTCGTTCTGAATCTTTCCTTTTATCAGGAATAGTGAAGTGCGACCCAATTTCGTTCATAGTCAGTTAGTAACACATGTACACGGTATGTATTTTTATTAGTCTGCATGTATTTTTATTAGGCGCCATTTTATTTAGCATAATTTAAAATAAATTCAATTAGTAGTTTTACATTAACACACACCGCCATTTTGTTACGTCATGTTGAATTACTACCAATTAATTCCTATATAAAACATTTAATTTTTCTGCAAAATTTAAAATCAATAGAATAAGATTTTTTTACGTTGATTTTTTAAAAATTTTATTTGGCTGCCATTTTGATTCGCCATATTGAATTCGTATTCCAACTTTACCAGTTTATCTCTATACCACACTTAATGCTTGCACACAGTTTGAAATTGATCTAATAAGTAGTTTTTTCAGGCTGATATTTTAAATAATTTATTAGGCGGTCATTTTGTTTTGCTATCTAATCATACCAAAATGGTACCAGTTTATTCCTATGTATCACTTGATTTTGGACAAAATTTGAGGTAAATTGCATAAATAATTTTTTAGTAATATTTTTTTTTACGTCTCACTAGGCCGCCATCTTGTTCAGGCATATCGAATTTTTACCAAAATATTACTAGGTCTTCACCATTACTTTTTGACTAAAATTTGTAGTTAATCTGATTCAGTTTTTAATCTATGCCTCAAACTGACAGATAGGCAGACAAACCGACGGAATTGGTAAAACATATTTTTTGGTATCTAGGGCCGCTAAAAATTGATGATATGTAAAACATGATAGGGTGATCTTTTCACGATTACAAACATTTTATTTGGCCGCTCTTTTGTTCCGCCATCTTGAATTAGTAGCACAAATGTATTAGTTCATCTCTATACCACAATTAGTTATGACAAATAATTTTAAATCAGTCCATTAAGTAGTTTTTCAGGCTGAATTTTTAAACATTTTATTAAGCCGCCATTTTGTTTCGCTTCTTTGTATTCAGACCAAAACTTTATCAACTGATTCCCATATAATACTTGAAACAGTTTTTCAGACTGATTTTTAAATTTTATTAAGCCGCCATTTTGTTTCGCTTCCTTGAATTCAAACCAAAATTTTATCAACTGATTCCTATATAATACTTGATGTTTGTGCAAAATTTGAGTTAAATTGGATAGATAGTTTTAAGTAATATTTTTTTAACATTTCACTAGGCCGTCATTTTGGTTTGCCGTATCGCATTTTTACTAAAATATTAACAGGTCATCTCCACATGATCCTTAATTTTTGACCAAAATTTCAAAAAAAGTCAATCGAGTGAGTAGTTTTTTAGCTACGCCACGCGCCGCGAACAGAGAGACCGACAGACAGAACGACAGAGTTGAGACAACATGTTTTTCGGCATCTAGGAACCCGGAAACGTGAAGATCTGAAAACATCTTAGAGGGTGATATTGTTTTGAATACAATATTTCGATTTTACCAGGGAAGTAAAAAGTTTTATATTTTTAAACGTATGCCGAAATTAGTTTTAGAGGAAGTAAGGCTCGTGATTTGTTCGATACACAAATCTTCTGATTCCTTTCTGACTTGATGTTAATTATTAAATAAAACATGTACAACATATCTAGTTTCCTAAATTAAAAGGTAAATAAACAAAAATTGGGGTTTTATTTTACGGTATCAATAAATGCTTAAAACGAGAATAATAATTTAATTATAAGTAAACAGTGGGTGGTCTCATAGCTCAACAGAAAGAAAAATCATATTTTTTCCGATCATAGTTGGCCATTCTACCAGTAAATGCAAACGTATGAAGACAAGTGGTACGACGTATTATTATTATTAATGATAACGCCAAATCATTCCTTCGGTTGGTCCGAGAAGGCTCTGGGTAATGCGCTCCTTTGCTCTCTGGTAGTACCAGGCAGGTGTGACTAATATGCCGCCTTTGTGGTTCCATGCCGACATTGGACCAACTCATTAGTAACGATAGATGAAAGGCACGACCAAATCGAAGACTCGTTTGGGTCGTTGGATGCCCCGCGTCTGTCCTCACCTACAGCAGAGAACTCGACTTAAGTTTTATATACCTTGTTCTTTGCGTTTTGTTATTAATTTTTTAAGGAATTCGGTGAATTTTTGATTCTTTTATCATGCGATGTGTTTCAATCATCATCATCATCATCCGGTCCAGCGAAAAAAGGGGCCCCTCGTTTTAAATGTCTCATTTCAATGCCGCTTACTAATTTGGGTTTTAAGGTTGCTGCAATTATTGGTGTACTTTCGGTTTTGATTCAGTTAGCTTTTTGATGTCTTAGTTAAATCCAGTTCGTGCACATTTCACATATTTATTACGTCGGCTTTGTAATTAAATGACATTGATTTTTTGCCATGTTGGAATTAAATTTTGCACCGTTTTTTAAACCGTCTCGCTGATTTGTTGATTGAACTAATAACAAAAACAATAAAAACTAACATTATAAAAGTTTTCTCTTTATTGCGTATTGATGACGTGAGAAAAATATCGGTAAATTGGATTTTACCCGGAACTTCCCTCGTAACAAATTCCACCCCACATATAACACAGTTTAGACAAACATAGTTATTTGGTAATCACTTTATACAAATTAAATAAAAAAACTTAAGTTTTCTTAGCAAATTTTTGTACCAATGTAAGCAGAATTTACCTTTTCTTTGTATTCATTTTGTGTATATTTTCTACCTTTTTTTACATAGATAGTTATTTTGCGTATGCGCAAATAAGAATTCTTGACAATACATCTGGGGTTAATTTGTATATCTAACAATCATTCGGATTGAAACATTATACATTTTCCATCTCCACAATTTTTTATATCCAGATCTAACATACATACAAAATACGTACATCCAAATATTAATTCACCATACCATACCTAAACCTTAAATAAAACGTCTGCTTCGATTCTCCATTATAACATTTTGTTTTTATTTATTGTTAATTTATTTAAAATGGCGGCCTAATTAAATGTTTTTAAAAATCGATCTGAAAGAAAACTATTTACTTGATTGATTTTAATTTTGCACAGAAAATTAATTATGAAACAAAGATGAACTGGTAAAATTTTTACAATCTATATGGCAAAACAAAATGGCGGCTTATTTAAATATTCAAAAAGTCGGTAAAATTTTATTTTCTAAAATAAAAATCTTCTTTTTATGGAGGAAAATAATAAATGTCATAATTGATTTTTTATTGATTTAATTAAATGTTTAAAAAGTCAGTAACATTCCATTTGCTAAAATAAAAACCTTCTTTTTATGGAGGCAAATAATAAATGTCATAATTGATTTTTTATTAATTATGTAAATAAAGTTGTCCAAAATAAAAAATAATAAAATAAAAAAAATACTTAAAATATATTTATTTATTAAATTAGCCTTGTTTTTTAGAATCCGTACACGCATATAAAAATTTTTCTGTCAAAGCACATTCATTAGTATTCGGAAATTAGATCAGGGCAACATGCGCTAGTACTGAACTATTATAATTTAAAGTAATGAAATAAATAAAATCAGGTGAAGTGGTTGCCAATATGACATATTGGCAATATATTTTGTTAGGACATTTTTCATATCATTTGAAGGGAAGCAAGTATCTAAAAGTATAGATTCATAATTAAGAGTGTCGAGAGCATATATATATATATATATATATATATATATATATATATATATATAGTTACCAAAAACACAGAATTCTTGAACCAGTGTGTTTATATATTGTAGGGTTATTTTCTTGGGAATATGGTTCAAATAGACAATTACGAGTTTATTACATAGACTTTATATTGTCTGCAGGAGGTTTCGGTCGTGGGTACGGACTTTTTCAACTGCGTTAAGCTAAAATTACGTACAAACCAATATAAAAAAAATAGAAACAAATAGTCATAACTTACCATAGACAAATAGTCAAACATTACAATATGACACATAACATATAGAGAAAAAATAGAACAAAATCGTCACTAAAACAGTAAACGTAGACATGTACGTTTACTGTTTTGTATGTTAATAAAAAATTTTTTTTTTTATAGCTCATTTGAATAAAATATATCATAATATTCTAATGTAACATATATAGTCAAATTGTGCCTAGCAATAAATGACCAACAAAAGAACCAAATTCTTAAGATAGATATTTGCCGTGGAAACAAGGAACAACTTTTAATTCGTTTCAGTACTCTTTGTCACCCGTACACGTATACGTTTACTGTTTTGTATATGTAAATTATTTTGTTTGACCTGTACGTGTTCAAATGTACTGACGATTTTGTTCTATTTTTTCTCTATATGTTATGTGTCATATTATAATGTTTGACTATTTGTCTATGGTAAGTTATGACTGTTTGTTTCTATTTTTTTTATATTGGTTTGTATGTAATTTTAGCTTAACGCAGTTGAAAAAGGCCGTACCCACGACCTGCAGACAATATAAAGTCCATGCAATACTCGTAATTGTCTATTTGTCTATTTGAACCATATTCCCAAGAAAATAACCCTACATATATATATATATATATATATATATATATATATATATATATATGTATATATATGTATATATATATATATATATATATATATATATATATATATATATATATATAATGTAAAAATAATACATGCATAAATGGGAAACATTGATTATTAGTATTTTTATATCGTTATTTAACTTATTTTCTAAATATTTCATAATTATGCTCAAGAATAATGAAAAATGTTACAAAGATAAATAAGTACACCTTATAGAAAAGCTATTAGAGGAAATATTTATGCCAAAAGTCCGAGCGAATATATCAGTATTCATCTCTTTGAACTAGTATATGAAACATCATAACATGTAGTACAAAATATTTTTTTATTATTTACGCAGTTTTCTGCTCTGTTAAAAACAAATGAAATATTATACAGGAAAAATTAACATAGCTTAAACAGAGAAAGATGTTTTAAGACATATTAATCCACAAACCTACGTTATTTTGTTTTATATATCTTTTGCGGCAACTCTAACATAATTATTAATAATTATATAATTCTTAACGATCCCTTTAAAAGTAATTTTATATAATGGAATAAATATGTTTTGATTTAGTACTTACATTAATTTATTTATATTTCGGGTAGCTAACCATAACGGAATTCTCCACTGACTTATTAAAACTAATTAGATCTAATTAAAAAAACATTATATTGTTTATCTTGAATAGTTTATGTTGTTAAATAGGGACTAGTCAATAAGTATTTGTTCATTTTTACGTTATAGATTTTTAAATTATATTCACGAATTGTTTCACATGTCATTTAGATAATAAAATACACTCGTCAATGTCATATGTCAAAAAAAAATACTTTTTTATAATTTAAGAAAAACTGATTTTTGTCTTTTTTAAGGTATTTGTGGAATAACACGTATAGTTTTGAAACGGTGGTTGATAAGAAAATTACTTTAGCTATTAAAAAAAATAAAAATATTCTTGACAAATATTGTTTTTCTGAAATGTTTAATAAAACTGATTTTTTTATACAATTTATTAAAGTTTTGCTATATTGGAAATACGTGTTATGCCTACATATTATATAATGGAAAATACATAACGTAAAATACCAAATAAACATAAAAAAAATGAGGGCCAACATAATTGGTGCGATTTTGACTGATATTTTTTTTAAAGAAAATGACAAGTAATACTAACGTTATAAAAATATTATTTAGAAAAAGGTAAAACAATTATTATTTTTTTCTAAAAAATACTTAAAGTATTACCACATTAAATAGCATATTTAGGACATAATTTATTTTGTTCTATTCAACATCGCTTTCTCCGCAGCTGTTATCGTCATTGTCTACTTCTACATCAGCGTCCTCCGTATTGTTTACCGTATACTGCAGCATTTCATTTAGCAAATCCTTATAAAATGTTAAATTTTCAGATTTTTAATACATTTAGATAAGCTCAAAAGATGTAGTATATATAACCTAACCAAACTTTTCAAACTAAAATACTTCCAGATAAATCATACATGTCACTGACAACTGTTGCTTTTATTGGAAATATCCGTTGACTACTGTGGTTTTTGAGGAATCATCGAAACTTTAGGCGCTTTTATTGTTGAGGTATGTACTTTTTATGGAAAACTTATACAGTTAGGTAGCAGCTCCTTGTTATAATGAGCACGACAGTGTTGCCAACTTAATTTTACAAAAAAATAACATATGTTGTTTTTCCCAGAAACCCCTCATATGCATGAACTTTTCTTTTGATATTTTTGTTAAACAAGCTAGCACTTAAACAAATAAAATACTTTTAAATGATACATAGGAAAATTTGTCCCTGTTCTTATATATAATCTTCCAAAATGCCCTCGATATATGATTATGTATTTGTCTACTTCTAGCCCTCCTGCACAAACGTTTGATGCTTCATTTGGTTAGTTTTCACACGATCGTCGTGATACCCCTCTGAAATCTAACCGCCTCGATTTCTACTTGGGCTTGATATTTTGTCAGTCTGTCTAAGTGTACTACCTTCATCTCGCTTTGCGGATTTCTCGGTATCCGATAAACAAAGTCATTAATGTTCTTGATTATTCAGTAAGATCCTTCCCAGTGTTGAGACAATTTGGAGATAATCGTTTTTTTATCTTATGGAATTGTACAATCAAACCAAGTTATTTTCAAAGAAACTAGCTGAGTTAGCCCTTATGTCATATGTCAAAATCATCCGATCACTGGATGATTTTATGCGGTCACGTGCTAACTCGTGAATTTGAAGAAGACGTTTGTGGATTTCATCAACATAATCTTGTGTTTATTTTCTTTGCAATCCAAACTTAGGCCACTGGGCAGCAGTAGTTATCTTCCAAAAATACTTCTGGCTGAAGTCTGACCCGTGGAATCATGAATCGCTGATTTATAAACCAAAATACAACGACGGTGTTTGTCCCAGTCGCGCCGATTTCTGGCAGCAATTTAGGACAGATGTTTTTCTAGAGTTAGGTTAAATCGTTCCACCAGACTATTTGACGAAGGATGTTGGGGTGTTGTTCTAGTTTTTCGTTTTAATTTTTCATATCATTATGATTTCACAACCTTGCCTAAAATGGGACTCTAAATTTCGTCCTTGATCTGAATGGTTCCAGTGGAACTTCATGCCTACCAAAGGGGTTTTTCAAATAAAACTTGAGCGATCGTTGTAGCTTTCTGTTATATGTGTAGATATATTTATTACCTCTATAAGACTCTGGAAATAGCTCAGCAACGTCTATTGATTTTCTATTTAATGGTAAACCGGAATTAAATTGTTTCATCGTCCGAATCACATCTTCTGCGCTATTTTTTTATGCCTTCATGATAACGGACCCAGTAGAATCGTTTTCGAACTTTATCCAAAGTTTTGTTTACTACAAGGCGGGGTTTTCGCCATGTAGCTCTTGTAATAAAATTGCGTTTTCGATCGCATCGACCGATCGATCCTAAACGACCAAAGAATCCCATAGAGCCCACAGCGTCTTGAAGGTTTTTGTCAGAGTTTTCTCTTTATTCTTGTCTAACTTAGGTCAATATGTCTGTATTAATCTTAAATCCTCTAATTTATCTCTGAACATATTCCTCCCGTTGATCTATCTTTTGGCAATGCTTTCAGTCTTCTTTACGTGGACGTCTGAATAAGGCGTCAGCATGTTTATGTTGTCTGCAGAATCGATACTTAACTTGGAAATTGTACTGTTGTAAATTTTCTAGCCTCGTAATGGGGATGTATTATCTTGGTCTCCTCGACAACCTAAAGACTAGACTCTAATATTCTGGATATTCTCAGACGGCATTCTCTTGCCTCTATCACATTTTTTGGCGACGAAAACATTCTATTCTATTTCTGTCCTGTGGTCTCTTAACATTTCACAAGTACATAGTCTAGGAAGTTGAGTCATCAAATGTGGGTGGGTTGATTTTACAACCAGAAACTGCTGTTGAACTAATGAATCTTTACTTTTTCAGTTTACATATTTTTTTTAAGATGTTTTGTTTAACATATTTTTTTGTTGTCTTGTCAACCTGCTTTACTTTCACTTTAACTTCATTTTTTACTTCTACTCCAACATCATCTCTCGCTTTGTCTTTGTTCTCTTCAATTTGTTCCTTGACGTAATTTATTCCTCCCTCGACATCATCGATAACTTCTTACATGCAACAATGTTTTTTTCAGTTCTGAATCCAGTCCTGCATTGTAGTTCCTGCTCTCCCTTAATTTTTTCTTCGGTTAAAATTTCCTCAAACCTTAAGACTGTTCTCTTTTCTTATTGGTCTCTTAATCCTCTTTTTCTTTCTGTCTTTTGGCTACTTGTGCATTTAAAGTCTCCACGAGCCGATCCTGTTTTTGTTTTGTCTTTTGGCCTCTTGGTATTTAAAATTTTCTCAAGTCGATCCTGTTACTTTTGTATTTGTTTTTATCTCAATATATTAATAGTGAAGTCAAAGCTTATAGCATTTGTTTGATTTCGAAACAGAACTTTCTAGAACTATCGTAAAATCTCTTTTCTAAGCTCTTCTGGAGGTCAGAAGCTCACTGAAATAGTCACATAACATAGATTAGTTAGTTTAAGAGCAGAACTTTCTAGAAGTTTGATGAAAATGTTTTTAGTAGGTCTTCTTGTGGTAAAACACACGAGTGCAAAGTCAAAACTTATGGATATTGTTCAGTTTCGCATAAGAATGTTCTAAAATTATATTGAAATGATTCGATAAGGTCTTCTTAATGTTCAAAACACAATGTTGAAGTCAAAACCTATGATTTGTTTAGTTTTTGAAAAAGAATTTGGTAGAGGCCCTTCCAAAAATCACAATTAGTCACAATCAGATAATTAGTCACGTCCAGGAATAGTCCTTAACCGTCTCCTTCGGGTTTAAATACAAATGGCTTCAAAATTTGTCACAATCAAGCACTTATCACGCTTTGAGTTTTCTAATGTTCACACTAATATGACTAATATTCAGTCAATATCTTACTTCCAATACTAACTGTTAACGGTTTTCTTTATAATAAACACAGTTACATTTATTACATTTATAAGAAGTAACATTGACTGCTTGGTTTTCAGGCCTTAGTTATGTCACTTTGTATATTATTTAGTTAAGGTAATGGTAGCATACTATATAATTTTGTATATAGTTCTTGAAGACTTTTTATGAATTATTTTTATATATAGTAATAAACATGGTACAACCAATGGAAATTAAAATATAGAAAGGGGCAATTAAGTAGTAATATACCGGAAGTTTTGACTAAAAATTGTTTTTTACTTAGTGCCATATGTCTAGTTTTGCTCTCTGGGATTATCTTGAACATAGCGAATTATCCTATGTGCCCCATATTAACGCCTATGGACTCAATATTTTAATTTTTTTTCACAAAAATGTGTGTTTAATCTAACGGGATATTAAAACCCAGAAAAATCAGTAATATTTTCACCAAATTTAAGCTAACACTGCTAAAGGGGTTTTTATAAATATATAAAAGGGGCTAATATATATATATATATAGATTTAAGTATATTGTTACTATAGTACATGAACTAGTTTACTTAAGCAAATTTTAAATTTGCACAAAAATATCTAAAAAGAAACCTTTACATGGAAACTTGTGTTCCCAGAATTTTTATTGCTACACAGGGTTCTTCCTCTTCATTAAACAAATTTGATGTATCGTTATAATAATATTTTCAATCAATTTATGAAACAAGAGTCTTTATTATATTTTAATAAGCAATAAAAATTTGAGTGGCGCAGCAAGGGGGAGTTTTGGGACTTAACCACCCCCAAAGTCTGGGTTTAAAATTTAAGTATGCGCATGTTATTTTATATCGATAAGCAGAAGAGTAGTTTACTTGACAACTCTGAAACAATCCAAGTTCGTTGATACCGTATCACCGCCAGAAACGCGTCTGAACAATTCCACTGTTTTAATTTATATTATAAAATATTACCATTCTGAACTCAGTTAATCAGTTTGCTGATATTTTAATTAACATCATAAAAGTTTAAAAAATCGACAGCTTAATACAAACCGTTGTCGGATCATTTACCGACCAACTGGCATGGCAATAGCAAAGCAAACTACAGGAAACGCCGAACTTCTTTTATTCCGTTAACACTAATCTGATCTTCAGTATGTTAGAAAGGATCCGCGTCAAAATGAATGTTATTTTTAACAGCACGTCGGTCTGATTTAATAAATTATATCCAAGTCGAAATTTGACAGGAGTGTTTAAAATAACATACATCTCTGCTTCTCGTCTTCACGCGTTTATTGCACAGATTTTGACGGTCCTTCTGAAAGAATTTAGATAAAGCATTCCGCTCTTTGATTACTTTTAATAACTGGCAATAAATCACCGGTTGTGTGTAATGAAATTGTCATAATATGTGAATTTATATCCTCAGTGCGAAATGATACACATTTCCTTCAGTAATTTTCAGGAAAGTATCTAGGTCTACCAAAGTATGAAAATAGTGAATTAATGTAACCCCTTAAAATATCTTTTAAAAAATGTTGTGGGGATTAGAAATAAGTCTATATTAAAAAAAAAATGTTTTTGTGAAACCATGAGTCCTTTTGTCACTTAATAAATAGTTCAAGCTTCCAAATATTTCAAATAAATAAGAAATCCCGTCAAAAAGCTATTTAAAAAATATTTTTAATAAGAAGAAGTTATATATTTTTTAAGTTTTATTTTGATTCGTAGAATGTTCTTCAGTAACAGACTTCAGGTTTTCTAGAGGACACTGGGATATAGGCATATAAAGTAAATATTCAGGGATCTTCCGAGACGGAGTCCTTCATAATTAACTGAAATATTCTTATATAGCCGTGCAGGGGCATATTTAGGAGGCAAAAAGAGCAAATTAATGTGGTATTTCTTATTTTTTAAATTTGATATTTAAAAAATAATTTTATTATAGAAGCCTCAGTGATTAAGTTTGTACCACCAAAAAATA
The DNA here is from genome assembly GCA_030620095.1 of Kuschelorhynchus macadamiae. Classification (NCBI taxonomy): domain Eukaryota; kingdom Metazoa; phylum Arthropoda; class Insecta; order Coleoptera; family Curculionidae; genus Kuschelorhynchus; species Kuschelorhynchus macadamiae. The sequence continues at coordinate 175,228 of JAUTXW010003480.1, forward strand.
TGGTTTTAGTAATCGGAAATTAAAATATTTATTACCTTATAAATTACAGCTTATCAGCACATATATTTCGATCTTTTAATTATGGCCAAACGAGACGACACAATTTTACATTACTCTGGAACGAAAAGGTGTACATCTTTATGTGCGTTACTTAAATGGTGATATATGGCAAAAGCTATCCCACTTTAACCTTAGATAAATACATCTAAACTAGAGGCCTGAATTTTAGAATGCCGCAGCTGAACAATATGAAGCAAACTGATATATTCTTGCAATAACTAAAGAGAGAGCATTTTTTTAATGAATCACCCTGTATATTTTCCCAACATTAGATAGATAGGCTTTCCCGCTCTTATCCTGAATCCCACTTCTTTCTTTAAAAATATACGAGTAAATAGAAAAAACTTCGTCGTAAAACAAATGTGGTGAAGAAAGAATATGACAATCTTCATAATGGTATCAATCAGAAAATAAAGTTTTGAAAAAAATGACTCTGAAACTTGATTTTTATATTATTCTAATGCTAGAAAAAATGATAATTAGCCATGTTTTTCAGAAAACCCTGATGGGGTAAAGTCGCCTACATTGTACCACTTTAGAATATTGCTTTTAAAAATTAAACGGTTAGGAGAACTTTCATATAAATTACTGGGTATTATATTTTTCTTATCTTTCCCAAAAATCAATACTATAACAATTTTTTAAAACTATTGTAAATGGTACAATTAGAAAACAAGTCTCCTAAATTGGACCACGTGGTTTCTTAATTTGTACAAATTCAAATAAAATATATAATATATTTTGTTGTTTTATCAAAATCATTATATTTATTAAAGAAACTTTAACATATTATGTCAATTAGAAATATAATGACAAATACTACAAAACGGTGAAATAATATTATGTTATGGGCAAAATTTACAAAGATAATTTTGTGTAATCAATGCCGCACATTCATGAGACCAGTTTTTACACTTTGTACATTGAATTATATATTCAACTATACATTGATCGCATATTTGACAGTACCAATCATTATCGTTAATTTCTACAACTAGATTGGTGTTATTAATAACGGATGCTACTTTTTTTGAAAACGTTCCTGATGAGGTTGGTATGGGAGGAGAGAAACCAATTTTCCGTTTTATTGATGACCGTCTAGCTTGCTCGACAGCAGGTTTCCGGACATAAAGTTCTTCTTTATTGAGGTTAACACCTGTGATTTTTGAGGTCCCTTGGTATACCGTCTATTTCTAAGGTCTTTTGTAGTAGGCATAGAAAGTATTCCTTCAAAAGAAACACTCAAACGAGGCGTTTGCGTCAAACGCCTCGTTTGATAATTTCAAACAAGATATCACTATCGCTGTCAGAGAAATCAGAATTCTGCATTGGTGTAGTATTACCGTTTACTTTTTTAGTGGGATTTGAGTTGTTTTGTCTTGTAGCGAAGATGATAGTGCAAAATCCAAATCTGAGAAGACGTTTCAGGCCATATCCTGCATTTCCTGAAACCATTTACGGCATTACAAGTTGTTGCTGCCTTTCCATAGGCTTCACCAAGAATTTATGCAACACTGAAACTGAGTAACAGTTAACCTGGAATGTTCTCTTATCCACTTTTCGATACCTTGATAGTAGTACCCCTCCAACAGCTTAAAAACTGCCACATCAAGGAGCTGCAGCCGATGAGAAGTATGGCCAGGTAACTGTAGCATGCTCGCCCAATTTTTTCTGGCTAATTCCACGGCTTTGAGGTTTTTGGAGTGAATCATGTGCCCATTTAGAACTAATAACTATTTATTTTCAACTGTAAGATTTACCAGGCTAGTAAAGAGCTGCAGCCACACTACAAACAAATTCGAATAAATGTAACCTATATCTGAAATATCCACTAAACAACAAGGTGGTGCGCCCATATCGAGCTTGGGCATCATTATTTTTCTTTTAAATATGATCGTTGGTGCTACATACCGTCCAGATGCACTAGTATAGACAATCATGATTGTGTTTACACCCCTTTCCCGCTAGCTATAGTTCCTACCTGGAGTTTTCCTTTTTTTGGCAAGAATCTTTTGACATCTTTTTTGAACTGTGGAAACAACATTAAATATTTTAGTAGCATCCAGGTTATTCTCGTCAACCAATTTTTTTAGTAGATTAAATAATCCATTAACATTCTCTCTGTTAGAGCCCTTACATCGGGCCAAAAAGTGGTCTCTGGTTGCCTTGAAGAAAAATTTGGATGCCTTTTCATAAACTAGTAAAACCATTTTTTGCCCGCCATTTGATTCTTTTTGTTAAAATTATTTTTAATGCTGTTTTGTTTAGCAAACTCAAAAGCAGCCTTACGAATATCTCCAATTGTTAAGCCATAAAAACATTCTGCTAGTTTTAAAATTTGATCCTCGAACTACTGTTCAGTTTCAGCACTAAAGACAGTACAGCGGCCTGGTGTCTATACACCTTCATTAGCTCTAATATTTGATGATGTTAAATACCTTTTAAATGTAGGCTTCGGAACATTCTGTATTTCACATATCTCATTTAAGCAGTATTTTCCTGTTTTATATCTTTAATGGCTTGTTTCATATCTGTTTCTGAAAATGTAGGTCAATCGAGATATAAAGTAGTAAAAAACATTGTTTAAAGACTAATTGTTTAGTAAACACAGATTATAGCCTAACCAACTCGTTACATCTTGTTTTAAAGTTTATGTGAAAACATGTGAAATTCCATCAAACTTATGGTAAACAAACAACACTGCCAACACTATATTGTTTATAGATAGAACTTTCCAATGTAATACATAGATGGCTCCATACACAAGAGCTTTCTTAAATATTACAGTAATACAACTTAGGAGATAGATCAATATAAGATCCTTTTCCCTACATTAATCTTACTTGTAGTTTACTCCAATAACGTGGCCGCCCTTACATCGAAATATTCTATGTAAAGCAAAGTAGAAGTACAAGTCAAATACGTTGTAATAAAGAATAAGTAATAAAGAAATTATAATATTCTAATAGGAGTTTAGAAAATTTGTTTTAAATAAATAAAAATACTGTAAGATATTGACGTATTTATATTAAATCAGAAACATTAAATTTTTCGTGTCATGAAATATTAGTAAAACTTTATTTGAAGGCTCTGAATATTTCTTAACAAACGTTATGTGAAGAACTGTACAATTTATGAAAAATGTTTAAAAGTCATTATAAAGTTTTCATTGAGTTTGTCGTTGGGAATTTTTAAAAAATACTTTATTATTATTAATATACAAATATTATATCTTATTTTTTTGTTTCAGATGGACAAAATCACCTGAACCTTTTCAACTCCCGGCAACAGCCAAAGAAGAAACGAAAATCAAGGACGGCGTTCACCAATCACCAAATTTTCGAGCTAGAGAAAAGGTTCCTTTACCAAAAGTACCTTAGCCCGGCAGATCGGGATGAGATTGCGCAGAGCCTGGGCCTGACCAACGCCCAAGTGATCACGTGGTTTCAAAACCGAAGAGCCAAGTTAAAAAGAGATATGGAAGAACTAAAAAAGGACGTTGAGAGTGCGAAAATTCTAACTGCTCATAAGAGTTTTTTAGAAAATGTACAGGACTTGGGTATTCTCAAGAAAAAGGCGGTAATAAGTGAAGACGATTGTCCTAAAAATTTAGTTATAGGTGATAAATAAAATGCTCTGTATCAAGCGACAAATGGAATCGGAAGATATTTTACTTGCGCTAAATTTCGATTTACAGTGAGGTCAGATGTTGTCAATTCAGACAAGTTTGTTGAAGAATAAAATTGTGGCGTAACCAATCAGAGCTAACATCTACTAATTAATATGATAATTAATTTTTGAATGCCATTAATTTAACAAATTATTCCAAAAATACAGTGCACCATTTTCCGGTGAACTGATTATTAAAAAAAAACCTTTGCTCGAATCTTATTCAAGTCCATTTATTAAATATACATTTTCGTAGACCCTTGGTTATTTTTTATTCGTCAGCAAAATTCCGTATTCAAAATATTTTTATCGGGACCACCGGTGATTGAAATATATTCCCAGATTTCATTTGTCACATAAGTTTGCTTCAGTAACGTTGGTATGCACCGCATAAATAAACAGCCTAAGATGTGTTCTTACTTTCAACAAAACCATTTGTTTAAACTGATTTGTTGAAAAAAAATAGGTAGACAAATGTCAAACTGTGTACTACAAAAATTTTAAAAAATATGCTTTTCAAGAATGTTTTGTATACTTTTTGCGTAGCTATTCAGAAACTAGGTAAACTTAATATTATAGAGAGTGGATCGGAAAGTTATTATTTTTTAAATTGAGGACTCTGTATATTATATTATCAGCAAATAAGTCTCTTGATTCCTCTATTTTTAAAGTTATTTGAGAAATTTGAGATAAACTCCTATAAAAAGAAATACATTCTCATACATGCATTATGTAATAAGGGGTTTCCGTCTTTAACACATTACCTCTTATGAAAGAGTTTTTATCAAATTTCTCGGGGTCTTTGAAAATAAAGATGTCAGATGTAGTATACAGGGTGTCTGGCAAGTATAGGGCATACTCTCGGGAGCATATAGGAGAAGTCAAAATAATCCATAAGTGGTGAGGCACATTTGAAGAAACTTATTTTTAATATGGTTAGATTTCTATGTTACTCTAGTGACCTCTCTACTTCATCAATTGCATAATAAATTTTGAAAAAAATATCCAGTATAGTGGCAGTAGAGAGAAAAGGGTTAATCGAAGGATAAAGACATTAAATAACCTATATAAATATAAATTTTAAAATTAATAGCAATACCTTTGTAAAAAATTTACAAATTAAACTTTAAAAAACGTTCTCATCCTGTGATTTTATAAATCTGTTTTCAATTGAGATTTTTGCCATAATATTTAGTCGCGCCTGTCCAGTAGTATTTCTAATATAATGTTTAATTCTTTTCAGCGCGGAGAAACTTCTTTCTGTTGACGCGGTTGTCACTGGCAAAACAACAATAATACATAATTTAAAGAGTTCTGGCATACAAAGTTTTAAATCATTATCATGAAAAAAAGTCAACATTTCATAAGAATTTGTGCAACTTTCTATCATATCGTTTCGGTATAAAACGATTAATTCGCTTTTTTAGTTGATTTATATCAAATATATTGTATTGGGTGGTCAAATTTTTTAAAAGCTCATGAGGATATTCTCTTGCAAAAATGGAGAATTTTGAAATATTTAGGAGATCAAAGAAATGTAGTTTTTCTATGTCACAAAACCTAACCTCTATTTGATTCGCTATAATATCAAGAATTTCAAAAAAACATCCAGTTTTTCATAAAGTGAATTAAAATAAATACTATTACTCTTAAACTCACGAATTTTAGTTAGAGTAGTCTGTAGTAAAATTTTTGTTTTAACAAAATCTGTATTTCTATTTTGGAAAATAGAAAAAACGATATCGATTTGGTGAAAAATTAATTAAAATTTTTCTAAAAAAAATATGTTCTGAGGATCCTCTAAAAAGTTTTTAAACCTACTGCTTCTCTAATTGATTTTTGATTGAAATCGCGACTAGTAATAATAAAATTAAAAGTCTCAAGTAATTTGTCCTTATTATTATTAAATGTCAAAACTGCACGTGAAGTAAAATTACGAGTTGCTACATTAGTAGGTATACGATTTCCTCCTATTTGTTCTAACACTTGAGTCCGCTTTGTAGATTTAGAAAAATATGATGAAAAACCTGATAGGGTTCAAAAAAATACTTTAACCTGATGAATTGAACTGCACGCATTACTTAAAACCAAATTAAATACATGTGCATAGCAGTGAGTAAACAATGCTTGTGATGCTATAGATTTAATTTTTGTTTGTAAACCGTTTATTGATTGAAAAATTGAAATAAATCTTGCGCAGAACGCCCAGAACTTACGTCGTAAAATCCGATGAATAGCTCAACAGGTTGACCGTAAGAAAAATGACGGATAATTTTATTGTGAATGGCAGCTTATGTCAGTGGTTTCGTCAACTTGCCAAGAAAAAAACAAAGAATTTGAAATTTCGTCCTCAATTTTTTTAATTACAACATAAGCAACTAAATCAATTAATTCATTTTGAATTGTTTTGGATGTCCCAGAAAAAACTGATCTATTATCATCATTATGTTCTAAAAATGTTTTTAAAATTGTGTCATATTTACTAACAAGAATAACTAGCTCTTTGAAATAACCGCGATTTAAAGATTCATTTGATTCATCATGCCCCCTGAAAGGTAACTCTTGCATACAGAGGCGTAATGTAATATCAATGAGACTTTTTAAAATTTGTCGGTTCTCTTTAACCCAAGCATTAAAATTTTCAATTTCTGTTTTACGCGCATTGTCTATTGTTGTGGCGATATTTTGCTTTTATTTTCTCATGAGAGTAAGCTTGCAATTTGAAAAAATATGTTGAGTACTTTTATTGTGTAGTAACAGACCCCGAGACAAATTTTTTAAATCACTATAACCACTTTTTGTCCAAACTGTATCGCTATTATTTGTTGCAAATAAAATACAAAGCCAACAAAATAATTTACTTAATGTTACACTACCAGTGAGCCAGACGTACTTTTCATACCAAGTGTTATGAAAGCTCCGATTTGATCTTCCTACACCACCTATAGCAACAAGACGTTTACTTAAATCTGGAACAGGTCGCTTTACTTCTTTAGTTATGTATAATTTATCGTCATAGGAGTGACTTGAAAAATTCTGCTGATTTATTAAAAGATTTACAAGATCACAAGCATTGCGAATATGTCCATTTACCTGGGGAAGTTGTAACGCTGCGCTAAGTCCCGCTAAATCCATTTTTCTATAATGGGTAACTGGAAAATTTAAATCAAATTAAATCCAAAAATCCAAACACCGCTATTGAAACTGAAAATCACTGACCACTCCACTGTTTACTTTACTTAGTTAATAGTTAATATAAATATGCAATCCACATTAATAAATTAAAATTAAGAGAACACTGCAACACCCGCTTACACACATATTAGTAATACGCTAGACAAGGAAGCGCGAGGCATGCCTCTAACAATAATAATAAAATGTGTCATTATTACATTCCATTAATGCTTACACGCTTATGCAGCACTGGGCCGTTGCTTATCTGACGAATATTTTCTCGTTCTTGAAACAGAATTCTAGGATTGTCTAGTAATAGTGTATTATTCTTTCCATCAGGTATTTCTGGTGTAAACTGGAGTCGAATATACAAGCATGTTAAAATTTCCTATAAATAAAATCCAATAGAGTCATGTTGCGAAATCTCGATGACCACCTCCGCCTATCCAACGATCACCAAAAGTATTTGTAATTGCCAAACTAAACTGTTTAAATGGGGTGATACACAGTCGTGCATAAACCACATCTGATTTCTAATTTCCAAAAGCACATTTCCTAATAACTCCCGTTTAAGTTTTTTTGCCAGAATTAGAAGTACAAAGCACTATTTAATCGGTCTTCGAAAAAAAAAAAGGGTGCAATGAAATGATTTGAAATAGTCTCTGCCCACAGGCTTTGTGTGTGCTTTATCTGTACTATTGCATGGGCATTTTGTTCGTGCCAAATTGTGTGCCAATAAAACAATACTAATTAAGTTTGAATTTATCCAAATCGTTGCATAAACCAATTTGCGTAGTGGACTCCTCCAGGATAACCATCGATGTGATAAGGACGTAGTGCTTGTTCGCGAAGTGTCTCGTGAACAACAAACGCACTTTGTGTAATGAACTTGGATCGACAGTTTTCTTACACTGTTAGAAGTATTTTCAACAATCTCATCCAGAATTTCCTTCTCTAATTTGCTCTTCCTAAAAGGGACTAAAAAGAGATTACCTACTTTTAGCATTTTTTTTATTTCACTTGATTTCTTACCTGTTTCTCTTAAGCTACGATCAACTTCTTCGGTGCTGTAGCCGTCGAATTATAAAATTTTCAGAATAAATTCTTCTTGCCTCCAATAATTGCTAAGTTCTTGCACATAAATTAGATGCATGCTAGCAAATTCGCAATAGGAATAATACCCCACTACTTAATACTTGTGTGCTCAATCAATCAGATAATTTTGGCTACTGTCAATAACATATTGTTAAATGAAATGAAAACGACTGGTGCTTTATTCTAGTATTGTTGTATCTGACTTATTATTTCAAACTGTTAATTTTATCGAAACAAATGTAGAGTACCTTTTTTGAATTGAAATGACGGAAGCATTTAAAAAAAATCAGTTTTCAGTTCTGTAAATTGAGACCTATCAAAATGTATGGCCTACATAAAATATTAAAATTTCATTAAATTATACAAGTCGTTCTAAAAGTTAGAGCCAAAAAAGTAAATCGCTGGGACCTTTATTTCCATTAAAGGGTAATATAGGATATTTTTTGTATGACAAACTAGGGTTATTTTGACCTTTGCCTGACCAATGCTACTTTTACTACAAAATATTTTTGACTGAATCTGCATTTAAAGGTTCCTCAAGGAACAAATATACCACGCGAACTTAAAATCTTGCACACATTCAATAAAAATGCCAGTAATTAGATTTGACAAAAATGTTAAAACACGGAAGTGAATTATGGTTCTTTTGACACTAGTTCCAAATATACAGGATGATCTCTTTAGAAGCTGCGACACGAGTGGTATCTTTTAATATGTATGGTATAGATTTAATTAAGAAGTGTCTAGAATTAAATTATTAATGTAAAAAAAATATTTCTGCTTTCTGTGTTAACCAAAATAAACAAAATTGCTCCGCCTAAGTTTAACATTTGTACAAACTAAAAAACCTTCTTGAGTTCCAAAACTATACTTCTCAAAAATAATAAAGAAAAGTAAAAATATTTGTTACATAATTCAGAAGATTAACCCTAATTTAAGAAAATGAAAAGATATGATAGGCCCTGACCAAAATAATTGGTGCGCCCCTGAAGTAAAACTGACAATCAATAGATCAAAACTGAAATAAAAAATTTTTAAATCATCTTTAGGGTAGTCAAAATAATTAAAAAGTTAGTTTGTCTTGCATATTTTTAGGAAAAAAATTATTCTCAAAAAAAAATTCAAAATTAAATCTACATTTTAGGAAATTGCATTTGTGCTGCACAGTATAGATGTTCCCACCCAAGTAAGGTGTTGGCCAAAAGTATAATCTGATACAAATTTAGTCAACCAGTCACTCTCTGGGCTGGTGGCACCATCCTGTTGTCACTACTGTGCTTAAAGACTAGGAAGCTTCTAATCTGAATCCTTCTTGTTTCCATTCTAAAGCAAACAAATAAATATTTATAACGTTTTTCTTGTATTTCTGTTCTAGAAATTGCGAAGTAATAAATTATTTAAATATAATTTAAAATTTTACTCGTATTAACAAATCAAATTTGTATTTTTTATATATTTTTTAATTAACGTAATAACAAATCTGTCTGTCACAACAGTTTAATAAAAAGTTAAAGTAGCAGTTAAGATCTATGAAATATTTTATGCGAAGAGAAGAGAGAAGGCCTATAAAAAATATTTTTAAAGAACTATAATTATTATTATAGTAGTATCAATAAAAATCTTTTATATGGCCTTCAGTTAGGCAATTTTTAAAGTTCCTTAAAATAATATTTGTAGATAATTTGCATATTATGTATAGGGTCATTCAATGAGGACTGGACAGAGCACTTTTTTCAGATATAATCTTACATATAAAAAACTGAAATAGCCATTAGATGTAACTTTATCTGTATAATTGGAAAGTACCTTTAAAAATTGTACTGAAAACAAATGAGCTATTTTGAAATCCTGGCCTTTTTTTACGCATAACTTGATATTTTTTTATAAATCATGTTAATTTAGAAATTATATAGTTTTCAAATTATATTAAATATTTTTCTAAGAAATACTCGCTGGAAAAGGGACCCAGAGTTTGGTTTTTGGGTTACTAATGACCATTTCGCGCTAGTTTTTAAATACCTATCCTCTATTCTTACATACAGTTAGTACATAGACTTCTCTATTGTTTAGTAATATATTTAACAATTCAAAGAAAACCTTTGCATCTAGATCTAATGACTACAAGTAAACAGTTCAAGTAATCAGTTTTAATACCTGCTTTAATTTTGTATTATCTCGTTTAAAATATATTTGCATGTTTGAGACATGAGACATTTAAAAGTTTCATATCGCAACAGGCGTAAAAAGATTATGGAATTCCAAAAATTTAACAAAAAGTAGGACCTTCATTTAAACAATTCTATGTTATGTTATAGCTCATTTGTTTTCAGTTCAACAGTTTTTTTAATAGCTCAGATTATTGAAGAAGGGCCCTGTTCAGTTTTCGTTGGGTGACCCTATGCCCTACGTATCTTTTGAAGATATTTGCACGTCTTTAATCAGTATTTAAATTTTGTGTTTTAGCAAACGTGTTCTTTTTCTTTTAATTTCAAATTAAGATAGTAGAAAAATGCCTATTATTTTCGTTTAAATGTGCAAAGCGGAAAATTAATCCTAAAATTCAAATTTCAGATTTTATTTTTTTAATTATTTTGAAAAAATATAATAACCACAGAAAACACAGAAAATTTAAGCTCTACAGCAATGAAAACGTACTGTTTTATAGACATACAATAACATCTAATCTAATGTGTTAAACACAATCGGAAAAAACATCTCCTCTAGATAAAAATGCTTTCATAAAACTTTAATATAAAATGTGTTCATAAAAATTGGATGTAAATGGGTCTGATGTAATCCATTATTTTTTAGATACGTTTATTTTCCTAAATACCATCCTTATTCTGTATATGCGAAGCTAGTTTAATTTGACAACTAATTTATCAAATATATTTTTTTCTCAGCATTCTTTGCGGGTACTGACAGAGCTCGTGAGAGATGTTGTTGGGTCATTGCTCGCTTCGATAGAGATTTTCTTAAAATCGTAGTTCTATATTAACTTTTCCTAATAAAAAAGAGTAAAATGAGCCCATTAAAAAACAACTAAGATGGAATATTTTGTAATTTTGTTATTTATTTGTGGCAGGTACTTAAAATAGATATAAATAAAAATACAAATATTACAATTCAATATTATCTATATAGAAACTAACTAAAACTGGATAAAAGGTAACCTACTCTTAAAGTAAAGTTTTATATCAAAGTGGAAAGATACAGAATATCGTTATGGAGCGCTAGCTATTCGCCTCAAAAACACGCAGAAATTGTTAAACTGTATTTTCAAAACTTGTATTTGATAATTTTAACTTAACGCCTGAATCCCGGTCGAAGAGCTCCACACGGAAGAACAATTCGACCTTTAGCGAACGCGCGTTTTATAGACTGGTACAATAAGTGATACAAGAAGACGTGAAGCGCAAGAATCTATGATTCGATCGCAGCTTACTGCGCACCAAACGCCGACTATTTAATCAAACTGCATGTTTTCTTGAGTAAAACGAAGATTTTCTGGGCCCCAAAAACAATTATTTTGCTTGTTAACACGACCAGATCGGCCAAAATTTGCTTTGTCGCTCATTATCAAATTTTGCCAAGCATTGGGTTCTGCTTACACTAAGTTATAACTTAACAATTTCTGTGCGTTCTTATGCGTTATAACGTTTTATAACAAACATCTGTATCTTTCTACTTTGATATAAAACTTTACTTCTGACAGTTATTATAAAAATAACAAAACTGGAACAATATTCCGTGGCGGGTTATATTTTGCCAGACCCCGATTTCAATTCTAAGATGCTGGTTCCATACCACATACTTGGAGCTGTTAAAAATATTCGCTTTTATTTATGTTGAGTAATCTTCTGAATCTTCTGTGATATAACTCTGCCTGTTGCAAACTAACAGTTTTAACTAACAAAACTAAAAATCAAACCTCAACTTTACTTTGCTGATCATAAAGTTTCTCAAACTTATGTCAAAGAAAAACTTCAAACATTTCAAAGATGTGTATGAATCGATATAAATATAATCTTGTGATTCGATACAAGGAGAAAAGTGATATTTTAGTTAAATATGTCTAATTTTGTATAATTAGAAAAGATGTACATATTGTAAATAGGTTGTTAGCGATTAACGTGATGTATAGTTGTAAAAATATTTGTAAAAGTTATTTAATTTTGTAATATTTATTGTTTCGTCATATCGACGGGTAATTTGCAATATTATGAAAGTAAAAGTGTAAAATATTATATGTCTATTCACAAAGCTTGAGTACTTAAAATACTTTTGTGTCTTTGTAAATAAATTGCAAATTAAAAATTTATTTTGCCTTTTAATCTTTCAATTCACCTATTATTAATAATTCATTAGTAATCCGAAAAGAAAGGAATTATATTCAACATCTCAGACGCAAGGAATGTGGCATCATTATATGATCGACTAAGTTGTTTAGCCTCTATTTAATAATACATTATAAGGTTTGAAAGTATTGATGCTGAATGCAGACTTAAATTTGTAGGCGTTTTTGCATTTTGGTCACACATGATGCTTTTTATCAATAGGGTCTACACTGTACTTAAAATATAGGAAAAAATCCGCTAGGATTTGCTAAAGAACAAACAAATGTCTATTGCAAAGTTAAAAAAATGAGGATGGAATTTGTTATTTTAAACAGAACACCCTATTTTATTAATTGGGCAATGACAAAAAAGGACAAAACCCTGCTATAAGAGGTAGTGTATTCCTATCGGCTTCAAATTGGATGGTGTTGAGACTTAGCATGTTTTATCACATTCTGTTTAACAGAAAGTTTCATATTTTAATCAAAGTCAATAGCAGTTTTCCTTCCCTCGTAAAAGTGAAGTCCCTGTTGTAATCGTGAGAAAATCGCCCTCCGAGATTTTTTCAGATCCTTACGTTTCGTGGTCCCTAGATACCGAAAAACATGTTTTCTCAATTCCGTCGGTCTGTCTGTTACCCGATAGACTTTAAATTTCGGTCAAAAATTAAGGGTTATATGGGGATGATCTGGTAACATTTTTTGTTAAAATCCAATGTTGCAAAACAAAATGGCGGCATAGTGAAATGTTAAAAAAATTATTCCTAAAAACTACTTACCCAATTTATCTCAAATTTTGCATCAAGTATTATGTAGGACTCAACTAGTGAAATTTTGGTACGAGTCCAAGTAAAACTGTAGTTCAAGATGACGGAACAAAATGGTGGCCTAATAAAATGTTTGTGATCGTGAAAAAATCACACTCTGAGGTTTCCGTCGGTCCGTCTGTCAGTTTGTCTGTCTGTCTCTCAGTCCGCGGCATAGCTTATCAGATAGACTTGAAATTTTAGGCAAGAATAATAGGTCATATAGGGATGAACTAGTAATATTTTGGTAAAAAACAATTTTTCGGAACAAAATGGTTGTCTAGTGAAACGTTAAAATAATTAATACTAAAAAAACTAATTATCCAATTTACCTCAAATTTTGCACAAAAATCACGTGTTACATAGGAATAAACTGGCAACATTTTGACATGAATATAAGACAGCAAAACAAAATGGCGGCCTAATAAAATATTTTAAAAATCAGCATGAAAAAACTACTTATTAAATTTATTAATTAAATGGCGGTCAAATATATTTTTTTAAACATAAACGCAAAAAAATCTTATTCAATTGACTTTAAGTTTTGCAGAAAAATTAAATGTGACAATGGGATAAACTAAGCAATAAACAATAATAATTTATTTTAAATTGAGCCCAAAAACCAAGTGTGGCATAGGTAGAATCTCGTAAAATTTTGGTAGGAATCAAATATGGGGAAGTGGGGCCCAATAAAATTGTTTTAAAAACGGTATTAATGTGTTACTAAATGAGCATGTAATATGATGGTTAATTTTTAAACGGAGAGGAATTGTTTTGTTTAACAGGCTAATACTACACTACAGTAGTAATAATACACTAAAACTTTACGTAATTGAAGATATCGGCACAAAAATTGATAAAGTATGCTTGTGGTAGCAGTCTATTCTGTCCACGATCATCTATACCCCAGGAAGCTTAAAAATCGCAGCAATGTAACTTCAATATTTGGTAGTATTTGGCATAAAAATGAAGCTTCTACAGTAAGCATCACACTTGTTAGAACAGGTAGTCCAGGAAGAGATTATACTCGTCAGAAAAATGAATGTCATACAATTGTGTCATGAAAATGACATTTTTATAAATTGGTGTTTTGTTTAATTACTTGCCAAAGTACATACTCATACCAAGATGTATATAATGGCTACAGTCAGTGCCGTTTTAACCTTGTCATAAAAAATTACAGTTATTTGACAAAACATGAAAAAAACTTTGATGATTGAAACGCATTTTGAAGAGACTGCGAAAGTGCGCGGTTCGCTGATATACAATCCTGAATGTAAGTGTGTATCGCTAAAATTTCATTTTCAGTGGACATATATATTGAACTTTTCACCGGATGGATTAATTTTTAAGTCGAGACAAGATCTCCTCTCGTCTTGACCAACATTTCGAGATCGAGACGAGACAAGATTAACCAAAGTCTAGACGAGACGAGATCAGCCAGATCTCATCTTATGGTTTTACCTTTACGAAATGTTAATAACTACTTCTTTGAGCTTTGAACATGCTGCGACGCATCGTCAATACCAATATCTTTATGGCGTTTTTTGATTATTTTGAACAATAGTGTCTTAATGTGTCGCGGAATCGCAGTCAAATCGTCGGGAAGTAATTTTAATTTGATAATGTCTAAACCCAACAACTATGGTTTTAAATGACTTCAGCCGTGAATGATTTCGAATTATGTTATGCCAAGCATATTTGGTTCTCCCACTATTAGATATTCCTTAAACTTATTTCTTTAAAATTCGTCGGTAAATCGTTGAAATTTTAAAAACACAATAAATATGTTGAAAATTTTAACTGTGCGGCGTTTTCAAAGCTTAAAGAAGTAGTTGTTAATATATTCCTATATATGTGAAGTTAAAATCAGTGTTCTGAGACAATAAATGCCAAACCCTTTACAGATCTCACTTAGCAATCTCGTCGAATGGATCACCACAATAGTTTTAGAGAAAATCGGATTTGGTTTAGACTCATTTTTGGCACATCGCATAAAATGAAGTAAAATGATTTAAAACAAAAAACAGTTATTAATCGAACCAACATGTAATCCAGTTACTCAAGAGATATTTGGAGACGCTTTTAAAAAAAAAACAAGAAGTTATTGGACTTTTATATACTGTACATATGGAGGTCCTCTACCTCAATATTAAAGAGACCCCCACGAGTTTTTGCAAAAAAAAACAATTAAAATTTGCAAAAGTTGCAAAATTAAAAGCAAGATGTTCCCTGCAACACAGGGTGTGAACATTTTATTCGGAATTGACAGTTTTCGCGAAAACCTGGTTTACAAAATATCATTTTTAGGTTGATTTTTTCAACAAATATAAGCCGAAATACAATTCCGTCGGACCTGTAGATGTGACTGTATTGGCAAAAAATTGTGAGCGAAATTCCAACATTCCAATTTTATTAATAACTCAGGAAATAAGTTATTGAATTGTTTTTAATATGCTCTTTTTTTTAATCAACGGGCGTGGCAGACTCATCAAGGCAAAAAATGTCAGACATATGCGAAAATCACTTTTTTGCCTATACCTAGTTTTGCTACAGACAGTGCAATCATTTTTGATTATATAAAATATGAGTTTCCTTTAAAGAACAGTTTTTGCAAAACATGCTTATGAAACAAAATATGATAAAATGTAACTTGTAAATCTCCATTTCATAACACACTAAAAAGATTTCGGGAAATCACATACAAAAATTATTTCATAATTGCTTATCGAATTGACAAAAACGCTGGAACACGGTAATTCGATTTGACTTTTTTTTTAAGCTCTATATTGTATTTTTCTTTAGCCCCTAACTTTGAATTACGCCTATTCATTTCTTATAGGAACATATTAATATATCCTGTTGAGCCTTTAATGGATACTGTTATCAGAAGGTACAGACCTCGGAAATAAAAATGGTAACCTTTGAATTAACTTTTTGCCGGATATAGAAAATTAAAAACTTAATAGATTACATGCTAAAGACTAACAAGACTAAACTAATTCGATTAGCAATTTCTTTCAGATGTTTAAAATGTGTATAATTTAAATGGTTAATTGAGAGATGTAAAGCGGCTCTTGCTCTTAATATGGTTTTCTCCTTAGGTGGCGTTCATTTGGGAATCTTGAAGGGCGAAGGTTCTTGGGAGTCTCCATGGATCCGAGAATAAAATTTGAGTGTGATATTGTTGAGAGTGTTTTTTATCAAAAGTTATTATCTAAAACTAGTCACCCTTAAAACACTTTTTTATGGATTTAGGTAAATTTTTGATATGTTGATATTCTCTATGTACTGATCGCAAGTTCTCGTCAAAAACACAATCTAATAATTTGCCTAGTTTTAAAATAGAAAATAACATGTAAGCTTTGCCTAAATCTCATACAAAATACATAGGGAAAAGAGGATGACACAATATAAGCTTTTCCCAATATACCTATTTAACGTAAAATATTTCCGAAAATAAAAAAAAAATATTTCTTGATATGTGTTATTATACAAACATAATTCCATATATCTCGAAAACAACTGGTTATATAATTAGATTGTGTTCAGGAGAACTTATGATTAGGACATTAAGAATAAAATGGCAAAAATTTTGAAAAATTAACTAGAGCCCATTTCTTATAAGAGAGGTTTTAAAAATCTCATTGATAGCCAATTAACCGTCGTTTTTATTAACGTATAATGTTATGTCCAGTTTCTAATTGTCCTTTAACCCACGTGGGACCGACCTCTTTTAGGAAAATCCACGACTGTACGGTGTTCCTCAAATTTATAAAAAATCTTTCTGACTGTAGCCTGTGAAAATTGGTTATACGGATATTTTCCGTTAAATATATTCATAGAATTATATTGTGCCCATGAGAACTTTTGATCAGGACATTAAGAATAAAATGTCAAAAATTTTGAAAAATTAACTAATGCCCATTTTTCATAAGAGAAATGCTGTACACTGCAACGGAGCAACTGATAACAGCAACTGTAACTTTCATTAGGAGTTTACTTCCAACGACAAAAAGTAAGTTGCGATCAAAGCAATTATGTAACAGTCTAACTTGATTGTTATTTTATATTGAAATTTGTAAACTGATTTAGAATATTCGCCAATAAGTCTTCTTGTTTTATGACCTGACGGGATTAGTGTGCAATCTATATATTTAAAACAATAGACCAGAGGTTAGCCAGACCTTCCAACACTATTTTTTGTATTATTTTATATTTAAACCAATATGTTTTTCTTCAATATCATTTCTGGACGATGTAGTGAATGCGCCCCATATTATTATAATTCCACTGGAAACTCATCGTGCCATCTAACGGAAAAGGCAGAACAAGATCTACCTGGCCAGCTAGTGTAATATTAATACCATTGGCTTGATAAAAAACCAATGGTTTTACACTCACATTTATGCCTTGCTGCACTAGGCAAACCTAATAATTTTTAATACACCAATACTTAAGTATATTCAAATATTGCCGTAAACATTTTATTTATATTGTATAAATATAATAAAAATTTGAATCAACGCTTGTACATATATATGTATACTTTATACACTGAACATATAAAGGGGTGCTGGGGAAACATTGGTGGCAATTTTTTTCTTCTCTTTCTAACACGATTTCTGTTTTCTACGTACAACAAAGGTGCTGCTTACTATAATGATTAGAAAGCTTTAGAATTCATCTTTAATTCCATATAATAAGATCCCTTGGAAAAAAGCGATTCGATTTATTTATACGTTTTTTATTTGCAATTTAGGAAGCAATTTTGCACATCTGAGAGTATAAAAAAATAAGTATAAAAAAACAAGGTATTCAAGAATAATGTTTTCTGTACAAACAAAGCAGTTATTATACTGCAATAATATTGTTCCAGACCAAATACCATTGTCGCAACAATCGCGTTTTTCATGATACAGGGTGTTTAACTTTAACCGAATCCCATATAAAATACATGGTGAATAAAAATAGAATGACAGAAAATAAGCATCTTTTACACATTTAATTTTTAATTTAATTTAATAGTATAGTACTTCCCAAAATAAGGAAATATTTTAAATGATCACATGTCTGAAAAATCTTGTACATCAACATATCACCCTGTATATCGAAAACAAAGCATTTGCGGATCCTGTTCATATACATTTTTTACTTCCTCATAAAAGGGAAATATTGTAATCGTGAAAAAATCACCCTGCGAGATTTTTTCAGATCTGTACGTCTCAGGGTTCCTTGATGCCGAAAAACATGTTTCCTCAATATCGTCGGTCTGCCTGTGTATCTGTCGATCTGTCTTATCGCTGCATAGTTAAAGAACTACTTGCGCGTTGGACTTCAAATCAAGGGTCATATGGGGATGATTTGGTAACATTTTGGTAAAAATCCAATATAACAAAACAATATGGAGGCCTATTGAAACGTAAAAAAAAAGATTAGTAAAAAACTACTCATCTACAAATTTATCTCAAATTTTGTACAAAAACCAAATATTATGTAAGAATCAACTGGTTTTGGTTCATCAGCTTCATAAATTATTTAAAAATTCAGCCTGAAAAAACTATTTAATGAACTGATTTCAAGTTGTATGCCGTAGCTGATTGTA
Source organism: Kuschelorhynchus macadamiae (assembly GCA_030620095.1). NCBI lineage: Eukaryota > Metazoa > Arthropoda > Insecta > Coleoptera > Curculionidae > Kuschelorhynchus > Kuschelorhynchus macadamiae. The sequence goes on from JAUTXW010003480.1 coordinate 193,973, forward strand.
GCATAGAGATGAACTAGTAAAACTGTTGTAATAATTCAATATGGTGGCCAAATAAGATGTTTATAATCGTGAAAAAAACATTTCAGGTTTTTACAGAGCATTCTTAGATGCCAAAAAATATGTTTTATCAATTCCGTCGGTCCGTTTTTCTTTCCTTTTATTATTCCATTTATTATTATATAATCCAAATATATAACAATATGGCGGTCTAGTGAAAAGTTAAAAAAATATTACTAAATAAACTAATTATTCAATTTACCTCAAATTTTTCACGAAAATCAAGTGTTACATAGAAATGAACTGGTAATATTTTGGTATGAATATAAGAAAGCAAAACAAAATGGCGGCCTAATAAAATACTTAAAAAATCAGCCTAAAAAACGTATTAGATAAATTTCAAATTTTGTGCAAACATAAAGTGTGATATAGAGATTAACTTTCATAGGTGTGGTACGAATTCAAAGTGGCGAAACAAAACGGCGGCCAAATACATTTTTTACAAAAATAACGTAAATAATCTTATTCAAATGACTTTAAATTTCTCAGTGTATGTCAATGTAAAACCTACTGATTACATTTATTTTAAGTTGTGACCAAGAATCAAGTGTGGCATAGGTAGAAATTGGTAAAAGATTGGTAGGAATCCATTATGATGGAATTAAATAGCACCCAGTACAAATGTTCGAAAAGACAAAAATTACTATGTACTGAGCTAAATTTGGCCACACTTCACTATTTCTAATAAAAGGAAATATGTGTAACGAAAGAAGTTCCGAGTAAAGGAATTTTACCCATTTTTATTGGAGTGAAAGCACTTTTCAGAACATTTGTGTGTGGTCCTTTATTAATTATCAAATTTTTGAGAAAAACATTTTATCCAACGGTGTTTTTTTATGTTCTCGAAATTTGTGGATCGCAGATAAAAACAAATTTTTACTCGTTAAAGTCGCGGCTTTCACCTTTCGTACGCTTCTGTAAGCAAGTAACAAAAACTATTTACTTTTTACGAAGTTATTGTAAATGTTGTCCTCCGACGCGTTCACCAATTTCTTCAATTTCGTATTGGCCAGAGATTGGGTAGAGAGAAAATCAACCGTACTTTCCCACCAATTTTTCGCGAAAACGTTAGTTGACTGCCATGTCAGATCAGATTGACACACTCCCGGCGCAGAATAATACGGAAAGTTTAGTAGAATTGAAATACCGAGCAATTTCACATTCTAGTAATAGATTAGGTATTAATAATATCAAAAGTAAGAGTCAGAGGTGGTACTTGTGTATATATATATATATATATATATATATATATATATATATATATATATATATATATATATATATATATATATATATATATATATATATATATATATATATATATATATATATATATATATATATATATATATATATATTGCAAAAATATTTTAATTTTTGCCTACAAGAAGAAATTGAAAATATATTATGTCACAGGATCCTGCGATCGATTTCTAGATCTTTACCCTCATCAGGCAGGCGGCTTGTATCCAGGAAGATCTGGAATAAGAGATTATCGATGTGACACAATCTAAAACAAAAACGTCTATGAAAGAAGAAAAGGTCTAAGAGCTCCGGAGAGTTTGGACGGCAACCCATAGAATTTAGGCGAAAGCACGGTATAGCATTATATAAGCACCCTTAAATTCAAGCGCCGTAGTAGAGCAATATCTAGATTGCAGAAAACACGCAGAAGCTAGCTGATACAAAAATAATGTTTCCTGTTTGCTAGTTAAATTTTGAATCAAATATGACTGGATATCGATATCTTGTTGATCATTATATGGCTAGGAAATATCACTCACATTCAAAATAATTTGGAAATAGATATATTTCTTGGAAATGAATACCCAAAGCTATGTTAATGTCAACAAATTGTATGAACTTCTTGGACAAAATTTATGCGTATCGCGTTGCCTGGATTTCAAGCCTTTACTGAGTGCGATTATAACCCCGCTTTCTATAGAAGAAGTAATAAAGACATATTATAGTTATTGCAAAAATACCGATATTGTCAGATCTTATGGCAGCAGCAATTTACATGAACTACAGAAAACAGTTAAAGGATTCGTGTGTAAAATATATGGACTAAACATATATATGTTTACCATCTACTCTACCTTATACCAAACTTGACTTTTGGGCATAATTTAAAATAAATTCAATAAACGTCCCATATTCACGTTTAATTTTTCCGCAAAATTTAAAATCGATTGAACAAGATTTTTTTACGTTGATTTTTAATTCGCCATCTTAAATTGAAACCCATATCATCAGTCTTTACCTACTTCGTTGGTCTGCACATATCCCAGATATTAAGTTTCCGAATGGATTTTATTAACGATTCTCTTGTTGTTATGTTAGAGTGGTGTATTATTTGGAGTTAGAATCTAGTAAAAAAGACAAAGGCCCTTTTTTAAATTACCTTCGTTTCAGCAGAAAAAAATATGCAGAAAAACGCAATATGTAAAGACTGATAATATAGGTTTCATGCTGGATATAGAATCCGCATATGTGTCCTGAAGATGCAACAATAAAGTTGCGAAACATCGACTATTTTAAAATAGACTTTTGTTCTTTTTACTGGATCCTAACCCCAAATAATACACTCTAACATAACAACAAAAGGATTGTTAACGAAAACCATTTAGAAACTTAATATATAGGTTATATATGCATAAAAACGAAGTAAAAGTACTGATAATATAGGTTTTATGCAAAAAATATAAAATCGATATATGTGTACTGAGGATGCAACTATTAGGTTGAGAAACGTCGACAATTTAAAACATACTTGTTTTTTCACTGGATCTTAACCCCAAATAATACCACTCTAACAAACATTTTTTAACATTGTTCCGCTATATTGAATTTTTACCAAAATACTATCAGGCCATCCTCCTATGACCCTTAATTTTTGGTCAAAATTGAAAAACGGAATTGATAAAACATGTTTTTTGGCTTCTTGGGTCTCTAAAACGTGAATAACAGTTTTACTAATTGAGACCTATACCACAATCAGTTATGGTACACAATTTTTCAGGCTGAATTTTTAAATATTTTATTATACCGCCATTTTGTTCCGCTATCTTGGATTTGTACCATAATTTTACCAGTTGATTCCAACATGATACTTGATGTTTATGCAAAATTTGAAATAAATTGGATAAGCAGTTTTTTTCATAATCGGCGAGTAGTCTTTAAGCAATATCGCGAACTGACAGACAGACGTACCGACCGCGACAGACGGACCGACGGAATTGATAAAACATATCTTTTTGGCATCTAGAGACGCTAAAATATAAAGACGCGTAAAACCTGAGAGGGCGATTTTTTCACGATTACATACTTTTTATTTGGCCCCTATTTTGTTCGACCACCTTGAATTAGTACCAGAATTTCATTAGTTCATCCCCATACCACAATTAATTATGACACACAATTTGAAATCAAACCATTAAGCAGTCTTTCAAGCCGAATGTATAAATATTTTATTAAGCCGCCATTTTGTTCCGCCGTCTTGGATTCATACCAAAATATTACCAGTTGATTATAGTATAATATTTAAGGTTTTTGCAAAATTTGAGATGAATTGGATGAGTAGTTTTTTAATAATATTTATTTAGGCTTTCACTAGGCCGCTATTTTATTTCGCCATATCGTATTTTGTATCAAAATGTTACCATGTTATCCCCATATGCCCCTTAATGTTTGATCAAAATTTGAAGTAAATCGGGCAAGTAGTCTTTAAGCTATACCGCAAACTGACAGACATACAGGCAGACCGACACACTGACCGACAAAAATGATAAAACATCTTTTTTGGCATCTAGCGACGCTAAAACGTAAAGATGTGTAAAACCAGAGAGGGTGATTTTTTCACGAATACAAAAATTTTATTTGGCCGCCATTTTGTTCGGCCATCTTAAATTAGTACCACTATTTTACTAATTGATGCCTATAACAAAATTAGTTATGGTCCTGAAGATGCAACCATAAAGTTTCGAAACGTCGACAATAAAAAAAAATATTGTTTTTTTTGCTGGATCCTAACCCCAAATAAAACACCACTCTAACATAAAAACAAGAGGATCTTAACGAAAACCATTTAGAAACTTAATATCTAGGATATATCTGCGGTTCAACATAGTAGGTAAAAACTGAAAATATATGTTTCATGCAACCACAACAATAAAGGTTCGAAACGTCGACAATTTAAAAAAGTCTTATGTTTTCTTACTGGATTGTAACCCCAAATAATAAAACACTTTAACATAAACACAAAAGGATCATTAACGAAAACTATTTAGATACGTAATATCTGGGAAATATCTGCGGAAAAACGCAATATGTAAAGACTGATAATATGCGTTTTATGCTGCATATAGAATCCGCATATGTGTCTTAAACATGCAACAATAGAGTGGCGAAACGTCGACAATTTAAAAAAAACATTTGTTTTTTACTGGATCCTAACGCCAAATAATACACCACTTTAACATAAAAATAACAGGATCTTAACGAAAACTATTTAGAAAATTAATATCTAGGAAATATCTGCGGTCCAACGTAGTAGGTAAAGACTAAAAATATGTGTTTTATGCAGGATATAGAATCTATATATGTGTCCTGAGGATATAACAATAAAGTTTCGAAACGTCGACAATTTAAAAAAGTCTTTTGTTTCGTTACTGGATCCTAACCCCAAATAATATACCACTCTAACATAAAGACAAAAGGATAGTGAACGAAAACCATTTAGAAACTTAATATCTGGGAAATATCTGCGCATAAACATGGATATAGAATTCGCATATGTGTCCTGAAGATGCAACAATAAAGTTGCGAAACATCGACTATTTTAAAATAGACTTTTGTTCTTTTTACTGGGTCCTAACTCCAAATAATACACTCTAACATAACAACAAAAGGATTGTTAACGAAAACCATTTAGAAACTTAATATATGCAACAATTAGGTTGCGAAACGTCGACAATTTGAAAAATACCAATAATACACCACTCTAATAAACATTTTTTAACTATGTTATGCCATATTGCATTTTTACCAAAATACTATCAGGCCATCCTCCTATGACCTTTAATTTTTGGTCAAAATTTAAAGTCAATCGGATAAGTAGTCTTTGAGCTATGTCGCGAACTAACACACAGACGAACCGACGGAATTGATAAAACATATTTTTAGGCTTCTTGGGCCTCTAGAACGTGAAGATATGTAAATTCTGAGAGGGTAATTTTCTTCACGATTACAAAAAGTTTATTTGGCGGCAATTTTGTTCCGCCATTTTGAATTAGTAACACAGTTTTACTAATTGAGCCCTATACCACAATTAGTTATGGTACACAATTTTTAAGGCTGAATTTTTAAATATTTTATTATGCCGCCATTTTGTTCCGCTAACTTGGATTCGTACCATAATTTTATTGATCGATTCCAACATAATACTTGATGTTTATGCAAAATTTGAAATAAATTGGATAAGCAGTTTTTTTCATAATAATTTTTTTAACATTTCACTACGCCGCCATTTTGGATTTTTACCAAAATATTACCAGGTCATACCTATATAACCCTTAATTTTTGATAAAAATTTGAATTCCATCGGGCGAGTAGTCTTTAAGCAATGCCGCGAACTGACAGATAGACATACCGACCGCGACAGACGGACCGATGGAATTGATAAAACATATCTTTTTGGCATCTAGGGACGCTAAAATATAAAGACGTAAAACCTGAGAGGGTGATTTTTTCACGATTACATACTTTTTATTTGGCTACCATTTTGTTCGGCCTCCTTCAATTAGTACCAGAATTTCACTAGTTCATCCCCATACCACACTTAATTATGACACATAATTTGAAATCGAACCATTAAGCAGTCTTTCAAGACGAATTTTTAAATATTTTATTAAGCCGCCATTTTGCTCTGCCGTCTTGGATTCAAAACAAAATATTACCAGTCGATTATAGTATAATATTTGATGTTATTGCAAAATTGTTAAATCGGGCAAGTAGTCTTTAAGCTATGCCACAAACTGACAGACAGACAGGCAGACCGACACACGGACCGACGGAATTGATAAAACATATTTTTTGGCATCTAGAGACGCTAACGTGAAGATGTGTAAAACCAGAGAAGGTGATTTTTTCACGAATACAAAAATTTTATTTGGCCGCCGTTTTGTTCGGCCATCTTAAATTAGTACCACTATTTTATAGTTGATCCCTATACCATAATTAGTTACGGTACATAATTTGAAATCAAACCATTAAGCAGTTTCTTCAGGCTGAATTTTTAAATATTTTATTATGCCGGCAGTTTGTTCCACCATCTTGGATTCGTACCAAAATTTTACCACTTGATTTCAACATAATACTTAATATTTTTGCATCATTTCAGATAAATTGGATGAGTAGTTTTTTAGAAATAATTTTTTTAACATTTCACTAGGCCGCCATTTTGTTTCGCCGTATTGAATTTTTACCAAAATGTTACCAGGTCGTCCCCATATGACACTTAATGTTTTACCAACATTTGAAGTCAATCGGATAAGTAGTTTTTTAGCTACACCGCGAACAGACAGACAGACCGACGGAATTGAGAAAACATGTTTTTGGTCATTTAGGGACCCGTGGTGATCTGAAAAAATCTCGGAGTGTAATTTTTTCACGATTACAATACTTCCCTTTTACGAAGGAAGTAAAAAACAAATTTTACGGCTGTAAGATTCGGAAAAAAAATAAGAAAACGCCAGCACACTAAAAATATGCTTTGAAAACTATGATGCTAAAGAAAAACTGCTGATGGCATCAAATAGATTTACTTTAAATAGTCAACGCTTGGGATTCACAGAAAACAACATTTATTTAAATCATAACCTTACTAAATATACCGTGGAACTTTTTAAGAAAGCAAGACGTTTTAGGAAAGAGAATGCATATAAGACTGTCTGGATTAATAATGGCAGTATATTCTTATGGAAGGAGGATAATAGTAAAGTTGTGCTAGTCAGTAATGAAGACAATTTTAAAAACTAACCAAAAGAAATCTAATATAGCATATACTAATACAAATATACTAAATTCAACAAATTTGATAAAGTGAATCTTTGGCAGCTACTTACAGTTATGATGTTATATTATTGACCGAATCCTGGCTATTGGAGGAAGATGCTTGCAAATTTCAAATATATGGGTACGAACAAGTTCATACATGCAGACAGAAAAGAGGAGGTGGCGTAGTGGCATGTATAAAAAATGGCATTCTCTTAAGGACCTTTATAAGCTGGGCAAGTATTTCTCTGGGAAGTTTTACACTTAGTTTGGTTTACCGGCCCCCTTCTACTTTGAATGAGGACTTGCTTGAATGTATGGAGAACCTTATAAGTAAAAATCCAAAAAAACATATTATCGTGGGTGACTTTAATGTGGATCTTTTATTAAATAGTGCTATAGTTAATAATTATAAAAATTTCTTAAGCCTTAACAATTTACACATACATCAACTTCTATAATAGATCTTGTTATATCAAAGCTTAAACGACCGATGTACTGTAGATGTGAAGCCTATCCCTATGTACGACCATCAAAGACTTGTAATTACGATTAAAGATAGTTTTAAAAAAGTTTTACCAAAAATATGACCATTTCAATTAATTACAAAAAATTTAAAGAATTATTTTCTAGTAAACTTCTTAAGACATTGTAGACATTTTACAACAACTTACGGATTTAATAAGCTTTTGTAAAAAAGAAAGTCAGTATGAAATAAAAATTAAATGTTATAAGGTAATACGTGGTTTACTGCTGAACTTTCTGAACTAATAAAAGAACGTGATAACTTATACAAACGATTATGTAGAAATAAAGACGATAACATTCTCTCCTTTCAATTTCGTCAAAAGAAAAATCAGGTATCTGATAAGGTTAAATCACTGAAAAATCAATACTTTAACAGTGGCGGCTCGTGGTCAACCTTTCAGGGGGTCAATACATAATACATATACACCACAAAGAGAAAAAATCAGACACACGAAACAATAAAATGCTATTTTTACTTCGCAATCGCATGTCCAGGTAAATAAATCCTACAAATTTGTACGAAAATAACGATTTACTTTGTATTTGTCTTTACTTGTTTGCTGAATTTTAAATTTCGGCAAAGGTCGACTACTGGTCTAAAATTCGAGCCGAGCCGTCCAGCTCGCCAAAATAATAGGAAACGGCTTTTAAAGTCTTAGTATTCTAAAACACTGTGGCTACCTTTTTTTAAAACATTAATTTAAACCACAAAATCAGCAAACAAAATGTAAAGTCTTCAAAATAAAATCTATAGAAAAACGCAATCGTAACCATAACCTATCACACGATCCACATTAAACGAATCAACTGCAGTTGATTAACTTAAAAATATTTAACTTTCCTCGGTGCGGCTTTTGACCCAAACTTTGCAAACGTAAGCCGTACATTAACTATGCGCCCCTATGCGAATTTGATCGGGAAAAACTCGCTTCCGTTTATAACCACGAGGTCAACGAGGGCCGCCAGCCGTGATTGATGCCAACGTAACAAAACCTCCGAGCAATGAGACATCGATGGTGTATCGCGGAATTAAGTGAACGGTCAACGAGTTTATACGTTTAGAATAATAGAGGGAAATGAAAACCAGCTTAAGTTTAAAGAAATCTATTGCAATAATAGTTTGTATCTAAACCCTACGGACTAGAGTGAGATAAGCTTAATTATTAAAAAATAAAACGGGATTCAGCACATGGTCATGACCAAATATCAGTCTATGATGTACATAATTTAGGCGATGGGTTAGTAGATGTAATAACACAGTTAATAAATCAAATTTTAACTACCGGTATTTTTCCAAATGAAGTAAAAATAGGTTGAGTTAGTGCTTTATATAAATCTCGTCCAACAACTTCTATGAAAAATTATAGGCTCATCCATTACAGTGATAAGTATTTTTTCTAAGATTGTCGAGAAGGTAATAAAAGAAAGGATGTTGGCATTTATAGACAGGTATATAGAAACTGACAAATATCATTATGGGTTTATTAAACACAGTAATACCTTAAGTGCAACTATGGACCTTGTAAATACAGTTTCCACTGAATTTGATAACAAAATATTGTGGTAGCGGTATTTGCTGAGTTAAAAAAGGCCTTTGACGTTGTTAGCTTTGAAATTATACTACAAAAATTATATAAATTGGATTTTAGGGGCGTAATTTACAAATTAATAAAAACTTACTTAACTAATAGAAAGCAATATGTTAAAATAAACGAATAGCTGTCTTGAACAGATTACCTGTGCTTAGTCCTTTACTTTATTCCCTACATGTTCTTAGCTTGAAAGTCGCTGGGTCAAAAACACAATACTACACATTGGTCGACGATCCAGTCTTGTTATACCATGGAGATTGTGATAAGGTTTTAGAACAAATAAATGCTGAGTACTCAAACTGGTTGCTAAATAACAAGCTTAAAAAAAATATCACAAAAACCAAATATATAGTATTTAAACACAAAGTGCCTATTCTAAGATTAAATAATGTGCCATTAGTAAAGTTAGTTTTATAAACTATTTAGGGTTAATTTTAGATAAAAATGTTAATTGGAAAGCACATTTCTCACATGTATAATAAATTAACACCAATGGAGGCAGCGGTATATAGATGTAGAAGTTATTTATCCCATAAAAACAAATTTAACATTTACAATGCCTATTTTATGTCACACGTTCGGTACTTACTTCCGGTATGGGGCACTTGCAGAGTGACCGAATTACAAAAAGTTCAAACACTACAAAATAAAATTTTAAAAGTATTATTTAATTATGATCGACTAACACATACAGAGAACTTAAACTAATGCATATAAATAAATTATAAAATTTTTAACAATGTAAATATATCTATAATATAACACATTACCAACAAAAATCTAACTCTGAAATTTTATACACGGAAAACGTTCACAATCATCTTACAAGAAATCGCACAAATATTTATCAGCTATAAATCTTACCAACCGAAATCAAACAAATAATTTTATATAAATATAAAATTTAAAAAAATGCTGCTAAATGTATTTAATTAAAGGTCATTAGTAGACAGACATAATATTTTTACACTTTAAATACTTAAATGTATTATATGTACAAAGTATTGATCGTATTATTAGGATTTTTTTTCATGGAAACTTTATAGATGTTCATACACTGTTGCTTAATTTTAGAAGTTTATTCCTTGTTACCAGTGATTACCGCTGTTTGAAGCATTTATAGTATATACCTATCAGCAGATTGTAAATTGGTATCAAAGTATTCTTTTATCATTCTATCCTTTTTCCGATTTTATAGAATCTAAAAAGGGTTTCGTTTAATCAGATCCAAACACTAGATATTCATGGAAGTGACTTCAATTGACTTGGATGCGATCGCGCTTCAGATTTGACGATATACATATACTCTCTCAAATGGTTTAATGGTAATCAAATCCCAGTATGGATTAACAGTATTACAAATATCGCCGAAAACCCTGCAGGTCTTTTCCTTACATGTTTTACATAAATCCTTTGCTATTTTTATAATTAATAATAACATACATTTTAATACTTATAATGTTTTTTTGGAGAAGTCATCGAAGAGGGAATTAAAACAGATGATTTTGATACGGCAGTTATTCCTAAATAACCAAAATATTAAAATTTTGATTTTATTCTTTTCTGACTTTATTTAAAAAAATAATTTTAAATTAAACTTACATCCTTATTGCAAATTTTTGTTTTATATAAAACTTCAATATCTTATCTTAATTTCGACGTTTCATCTGCTTGCAACGATCACCAGGCCGACTTTTCAATACGAATCTGTATGTTTTATTGCAGTTTTGTAAACTCCTTTGCTCACTACATCCTAGTGCGGTATTAGTTTACTCGATTTAAAATGTTTCTCTTAATTTTTACATTCATTCAAACATGATTTTCATTACAAAAATAAAAGTAAAAAGAAATTTATAATAAAAAAATCGTTGAACGTTTTAAAGATGTTTTATTAAGTTTCAAATATTTTATTGCGACTAAACTAATATTACAGTAGGACGTATTGAGCATTGAAGTTTACAAAACTGCAATAAAAAATACAATCCCTTACTTAAGAAAATCGATCTAATAATGGTCGTCAGCAGATGAAACGTAAAAATTAGAATCAGATAATGTAGTTATATACAGAAAAAAAAGCCTTAATAATATGAATATTATATTAAATTATTTTTTCAAATAAAATCAGAGGAAAACAAAAACATAATTTTACTTTTTCGGTTATATCTCAAATGTTCTATATTTTTTCTAGAAAACGTAGATTTACATTTTTTTTGCAAGGTTAAGAAATTGGGTAAACAGATAAAATCGAGTTTTAAAAGAAAATGTAACCATTTTTTATTTTTATAACTGTCATTTTTTCAAGGAAAGCCTTGCTGACCCGAAGTCAAGATATAGGCATTTTGAAAAGACGGACTTTTTAATCCGAAATGTGTCCAGGAATGCCGCATATCTTCTCAAATGCTTTTAGGGGCGGTAAAAATTATTAAAGATCGAAAAGGAGAATAAAGTAAACGATCCCTAACCAAATCTTAAAATTCGTAAATTCTAACATATATATATATATATATATATATATATATATATATATATATATATTGATATATATATTGATATATATATATATATATAATAAATAGGTTAGTGCATCTACATAACAAACAACTAGCCTTTAAAATTTGAACAACAACAAGCTGAAATTAATCCCTTAAATAATAAAAAATTCAATCCTTAAATAATAAAAAAATATTTCACTATGATAAAGCGGTTGAAGGCCTCACTTACCTTATGTAGCAAGCTATTACCCATGAAAATTTCAACAACATTTTATAAGGGTTGAAATTAATCCCTAATAATATATAAATTTATTTTATAATGATAAAGCGAATGTTTCACTACCAAAATTTATGAAATACAGGTTTAGAGGTAGCAAAGACTTAATTCTTAAAATTTGAGTAAAATGCTATGGGGGTATGGGTTTGAAATGTGTCCCTTAAATAATTAGGTATGTATTTTACTATGAAAAATCGAATGCTTCATGACCAAAATTTAGGAGACATCTTTAGGTAGCAAATGCTCAATTCCTAAAATTTTAATAAAATTAGACAAGGATATGAGCACTCTTCAAATTCATCCCGAAAATACAGCGAATACCCCTCCACCAAAATTTAGAAGTAAGATATTTAGGTAGCAGGTAGTTCTTAATATTTGAATAAAATTTTATGGGAATATGGGATTGAAATTTACTCCTTACATAATAAAAAAATTACTTAGTTATGTTAAAGCAAACTACCAAAATTTAGGAATAACAAAGTTAAGTAGGTGTACTCCTTAAAATGTCAATAAAATGTTATGGGCATATAGAGTTAAAATGAAATTCATCATTGAAATATTAAAAAAAATATTTTACTATCATAAAGCGAATGCCTCACTACCAAAATATAGAAGTAACCCGTTTTTAATTGCTTAAGAAATGAAGTTCAACCTCATGTCCCCATAGAATTTTGTTCAAATTTTAAGAACTAAGTCTTTTCTTCCTAAATATATTCCATGGAATATTGTTCAAATGTTGAGAGCTAAACAGATTACTCCTATATTTTGGTAGTGAGGCATTCGCTTTATAATGGTAAAATAGTTTTTATTGTTTACGGGATACCCATATCCCCATAGATTTTTATTTATATAAATATTAAGAACTAAGTCTCTGCTGCCTAACCACGTTACTCCTAAATTTTGGTAGTGAGGTATTTGCTTTATCATAGTATTACGATAGTAAAATTAGATTTTAATTATTTATTTGCTACATAATCCGATTACTCCTATATATTTTGGTAGCGAGGCATTCGCTTTATCATGGTAAAATACTTTTTTTTTATTATTTAGTGGGTCAATTTCAACTCCATATCACCATACAATTTTTTTAAAATTTTAATAACTTATTCTTTGCTACCGAAATATGTAACCCCTAAAAATTGATGGTGAGGCATTCGATTTATATGGTAAAATAGATGTTTAATTATTTCAGGGGATGTACTTTAACTCCATATAGCATGTTTTTTACATTTTGTTGTGCTAATTGTCTGCTTCCTAAACTGGTTAATCCTTTATTTTGGTATGAGGCATTTGCTTAATCATAGTAAAATATTTTTTACATTATTTAAGGGATACATTTCAACCCTATATTAACATACAATTTTATTCAAATTTTTAGAACTAAGTTACTTCTAAATTTTGGTAGTTAGGCAGTTGCTTTATCATAATAAAATAAAATTTGAATTATTTAAGGGATAAATTTAAGTAGGGAGACATTTGCTTTAACATAGTGAAATAATATTGTTACCTATTTAGGGATGAGTATCAACCCCCTTAACTTTGTTTACGTTTTTAAAAAATGGGTTTTTCCTGAAGGGGTGTATAGGTTTCATTCATAGAAAATGGCTATTGTAGATTGGAACATAACACAGCAAATATTATAATGATCATTGTTAAAAAAAAATAATCCGCAAATTTTCATTTATTAACATATATACTGTCTCTTCAAGTATTTTTATTGGATGCTAATAAGTAGTTTTCAGGTTAATTTTTTAAACGTTTTATTGGACTGCCATTTTGTTTTGCTATCTTGTATTCGTACCAAAATGTTATCAGCTCATTCCTATGTAACATTTTATTTCTGTGCAAAATTTGAGGTAAACTGGATAATTAGTTTTTAGTAAAAATTTTTTAACATGTCACTAGTGCCGCCATTTTGTTCCGCCATATTGGAGTTTTAGCCAAAATTTGAGGTCAATCCAGTATCTGGCTACGCCTCAAACTTACAGACAGATAGGCAGACCGAGGGAACTGAGAAAAACATATTTTTGGCATCTAAAACGTTAAGATAAGTTAAACCTGGGAAAGTAATTTTTTTCACGAAAATTTTATAAATAATTTTTATTTTGGCCGCTAATTTACCCAAATTTTACCAGTTCATCTCTATACTACAATTAATTCTTGCACAACATTTGAAATCAATCTATTAAGTAGTTTTGTTCAGACTGAATTTTTAAGTATATTATTAAGCCGCCATTTTGTTTCGCGATCTTGGATGCGTACCAAAATTTTACGTTTATTCCTACGTAATATTTGACTTTTGTGCGAAATTTAAAATAAATTGGATGAACAGTTTTCTAGTATTTTTTTTTAACATTTCACCAGGCCGCCATATTGGATTTTTACGAAAATGTTACCAGGTCATCCCCATGTGACCCTTAATTTTTAAGTTAATCGGGTAAGTGGTTTTTTAGCCAGTCCACGAACAGACAGATAAACAGACAGACCGACGAAATCGAGAAATCATGTTTTTCTGCATCTAGGCGACCTTGAAACGTTAAGATCTGTCTCGGAGGGTGATTTCTTCACGATTACAATACTTCGCTTTTAGGAGGGAGGTAATAAATATATATTTCTATTTAAATTTAAAATAAAATGTAAAGGTAAGTAAATACTGGCAAACAGACATAGACACACCGATAGTGGCGAGACAGAACTGTATTGTTTATAAACTCGAGCGTTATTGATATTAATGTGTTCAATAATATAAGTACAAAAAATTTAAATCTGACGCCGGTGTTTTCCATTTAATTAACAAATCAAATCCTCGTGATAAAAACTGAAAAAAATAACTCACGTCAATAAACCACGATATGACAGTAATATTCTGACCTAAAACAAGACACGCACTGTGGCAGAAAACTAACTTGCTAACCTAACACACATAATTTAAACATACCTCAAAAATAAAACGGATTGAAAACGGCATTTCAATTTCTGCACCTAGTCAATAGCTATTTATACATACAGATATAGACAGCTTCCCATACAGGAGCAATAAATGTCTATATGCATTCAAATCATGTTCTGTGTAGAGCTCCTGCCAGCTAAATTAGTTCATATCTCAAGTAATCAAAAAGATAATTTAAGACGACAAGCGGAAATACATTTAAAAATGAAGTTAAACATGTGTATCAGATGAAAGCGAAACTGTGCGGGTTGTTAATATACACTTAGAAATTAGTTTTGTGTTCATATTTCTTATTTTATGGCAGGTCACATTTCAAATGTAAAGCGGTAGTGATATGATTGTGTTGAGAAAAGTCAGCAGAATTAAAGGCACGTAAGTTCAAGTAGAAAAACCTGACTTTATGAAGAAAAAGTAAGACTCGTTTCACTATTTTCTTTTCTTTTATTTGATTGGTTTGGTTTAATTCTTATCTAGAATTAACAAAACGAATTACAACAAAACAAATTAACAAACAAAAAAAACACTGTTCGACTTACCTCAACAACTGTACATTTTGAAAAAAGACTGAGCAGAGAATCGCGCGGAAATTACGGTTTTGCGCTTGCAAAACAGAACGCAACATTGCGCTTTTCTGATATTAACATTTCATATCAATTTTTAAAGTAGGTTTGCTTCCTAAATTATTGTCAATATATATATATATATATATATATATATATATATATATATATATATATATATATATATATATATATATATATATATATATATATATATATATATATATATATATATATATGTAACCTTATTTTCTTGGGTCTAGGTTAATAGTAACTGCCTAAATAAAGTCTTGAAAAGCTTAACACTATGAGCAAAACGTTGCACAGTGTTGTAGATATTAATCCCATATAAAAATGGGTTGTGAGTTACCATGCGTGTTAAAGTTTGGCCTTCACTGAAAATTGGTACATTGGGTGGTTATAAAAGAAGAAAGTATGAAGGCCTAGGGATCATCCCTGAAAAACCACCCCCAATGGTACATTTTTTCAATTTTTCTTAATTTTCTGAAAAACTATTAGCTTTTCGAAAAAATGCCAAGAGTCCTAATTTAAAGATAATAAAATTTCCTATCGACTGGTGTATAATATGTTTATAATCACACAATAAATAATACAAAAAAACGGTAAAAGATTTAGTGAAAAAAAATTTATGTATGTCGTAATAGTATAATACAACTCATATTTAATAAAAATAGAAATTAAACTTCAAATGATCTATTTTTTTAAGGAAAATAAATATTTTAAGCTATTTTAGTTAGTGTTACAACTAATTTTGGGCTCTCGATGAGGCAATGCTGCCCTGAATTGTTAGCCGCACCGCAGTACGTGATCATAATCATTACCGAACGCAATAAGTTCAATGGCCAATACTTGTAATACGCGTATTGTGTGAATTAAAAGTTTCCGAAAACTAAGGCAGGTATGTATGTATATTGTATATTAATAGCCCAAAAAGGGTATTTGCATTCCCTTGATCGTCTTTTATACGGATTGAACGCATATAACTTGCCCTAACCTGTCATTTTTATTTCGCGCAATTTTGTTGTTTCATGATAAGCGCCGAAGCGATGTTGTCAAGACTTTTAATAATCCAGTAATTAGTTTTTAGTATAAATTTAGAGGTGCTTTCTTCCACATTCCTCCGGGATGGGAAATAAAAAAAATATTTTTTTCTTAAATTAAATCGACAAAATAACTGGGACTAAAAGGTGATGAAAATTAAATTTTATAAAGTTTTGTCGAGATTTGTCATTTTATGTTGTTTCAAAGGCATACATTTTAATTTTAAGATAAGGTTTGTATTTTAACAAAAAAATTGCAATTTTTGTTAATAGGTTAAATAATATAATAGAGGGGAAAAAAACATAAAATATCCCTCAATCGCGTGAAAGATTTTATATGAAAGACCCCTTGAAATAAAATGCCAATTTTTTTTTTGTAGAATGGAGGAAGTTGATTTCAGTAGTTGTTTAATTTGTCAAATCAAAACCAAGGATACGCTTACATGCCCGGCTTCATTAAAGGGTCCTGACGCAATAAGAAGAGCGTATGAACACTTTATAATTGATTATAAGAAAGCAATAATTATAAGAACACTTTTTAAACTACCAGAAACAGTTCTGGATTCCGATGTATTAAAAGCTAATCGAGCAAAGTGACATCCCAATTGTCGAAGGAAAATACGCATTGATAAACAAAAACCATCAAGCCCAAGTAGCAGCAGAACTACTTCTAAAACTGCAAGAAGTACTATAACGGAAGAAAGTAAGCTCACCTGTTTATTTTGTAGGAAAGAAGGCACTAAAAACAGTACCCTTCATTCTTTTCAAAAAATTGATTTGACCGGAAGTTTGCTGGCAAAAGCAATGGTTTTAAATGACAACTATATAATCAAGGAATTATCGGTTGGAGATGTAGTTTCCAATGAACTAAAATACCATACTCCTTGTCTGGTAAATTTCAATCGTCAATACGAGAAACTTTTAAAACAACAGAATCAAGAAAAGAGTAATGATTGCAGTGCTAGATTAATTGAGGAGATAGGTAGCATGGTAGAAGAAGAGCTAATTTATGGAAAAACGTATTTTTCACTCAAATCTATTTATGACGATATGAAAGTAAAAGCTGCACGATACAATATTCCTGTTGTTAACAGAACACGTTTGAAGATTGCTATATTAGACCGGTTTAAATCTATTTTGGTTGAGGAAGTTGGATATCGTAATGAAGTAATATTTGTTTGCGCTAAATCTATGAAAGACATTGTTCAATCTTCTTTGATCGAAACGAATGATACATCTTTTGAATCCCACTTCCGACACGATCTCTTTCGATGACTATGCTAATAAATGTTTCTTGACATACATATCATCAGAATTCAAAAATACGCGTAATTTGCATATAACGTGGGACAGCTATTGGAAAATGTCAATTAAGTCGGACACAAGGGAAAATCGCGGGACCAGTGTAAGGATCAAAATTAATTCCATGACGAAAATACCTAAAAAATGGTCTGAGTTTCTCCGGAACTCGGATAATAAAAGTGATCTTTTCATATATCTTACGGCTGTTGCTTGTTTCAACGTGAAATTAAGGTACCAGAGTGATTTGTACATTACCCATGAAAACACTGTTCGACATGTTGGCTTGGGAGCAGAGATGTTTGATAACTGTGACCACGAAAAAGCAGACACTAAGATTATCCTACATATAATTCATGCTCTAAAGACAGGTTCAAAAACAGTTCTCGTGAAAAGCGTAGATTCCGATATAATTGTTATTCTTATATAACATTTCGAATATTTCCAACAGCTTAGTTTGAATTGTTCAATATATCTATATTATGGAACGGGAAGAAACAAAAGAAAATTAAATACTGGAAACCTTTACAACGCTTTGGGGTCGAACCTTAGCCGCGCCTTGCCTCTATTTACCACTCTAACAGGATGTGATTCCACATCATCGATAAGAGGAAGATCAAAAAAGGCCGCATTCAATGCAATGAAAAAAAGAGGAGAATCATTAATATTCGCAATGTGTGAGATTCTGACTAAACCATTTTCGAGTATTGAAATAAACTCTCCTTTGTTTAGTGAACTAGAATCCTTTTTTGTTCAAATTTACGGCGGGGAAACAGGAAGTTTAAACCAGCTAAGAAAGGAAATATTTTGCCACCGGAATAATAACCCAGAGACCATACCTCCAACGCAGGATGCTCTACTGCTACACTGCAAAAGGGCTGTGTATCAAGCGGGCATATGGATTTCTGCGAAAAGTCCTTTGATTCATGCTCCAGACCCTTCCGATTTTGGTTGGGTGAAAAATGCCGAGGGCAACCTTAGCCCAAAGTGGATGTCAATTCCACAAGTTAGTAAAGCCTGCGAGGAGCTAACCAAATGTAACTGCAAGAAGGGTTGTATTAATGCATGCAGTTGTAAAAAAAAGAATCTTCCCTGCACTTTATTATGCAAATGTATTTGTTTAAAATCATGATTTCATTATATTATAATTACTTATAGCTCTTATGTTGTGTTGATTTTTCTAAATTCATTTCTATTTATTTTTTTTATTTATTATTATTTTATTTAACGTTTGTATTTTTGATATTTTATTTATTCAAGAGTGTACCAGAATTAGTTACACTCAGAATTATATTAGATCTTGCACTAATAATATTTAACCTGTTCAAAATTTAATAAAGTGTAGAAAATGTATTTTTGCAATATTTTATGAGTTAGTTTTGAACTTATTTTTTATTGAAAATAAACTTGTTATATATATATATAAATTTTATTTTCTAAATATTAGGATGATATTTTATAAAAATATAGTTTATATATGATATATATAAAAATGTACCTTTGGGGGTGGTTTTGGGGTAGTTTTTCAGGGATGATCTCTGGGCCTTCATACTTTCTTTTTTTCTAACCTCCCAATATACCTATTTTCAATGCAGGCCAAACTTTAACACGCACGGTAACTCACACTATAGGATTCATACCTACTAGTGGGACAAAAGGAATCAAAACTTACCAACAATTTTAGAAAGCATTAAAGCTTATTTTTGTATTGAGGAATGTGTTTAAAGTGTAAATGTAACAAACCATTATCAACAGAGATATTATTCACCCTATACAGGGTGTCTCATTATAACTGACATCTTTTAAAGTACATCAGACTATTCCTTAAAAAGTTTTTAGAAATTAAAATAGTAAAACAGCTAAGTAGGTATTAGAAGAAATATCACTTCCTATATTTACTAAAAAAATTATCCCTGGCTGAGGTTACATTTGTTAAAGAAAAATTAAATTCAAGAGTGGCAACATAAAAAAACAAAACGAAATATTTTGCTACAGGACATATTTCAAACATTATCAAAATACTTAATTAATTTTTTTTTAAAGTAAATTGCTTTAATAATAATATAACGGTGGTTTAAAAATGTATTAACAGAAAATAGTGACATCAAACTAAGGTATATAACTTGTTCGAACAAAAATTATTTGAAGCTAATATTTAACCAACATTAGAATCTGAAGAGTTATCACTATCAGAAATATGACTAATTTAGTCATCAATATCCGGTGGTAAAAGCATGGATAAAGATTTACCAGATTTACTGTTACCAGTAATAAAGGGAGCTGAAGATAGAAGAAGCTTCTTGAAAACATCTTCATTACTTTTCTTTCGAGCTATTTTTCTAGCGAATCTTTCTCGATATTTTTAAAATCCTTGTTTCTACTTTCTGCAGCCTCTTCTGAGAGCTGGCCAACCGGAAGAAGAACGGAACAAATAATTTCTGCACCGTGAATTAAAATTAGGTGAACTGTCATATAATACCAAGGATATTTATCTATGAGTAATTGTGCTGTTTCCAGGCAATACATTGTTAACAAATCCGCATTAATGTTATGATAACTGGTAATTACTTCTAAAATAACACTTAACCTTAAGACATCTAAATCAAGACGAGTTATTGTAGAGGAAACTTCGGCATTCTCGAAAAAAACGTCTTGCCGTATTTCCGTCATTACAATTGTTGATCAATTATTAATCCTAATTCCTGTTTAAATTCTCGTTGATTTCTCTTTTTATTTTCAAAACTTGCCAATATTTTACTAGTAGTTTATATAAAAGGTGCAAAATATACTCAAAAAACCGGATACGAGAATGCAAGACTGGAATGGCAAAACGGTAAAAAGATTTTGAAATCATAAATTGAATGTTATTGCAATCCTTTTGTCCTGAAGAACAAACATTTTTGCGTATTTTTGTTATTTGTTAATGTATTTCTTATTTTACCATCAATCATGGCTAAAATTAAGATGTACTTAACATATACAGTTATGTCTCTAATTTAATTGTTGTTTCCTGAAGATTTACTATCTGATTTTCAATAGTTTTGATGTTTCTGTGGTTTCCCGAGTAAACTAAATCCGGATAGGGCGGCATTATCGCGGAGAAGACGGACAGGGATTTTCCAAAATAACTTGTTTTGGATCTTGGGGTCTGGGGATTCCAGATACTAGTTTTATAGGAACCAGCCATGTTACAAAAGCACTTCAATCAGTACTATAGCTATTTTCAATTTTTTGTTTATAATTTTGTTGTCGAGAGGTGCCATCAAAACCCCATTTGCATATTAAGAACAACTTCTTTAGTATTTTTTGATTAAATCTACCTAGAACTCTCTGTAATAACAATATTCTCTTGGTGGTGTGCTGAAGTAGGGATTGAAGTTCAACTTCTCATTTGGAACCAACTTTTATATTATTAGGGTAACATGGAAGCTTGGCTTGTTGCACAACGTTATATGAGAGAAATCTGACTTTGCCCTTTTCTCTAATTATATTATATTGATTACGAGATAAGTTCGCTTCCACCAAAACTGAAAGAGCCTCCTCTATTGGCCATTGTATCTTAGTATCTTATATATTCAGTCGCTCTCGCAGGGTTCTTAGAAATCTCTTGTATTAGTTTAAAGGCTTGCATATTACCAGATTTCCTAAGTTTCATTTGAAAACGGTTATGCGGCTCAAAAATGTGAGCCGCATAACAGGTAACCTCGACCGTATTCTCCTTGCGCAAATCAGCAGTCTTCTGACCCTTACTACTTTCGCAACTAACCGAAAAATTTGTCAAAGGGCGGTCAATTTTATATTGAGCTAAAGGGCGTGTATAGTTGGTAAATACAACTTTGGTATCTAGCCGGGTTTTATTGGTTTCAGCAAAAAATGACTAATATTTTGTTTTCAAGTCAAACAAATACATTTGAAATTTGGTATGAAACAATCGGAAACTTATTAGTTGGGCAATTCGTTAATTTTCTTATGTATTCGTTTAGATATGTGCATTGTCGGTTTTGTTTTTTTAAAGGACATTCTTTAATGTTTTGTCACAGATCTCTTCGACTAATTTCAAATAATCTGAAACAACACAAAAATTGATAGCAATTTTATTTGCATATTGCTGAAACAGTGTTTTACAAGTGTGCCGAAACACTTATCAACAATGACTGAAGAAAACCAACATGCCGATAAATTCCAATTTAATTAAAGTTTTTCATGAGCCGAAAATTATAGACGAATATTAATTATTTGTTTTAATAAATATAGGATTTTTTACATTTTAGTATGACGCATGAGGTAACAAAACAAGAATAAAAAAAATTAATAAAATAAGTTGCCCGAATGCCAATTTTAGTAATAGAGTTACGAAAATATCACTCTTCTGCGCCTCCTTAAATTACGGCATTATAATCAAAAAGTAGCAGCTAAGCGCAATACCACTTTAAATAAAAATGTTCTCGAAAAGAAACTAGTCCAAAATCAACTTTGAATACCGCAGAATTTGCTACTTTTTATCTAAAAGAAATCCTACGTCTAAATATTTTTTTTTATTTTTGCAGTACTTATGAAAACGCCTCTTTGAAACAACAATAAAATATAACAATAAAAATTATTTATACAATAATGATCTATTTACATGTCCATTATTTTGCATAATTATTATCAAACTAAATTCGATTATTACCGCACAAAGAGTAGACTGAATTTATCAATAATTATTGCACTTAAAAAATTCAAATAATATACGCATTCAACACGCTATTTTTGACAAGCTTCATAATTTGTTTTATCACACTGGCAATTCAAGGCTAAAGAAGTATCTATAACAATAAGATTATGGTGATTATTTTTGTCAGTAACCAAAATTTTGTCTTAGAGTTCTTGGTGAGTTTTACCTAACGTGGCCCCTCTGTGGGTTGACTTGATATGAAAAATGGTTTTACTATCAATCTAGACCCAAGGGAATAAGGTCTTCAGATATAAATATATGGTTAAAGGAAAATCCCTAATTTATAAATTGAAGCTGCCAAAAACATGACTTTTTAAGCAATGCCTATTGCCCAGAGTACTCACGGATTGGAGCCAGCAAACATATTCCGAAAAATTTCCAAACATTACCAGCGGCGGGCGAAACAAAAAATAGACGAATATTTTTACTTAAATATAAACATAACAATGTAGTACCAATCTGTTTGAATTTTAATGTATCACACATTAAGATTACAGGTACCAGTCTTCAGCAGAAATTATATAGTTTTGCTAATCTACATATATCTTTTCCGGCCAAGAACTTTTGATAAAGATGTGTGAAAGCGCATTTTTATCGATTTTAGTATCTACTCTCCGCATAATGGTGCTAGTGCATACTTTGCCAAAAATACCTATGGGTCTGCAGCCGGAAACTACCGGAGCCCCAATAGGTGACGCTAAGTGTAGTACTGTTCCGGTATGATTCACATTTCGTTTTCGATTTTGTCATATCGAGCCATCTGTTATTTCAGATCTCGCTGGGTACAAACCTGCCTGATGAGGGTAGAGGCCCAGAAATCATGACCGCAGGAGGGTATCCTGTGACATAAACGAAAGCAATTCTTCTTGTAGGCCGTTTTTTTGCACCTGCAGAAATTATATATTTTTGCTATTCTACATATATATATATATATATATATATATATATATATATATATATATATATATATATATATATATATATATATATATATATATATATATATATATATATATATATATTACTAGTAATTCGATACATTCCTTTGAAGATATGATAGCGGAGGAGGTAAGGAATAAATTTAACCCTAACATGCATTATAAAAAACTTTATCGTTTTTGAGATATTTAATTTTTTCTTTTTTTTTAACATAGATCTTAATGACTTAAAAGTTATATCCCAAAAAATCGACTATAATTTTTTTTAACATTTCAAATGTATTACTTTCCCAATACTGGGGCCTTATGTTTGGAGTAAAAAAATTTCTGGAATTATTTAGATCATAAGAAAATTTTAAATAAAAAGTCTTCAATTTTTTTTTTAGTAGGTATCTCAATTTCTTATCGGTTATTTTTATAAAACTCTCCAAGCAATATTTGTGCAAATTTTCTTTCTTCTTTTATTGCAATAGCTGTTTAATAAGGCACAAACGATACCAAAAGTACTTGATTTTATTTTTTAGATAAACAATAAAAAACGTACTTGAAAAACAAATTGCCTTGAAAAAAGTGTGGTCCTATTAAAAAACGGTCAATGAATCATATCCACACATTTACAGAAAACCTCCTTTGAAAACTAGTTTCCCTCACGATTAAAATTTGACTCATCCGTCCATAAAATGTCTGTTAAGAAACTTACATTTTCTACATCTGAATTTATCATAAAGCGGCAGAATTCTAATCTCCTTCTAGGATCACCTTCCTCCAAGCCCTGGACAGGGGTATAATGGTAAGGTTGGCGTCCAACTCCACGTATTGTTGACCAAACTTTCCATTATGATGCTCCTGTTTGCCTCGAGACTGTAGTAGTTGAAGTAGTTGGATCGTCTTCAAAATGCCTGAATATTTCTTCCTCATCATCTGGTTGATATACGAGGGCGCACCGACATAACTTCTTCTACATTTCACAGATCCAGTTTCAGCGATAATTCGGTATGTCCCAGCGAATACGCGGACGTTTGGTATGCGGCGGTTAGGGAAGCTACGTTCGTATTCTCGGCGAGCCTTGGCAGCATTTCCATCACAATATCCGTAGATAAAGATAATGTCTGCATATTCTGCGTTGGTGTACGCGGCCATAGCACTTAAACCACGATAAACACCACAACGATGAAAAATAAACTTCGTAACTTAACTATTTCGGACTACACTGTCACTGTCAAATTGCATAGCAAATAATAAAACTGATTGTTTATTGTTTCTCAAGCAAAGCCTACTTGTATTTGGAAAATAAAGATAATTCTTTATTTCGAACAACCCTAGTGCATTATTAAATGTTAACTTAAAAGAAACAAAATTGACAAAAATAAAAATTAAAAATTATCAATGATATATATATATATATATATATATATATATATATATATATATATATATATTAGTTGTTACGGACTAGTTTGAAAAAAGCACTTTAAACCAAGAAAAAGGAGAAAAAAGTAAAAAACCATTTAGTCTTCTTGGTTCTGGATTTTGTGCCGAGTTGAACGGTTTTTTGGATTGGATTTAAAATTGTTAGTCTGGAACAGCGTTACATAATATTCTAATTATCTCCAGTCATTGCCAATGAACAAAAAAAAATTTTGCTATCTAACAAATTAAATTAATAATCAATAATGTAATTGTAAATTGGCGCAATATATCTTAGTGATTAAACTTTACTCTTATTAATTAAATACGGGCCTCCCACGCTGTTTTTGACCTAGTCCAGATTACTGTCAATTCAGATTATACGTATAGATCAACTGTCGACATTATATAACATGCACATAATTAATTACGTTATAGTTTAGTATCTCTATTGCTTCTTTTCCCGCTTGGTTTTTGTCTAATAGATTTTTTTAGTCAACTTTCAGTTCTATCACTGCGCACCATTGCCGTCATAGCTAACCATGCCAGTTATCCCCACTTTGGGACTGAAGCCGAAACTTTTCTTGTTTTTTGGATTTTACCTACTACGATTCACGAGTTTTTCTTATAGCAATGGCGACTTACCTGCACTGAGGATTACTTATCTGCATTAGTTTATGCAGTTTTAAACCATGTTATCTAAAACTTAAGAATAAAGGATAATGGAATTCGTATAGCACCCTTTAAATCGTTCAATGTAGAGGATTGTAGTGGGAAGAGGGCAGGGAAATAAAACCACTATGGTAATTTATATCCCAGCGTTTCGTGGTCAATTACCACTTTCTCAAGAGCCTCTAATAAAGAAACAAAAATTGGATTGTCCACTAAGATTCCAAAATGTTTAAAGGATACCAACATTCAATGTAAGTTTTTCTTTTTACAATGTTAAAACGGTTAATAATTTGTTTACAAGATTGAAAGATAGATTGCCTGCTGAATATGAGTCAAACGTAATTTATGGAATTCCATGTTCCCAGTGCCGGAATACGTTTTACATAGGTCAGACGAGGCAGTATTTAAAAGATCGCCTACGACAACATACAAGCCTCTGTCGTAATCGTAATAAAACAGGGACAACTGTTCTCAGTCTGCATCATCGCAACACGGGTCATGAATTTGATTTTTCAAAGACAATAATTTTTGATACAGAACAAAATTATATATAGCGTAATATTGGAGAAATGCTATATATTATCCTGAATAATTCGATTAATTTTAGAACAGATACAAATAATTTAACTTCCTGTTACTCATCAATACTAAATAAATATAAAAATCATTTTCAGAGTGGTTTAAATCAATAATATAAAAATATTACCCTCGTCTGTCCTATTTTTTCACTACTTTTCTAGGTTTTTGTTGTATTTTAAATTTGTGACCCACTAGCTTAAATGTTTGGTGAAGTCCTTTTTTTTGGTTGAATTTATTTATTAGTTGACTTTGTATTGCTGTAATTCCACTATTTGCGATAAACCCCTAATTCTTCAATATCTAACTTCATATCGTTTCCTATGTCAGTCGGAAATAAAACATTGTTTATAAGAACAACCAAAAACGAAAAAAAGGCTTTATTTGCTTTTGCAATCATCTCATGAAGCTAGATAAATTTACATACACTAAAATGATTTATAAAGGCATCCAGACCGCGTGAGGTATTGGTAAGTTAAACATTTTTATCTATTCTTGTCTTGTGTTCAATATATTGTTGCTCGTCGTTTTTTAAATAGGGTTAAGTAAAATTTTTGACGTTTCAAGTTAGATAGGTTTATCACAGTACGACCAACTGTAATGTGTCTTCTTTTTCTTTATTATAGGCCCCTGAAAAAGTGGTAATTGACCACGAAACGTTGGAATATAAATTACCATATTGGTTTTATTTGTTAGCCTTCTTCCCATTATAATCCTTTACATTGAACTTAAGAATAAACCATATCATGTGCTTTAGCGTTTAATTGTGTCGTTCCAAACATCAAGTAATTTAAGTTTTACAATAGGGCATCTATGTTGTGTACTAGATTTGTTTAATTTTAACTCACTTTGGTAAGATTTATAAGCAATTTCCCTAACTTATGAATTTCTTTGTTTTAATTCAGAGTGGTCCTGAAGAAGAGAATAAGCATTTTTGAAAGCTAGATGATACAATAAAAAGAAGGTTAGTCGTGACTGACTAGTAATAGAAAAAAAACACCTTAAACCGGAATAAAAAAGGTAAAAACAATTTTATCTTCTTAGTTCTGGGTTTTGTATAGAGGAAGATGCAAAAAAGAGGAGACCTAGTGTTCGAAACTCATTATTGTATGGTCTAGCTTTCGATAAAGCTTTAGATAGTCCTTCTTCAGGACCTTTCCGAATTTAAAATAGAGAAATTTGTAAGTGTTGTTGAAAGTTTATAATATTAATCTTACCATATGAGTTGAAAGCAAACAAGTCCATCACACAACACAGATGCGACATTGTATAATTTGTTTAAAATATGAACAGCACAATGATAAACTAAGGCACATAATGTATTTATGATTAGAATGATAGACCATATGGTCAAAATCTGAATAAACTGTGCAACGAAGCAACTATCAGTGCTGGTAGTACGCTATTGCTGTAAGAAAAAGCAATGAGCTGTAGTGGGTTATCTTTTAAAAATCTTTACAAGTGCGATGTAGAGATGATGCGGCAAGATTTTGGTACCAACCCTACAAGGCGAAACAAAATGGTGCCTTGAAAAAAAACTAAATAGCAATTTATAAAAACATCTTTTTTAATTGAGTTTTAATATTGTACTTAAATAAAGTTTGACATAGAAATGGGCTGACGAGATTTAAGTAGAAATTCAATATGGAGAAACAAAATGGCTGCCTGATAAATGTTTGAAAAATATTTGTAAAAGACTATTTATTTAATTAAACGGTAAATCCGGGATTGATGACCGTACGTTAGAGGTGACCAATGGCCATAGTTCTCAATCTTGCTGAGCCACGGCGCGGCGCGCGCGCGCTGGCGCTGTAGTATAACGTTATAACGCTCGTCAACCAATCGTGTCTACGTTTTGTCACTGGTTAAGATCCGAAAAAACCAGGCTATTTCTAAATATTTTATGAATTATAGTTTTACGGGTTATTAAAGTATTTCATTTGTGTTAAGGTAAGTGCAATTTATTCATATGTATACAGGGTGGTCCAACAATGCGTTCCATTCCAAGTCCAACACCTCAGTTATTGTGGGAATTAGAAAAAAAACTGTTTACGAAAGTTTTAGGGACTGCTGAGAGCTACAACTTGAAAATGATAAGTTTACCACAAACCAAACTTACATTTTTTAAATGGAACACCCTGTATATTTTTTTATTTTCAGATTCCTCCCTTTTTGGCCAAGCACCTAATAAAGGGTTTGTAGGGTCTATACAGAATCAATCAATATGTATGGTCACTCTATTTTTTAACGCGTTAGCATAAATCATTTTAGCACGGTAAAAATTTCCAAATGTGGTCTTCTTTCTGGATGCAAATTTTCTTGATTAATTTAAATTGAACGCCCTATATATTATTATATTATCATTAATTACTTATTTGGCCATTTACTCAATATAGGGTTTGAGGAGTGGTCTGTACAGAGTCATTCAAGATTTATGGCCACTTTTCATTTTAGCATGGTAAAAACTTCCAAATGTGGTCTTCTTCTAACTGCGGTATTTTTCTTTAGTAACGGTATACAGGTCAAATAAAAATCCTGGATGCAAATTTTTTTTTAATTTTATTTTAGAAAAATGACCATCTAACAGCCCTATTACTGGATGACACAAATTAGATTTACAATATTAACAAATATCGGTGAAACGAGTTACACTAAAACACTATACAAAAAAAATACAAATAAGCACGAAAGCAATGTTCAGCAACAATTTTTCCTAACCAATCTCTTAAAAAGTCTCAAGTTATTAGCACATATATCAAGATTATCGTCTAGGAGACTCATCTGAGAAACATAATTATAAGTTCGTGTACATGTAATCAGAGGAGAATTTGAAAAATAGTTAGAATGAAACATTTTAGTATCAAAGAGTCGCCTATTGCGAAGTACATAAGAATTTGCGTTAAAGAAAATATAGCTTATACAATATTGAGAATCAACAAGATTATTAATGACTTTATATAAAAACAAAACATCAAAATATTTCCTTCGAGATTCTAGGGTTTGCAGCTTGTAAAATAATAAATTATCTACGTAAGGTGAAAAGTGTCTCTGTCTGTTAAAACGAAAATTTAGAGCCTTGATAAATTTTTTCTGTACACATTCAATCCTATTTATATATTTGTGGTATAATGGATTCCAAACTGTAGATGAGTACTCCAAAATAGGTCTGACTATGGCATTATACAAATTAATCAAAGACCGAATGTTATTAAAACCCTTAGTCATCCCCAATATGAAACCTAAATTTCTTTGTGCCCGTTAAACAATAGTTTCTATATGAGTCTCAAACAACAATTTGGAGTCCAAAATTACTCCCAAGTCTTTCACCGTATCAACAAATTTTAATTTGACATTATTCAAAAAAATATCCAAGGTGAAATCTAATTGAGCAACTTTTTTACAAAACAAACAAAATAGCATAACATTTATCGAGATTGACGTCCAGCCTATTCAAAGTACAAAAATCTCTGAAATTAGTTATATTCCTCTGCAGTTGAAGAATGTCATTTTGACTTTTAATAGTTGTAAATATTTTAAGATCGTCAGCATATAGATAATAACCAGAGTTAGTAAAACATTCCCCAATGTCGTTCAAAAATATACTAAAATTATTATATTTTCAGATTCCTCCCTTTTTGACCATTTACCCAATATAGGGTTTGTGGAGTTTATACAAAGTCGTTCAAGATTTATGGCCACTTTTAGAAAATATTAGAGGTGGACATCTCAATTTATTACGGCAAAATATTGAAAAATGTTTTTTTTTTCAACATCTATTTTTTTTAAACTTCAAAAAATACAAAATATAAAAAGATTTAATCCAAAAATTGCACAAATACAAATTATAGTATTACAATGATCTAATAATTAAAACTGGTGATTATTACGAAATGCTCCTGCTAAAAGATAAACACGAGAAGCGCTTTTGAAAGATTATGCAAAGGTTAGGACAGCTAAGGCTCAGCTAGGACAACTTAACAAGTGGTTTAAACTACTTGTTAAGTTGTTTACCCTAGAATAATTAAAATGTAAAAATAAAAAAATAATAACAATCAAAAAACAATACTAAATAACAAATCGTATAAAACAGCTACTTAGATGTTTGAAATGACCAACGTTTTGTTCAACACAAAATTGAAACGACACTTTCACAACATCTCTTAATTTATTAAAATTAATATTATTAAATATACTTCGAATTCTTTCCTTCATATTTTCTTTTGTAGTCGGAGGTGTTTGATAGACTAAATTTTTAACAAAGCACAAAAAAAATCCATATTTGTCAAGTCAGGCGGCCACGCAATCGGTTAAATATACTTCGAATTCTTTCCTTCATATTTTCTTTTGTAGTCGGAGGTGTTTGATAGACTAAATTTTTAACAAAGCACAAAAAAAATCCATTTTTGTCAAGTCAGGCGGCCACGCAATCGGTCCCCCTGTTCCTACCCAGCAATCTTGAAATTGTTCATTAAGAAATGCATGAATGTCAGCAGTATGGTGAACTAGGGCATCGTCATGCATAAACCATATTTGACCACGGATGTTAATAGGGATTTGCTACAATAGTGTTCTAAAATCTTATCTCAAAATCTGGAGATATAGTGAGTATTTTCAGTAGCGTAGTAATAAAAATTATGTCTATTGACATATCCATTTTTGTGGAATGTGGCTACGTCAATAAATACCACAAAGTTAGTAAATCTTGTCTCTCTCTGGATTCGTTGTTGTGCCCAGTGACAAAAATCTAGACGCCTGTGATAGTCATCCTCATACAATTTTTGAAGGAGTTGGGTGCAGCTGGTTTTTTTTTAGAATTCGTAGAACAGTGGTTTTACTTACATCTGTTTCCTAGGCAATTTTTCCTGCGCCAATATGTGGGTCTTCTATAAATTTTAAGTTTCCACTAACTCGTTCTCCTTATTTAATTAAAAACTTGGTTTTTAATAAAACCTCAAGCACCAACATTCCTTGACAATTCAAATTTGCATTTTTGACAAATTAATTTCATTTGGAAAAATAAGACCCACTAGATTTTTGTCACTGGGCACAACAACAAATTCAAAGAGAGCCAAGATTTGCTGACTCGTTTGTATTATTTACTGACGAAGCAAAATTCCAGAAAAATAGAAATGTTAAACATATATTTCATTATAACGCTACTGAAAAACCTTAATTTACTCGCACAACTAGTCAAAATTAGTCTCTTACGTCAAAGTGTACATCTAATATTTTCAAAAAATGGTAATAAACCCTCGAATAAACCTTGAACGACTCTGTATAGACCCCACAAACCGTAAATTGGGTGAATAGCCAAAAAGAATCTGATAATATATACAGGGCGTTCCGTTTAAATTAATCGAGAGAAAAAACCATATTTGGAAATTTTTACCATGCTATACCATGACTCGTTTGTATTATTTACTGACGAAGCAAAATTCCAGAAAAATAGAAATGTTAAACATATATTTCATTATAACGCTACTGAAAAACCTTAATTTACTCGCACAACTAGTCAAAATTAGTCTCTTAACGTCAAAATGTACATCTAATATTTTCAAAAAATGGTAATAAACCCTCGAATAAACCTTGAACGACTCTGTATAGACCCCACAAACCGTAAATTGGGTGAATAGCCAAAAAGAATCTGATAATATATACAGGGCGTTCCGTTTAAATTAATCGAGAGAAAAAACCATATTTGGAAATTTTTACCATGCTAAAATGATTTATGCGTTAAAAAAATACAGTGACCATACATATTGATTGACTCTGTATAGACCCCACAAACCCTTTATTAGGTGCATGGCCAAAAAGGGGGGAATCTAAAAATAAAACAATATACAGGGTGTTCCATTTAAAAAAATGTAAGTTGGGTTTGTTGCAAATTTAGCCTCAACCCTGTATAATCAAAAATAATTTTAGGTTGTAGCTTTTAGCAGTCCCTACGACTTTCGTATAATTTTTTTTTCTCATTTTCATAATATCCGAGATATCGGGCTATAAACATATATATATATATATATATATATATATATATATATATATATATATATATATATATATATATATATATATATATATATATATATATATATATATATATATATATATATATATATATATATATATATATATATATATATATATATATATATATATATATATATATATATATATATATATAAAAATATCAGTGTTACAAAACTATTTTTCTCAATTTACTTCAAATTATGTACCAATATCAAGGATGACGTACACAATACGCTGAAACAAAATGGCTCTATATAGTGGTGTAAAAAAATGTTTATTCAATTGACTTCAAATTTTCAAAAGCCAGTGTTTCATAGCTATTTACTGGTAAAATTATAATGCTAACCCAATATGGCAGAACAAAATCGCAACTTATGAAAAGGTTTAAAAAAGTAGTATCAGCCCTTATCTATAGTGATACCAGGTTCGCATTTATTAAATAAATACTTTTTTTATATAATTCACTAACGGTTCATATCTAATATGACAATATAAATTATACGCATCTACCTGTTTTTGTTTCACGCACTTGTAGAAAACTATACTGAACGCTTTGACTTCGACTTCGACAGAAGATTTTCATTTATCTTATGCCAAAATGCACCCAAAAACTACTGCATTTTGGTTTAGTATTCAATGGCTTTCCAGCTGCAGTGAAATAAGGTAAGTGCTCAATGTAGTTCGGGTAATAATCTCTAATTTAGTTATTTCTCTTGTCTAATATGTTGGGAGCCACGCATTTATATTTCCCTTGTTGATATTAATTTGTGGTCGCGCATTAAAAATACAGTCCACCTGCTTTCTCTCCAAACCCAGAGCCAAGTTGAACACCCTGAACACTTAACAATACATTTCTTTCATTAAAAGAAATGCGAGATAATACCCTTATATACAAAATGCGTTATCTTTCACATTCCTCGATAAAATAAAGGATTCATTATGAGAAAACTTTTGGGTACTATATATTCCTTTTGTTTTCAATAGCAAAAGATAACAGAATTTATTTCCAAAGACTATATGTGGAATTAATTAAGGTCTTAGTTCACTATCTCTCAAAAAAGGAAGAATTCATAGCAAAGGAAAGATCGAGTAAAGCCAATTTACCGATTTTTTTTTTTCATGTTCATATCTAAACAACTTACTCAAATGTTTCCATTTTTAATACTCATAACACACTTTATTAACAAGTTTTCTGTTAAACTAATTGAATGATGACTAAACCGGTGGTTTACCGAATAGTATGTGGAATGTATATTATAGAGATAGTTTCGCCAAAATGTGTGATTGTGGTAGTCGAGCGCTTTATCAAAATCCACAAAGCACGAGGGAAAAAAGAATAATGCTAAACAAAACCCAAGTACACCCAAAAATTCTCTATATGCAAAATATGTGTGTAATAAGAAAATGTTACATCATACCTCCTGAACTGACTTAAATGATATTTATATTTTTTTCGTAATTAAACACTCAACTCTACTTAATAATACATTATAATTTTAATCTTCAATCTCACTGCTTAATGTGCTTCCTTATTATGGGTCTTAATACATTTTTAGACACGAAATAATTATGTTTCAATTCTTGTCAAGTTACAAATATGAAGTTTTCAGGAATTTATTAATTATGTAAACTGTTCTGTTATTTTACCAGAACTATATCCACTATAAAGAAATTCGCTTTCTTCAGATCGAAACTACTATTGCAGTTAAA
Organism: Kuschelorhynchus macadamiae; assembly: GCA_030620095.1. Classification (NCBI taxonomy): domain Eukaryota; kingdom Metazoa; phylum Arthropoda; class Insecta; order Coleoptera; family Curculionidae; genus Kuschelorhynchus; species Kuschelorhynchus macadamiae. Next base: position 227,892 of record JAUTXW010003480.1, read on the forward strand.
TCGATTACAAATTTACTGTAAGAGCATAATATTTAAAACGCATACTTTTTTATTATCTGAAAATTATTTAAATTCATCAAAGGTTTTTCGCAACAACTCATATATTAGCAACCTAGAAGGTTTTGAATTAAAAAAATTATTTGGAGTATTTGGAAAAATTCGAATAGTGCAATTATTAAACAACTTCACTTCATTCATTTTGTTTTCTTTCTATCAACGCAATTTCCTGGTAATATTACCTCAAGTAATTAAATACTTAATGATACAGTGAGAGTGATTAGCTTCAGACTTAATAACAGAATGAAAGCGACTCAATTTTTTGATCTTATATCAGGATTATGAAGCATCTAGTCTTAAAAGTTCGACGTAATCAACCAAAAAGTAATGAAGTAACTAGCCAAATACCATTTCCCGAGGTTAATTGCCACATAATAGCATATCCGATCTGCGTCAATCTATTAATAACGGACACTCTGACGATTAAGCATTATACAACTATTTAATGGTTCTTTTGACGGCGAAAGAAAGGAGCCATAATTTAGTGCGAAACTAGTTTTGGACATTATACATGAGATGGGCCGTATAAAAGGCAAAAGCATCTCCAAATTACCACCTCAGAGCCGTAGTTAGTTAATTTCGATACTCATAGCTTAATTTCATTAGAACACTATATTTAGATATAATTAAAACTGGCCATTTACCTCAAAGCTTTTAAAACTTGAGATACAAAATGTAAATTTATTTTGAGTAAAGTATTATCTCATCTTACAAAATTAAATATAACGTTCACTCGTGAAGTGTCCTCGGCACAGTTAAAGTTAGCCACTGTCATAACCTTTTGCAAAAAGGGAGATAAAAGTAATTATTGAAAACTTAAAGGGCTGTGTACATGTGCAGAAGTATTGAAACGTTAAGTCGGTCTGTATAAGATGTATAATATCCAATACAATAAACCTAAAAAAATATAAAAATAAAAAATTAGTATAAGGAATAGTAAAGTTTGGCCCAACTTAGTTCCTCACATAGGCATAGGACACATATACCCTTTCTTTTCAAACATTTTTATCAGGCACCATTTTGTTCTACCATATTGGATTCGTACTAATATTTTACCAATTTCTACCTTTGCGCCACACTTGACTTAAGCATTTGTAAAGCCGTTTCGTTCCGTCATGTCAATTGGTACCAAAATTCTCCCAGTTTATCTCTATATCAGAGCTAATTTTTTTTAATTTCAAGTCAATTGAATAAACAAAACATTTTAGTTGGCCGCATTTTTGTTCCACCATTTTAAATTAGCACCACAATTTTACTAGTTTATATCAATCAATCAAATAAATCAATCTAATAAATAGTTTTAATGCTGATTTTTTAAATAATTTATTTGGTCATCATTTCGTTTTGCCACCTTGGATTTGCACCAAAATAATACCAATGCATTGTTATGTGTTTTCATGCAAAATTTGAGGAAAATTGAAAAAATAATTTTTTTAGTAATACTCTTTTAACGTTCCGCTAAGCCGCAATTTTGTTCCGCCATATTAGATTTTTACCCAAATGTTACCAGGTCATCCTGAAATAACCCTTGAAGTTTATATAAAATTTAACTTCGATCGGCAAAGTAGTTATTTAGCAGCCATACCATGAACTGAAAGATAGACAGACAGAAAGAATTGAAAACATATGTTTTTTTGCATCCAGGGACATTAAAACGTCAAGATCTATGAAAACTTGAGTGTTTTTGTTTCGCCATCTAGAATTCGTACTAAAATTTTACCAGTTTATTTCTAAATAATACTCGATGTTTATACAAAATTTGAGGTAACTTGGAGAAGTAGTTTTTTATGGTTTTTGGTGTGTACAGTGATACGAGATTCAAATTTACTATTTATTTTAATTTTGGCAAAACTACCATTTGTTCTGCTGATTTTCTATAAATAAATACATGTGGCGCCTTATATATAATATAAGTAGCGAGATTCTAGTAATACTTTATATTCAGTGGACCAGTAACTACATGTTTCCACTATTAGGGATGTCTAAAATTGTAGCCTAGGTTTAGGCCTCGAAAACTTTAAAGCTCTAATTTGCAATAAAACTTTGTATATATATATATATATATATATATATATATATATATATATATATATATATATATATATATATATATATATATAATACATTCATATATTTTTGTGAAAGTTTAAAGTCGACTTTACAAGGTCAAATTTTCAAAATGCAATAACATTATTTTTTGCATTTTATCACTTTTTTCAACTCGGTTTTATTTACTTCATAAGTATGCAACTAGTTTTATACTTGGGCTAACTTATAAATACCCGCAGGGAGTAGTTACAAAAATCTAGAACTTAACAGTTATAGGAAACTATGCTCTCGTAAATCCGTATACATAATTTTGTATTATATAATTATGTTTTATAACACTGACCAAATAAAACAGTCTCTTTTTGGTTAGCCCAGGTTAGGCCTTTTTTGGCACTGTCGTAAAACGAGTTCTATCACACATTTTGTGTCTTTACCCTATGCGGAAATCAAGACGCAAGTGTCTAAGTTGGCATATGCAAAGACTGGACAATTAATTTTTGTAAATATCAAAATTACAATAAGCAAAACATAACTGGCAAACTAACAATTTTAATTATTATCATAGCCGTTTAATCTCTTCTAACTCTTAAACCTTTATAGTGAATAAAGGGGTAGATGTTGACTAGAAATTAATAATTTGCACATATAAAATTTGTGAATGTTGACTAGAAGGTCATAATAATTAATTTTAAATTCTGGTATTGCCACACGATATATGTCATATTTAAAGTAAAAAGGATATGGGTAAAAATCTATTACGACGTTTGAACCAGACAAACATATATTGATACATACAAACAAAAACAGAGGGGTGATGGTAATAAAAGAGTAGTACGAACATAATATACATTTTAGTTTTTTAAAGGGCGATCATTTTTTGTTTTGCTTAAAGGAGGTCACAACCTTTGATGCGGCCCTAACCATAAAAACTCTTAAATAGCGAAGAAGTAACAATACAAGACGATGCAAAAACAATGCCTTAGAAAATTTGGTACAATATAGTAAAATGCTTGAAATACTGTATAATTTTAAGCCAATATTTATTTAAATCAGAAAAAGAATAGAAACAGCACCAAGTACAAAAGGTACCTCGTCATTATTAGAAACTTAAAGCAGAGAAGTGAGCTGTTTATAAATATCAGCTCTCAGCGATACGCAGAAAGAAGATTCTTGAGTATTTCGTTCTGATACACTTTTCCTACACAGTTCATACTAGTACATTTTTGGTACTTTTTATACACTAACTGCACTTTTTCAGGATAAATTTCAACTTTTACATACAGAAAGTCTTATTTGTTGAACACAATATTAAAAAAGCCTATGTACAATTTTTAGCAGCGTAATTTTTCTTAATGTTTGATTTCAAACTTGACCTGTTCGGCATGTCCGTCCAACTTCTTCAATTTGATTTCACGGTCCTTTTCTCCCCAGGCATATTCCTGTTTAATGGTATGACCATCTCTCTTCTCAGCCCTTTCCTTCTTGTCGTGAGTGTGAGGGTCTTCAACTCCATATTTGAACTCATACTTAGGGTAAGCGTAGTAGTCAAATGTCTTGTACTCAACAGCGTAAGCGCACACCAGAACGAAGGCGAAGAGAATCAACGTTTTTAACATCTTCATTGAACTACCTAGAACTGTAAATAAACACCTTTTGGAAGCTTGCTTTTATAGTACTTACAGATATAGGCATGCACCCATATAGAAGGTGAATAAATTTAATGCTATAGCGATATTTTGGGTCTAAAAATTCAAATTAACATTAATTTAATTTGCAACGTATTCGAGAGTAAAAGTCATAGTAAGACGGTGTCATGAAAATAGTTCACTCTCTATTTTATAATTGTGCAAAATTTACATTATTAAAAGCCAAAATCCGAGATTGCTGTGTGCAGTGGCTAATTAGTACATATGTGCTATATAAATAGAGAAATATATTTATCTTATTTTTCAGAAAATATGGCAAAGTCTTTATTATCACTATATACATACTGATATACTGATTTCGAAAAAAAAATTGTTAGATGAAACTTGTTAACAATATACAGAGTATCTAATTTTCAAGGCCATATAACCTTAACTGGAAAATTTAAAGACAAATGTTTCTTTTTTTTATTTAATTTATTTTTGCTTTAATTTACACATGGTGTTGCATTTTTAAATAGAACACCCTATGTAGTGCATTTAAAACCGAGTTCAATATGTATTAATATGGGTCGTTTCGGATTTATGAGCATTTTTCTTTTTATGTTCATGTTAGCAAAATTATTTAATACATAATTACGTTTATACGACATCAAAGAAACTCTTATTAGCTTTAAGTGAAACGCCCTGTATAGTAAACCGTTTTCGGTCTCTCTCTAACACACTGTCTTCTATGGTATGGTTTTCTTCTCGTGTGTATTTAAAGATAAAGATATTAAAACCATATTTATCACTAGCAAGAAAAAACCCTAGAAATAGACGCAATATAATATGCGTAGTATTTTATTTAAAAAATTCAACTTAGTTTTAACTTGACTTTATTCTCAATTCTCTATAATCAGTATACAATTAAATAGATCTCTGAAAACCCCAAAATTTTTGTATTTAGCATTTTTTGTTTTAGTTCTCTTACAACTATTATAAATTCAATTAATTATGTTTTTCTTACTTTCTAAAGAAGCAGAATCTATTGCGATGAAAGAAAAAACTTTTCCCACTTTTCCTTTACTAGTTTACGCAGTTATTTTCAGAAACAAATATATAATTTCTATATGAAAACCCAGATTTGTTGTGAAAGAAGAACTTTTAAAAATTTACTCAATTTCCTCATATATTTTCTATTTTTGTTAGTTTCTTACTTAATAATTGTTTAATTTAATTCTTAAGTTCTTATATATTTGAAGTTTTGCTTTCTTTGCATTTTTACAGCTATTAACTTTTTAAATTTATTCTTAAAATTTTATTACTTTAGAAAAGAAGAAAGAATTAGAAAAGCTCCGGGTAATCACCACTTGTGCCAAGGAAATGGTTACATTACTAATATTTTTTTGCTCAGAGGGTAATTTAAGATAACTTGACACTTGGCTTAAAAGCCTTCTCATCTGACATTTATTAATTTTTATTTTTTAATGAATTTATCTCTTTATTTCTTTTATTCCCCTCATAATAAAACAAAAAATTCCAATTCCGTAGGTCTGTCGGTCTGAATGTGCGCGGCACAGCTCAAAAAGTATTTAGATTAACTTCAAATTTGGCTCAAAAATCAAGGGTCATAAGAAAATGTAATCTATACATTTTGGTGAAAATTCAATATGGAGGAAAAAAATGGCGGATTAGTAAAATGTTAAAAAAATGATTACTAAATAACTTTTAATCCAATTTAAGTGAAAATTTTGCACAAGAATCAAGCATTGCGTGGAAATAAACTGGTAAACTGTTGATACGAATCCAAGATGGCGAAACAAAATTACGACCTGGTGAAATGTTAAAAAATGTATCACTAAAAGACTAACTATACAAATTACCTCAAATTTTGCAGAAAAGTATTATACAGAAATGAACTGGAAACATTTTAGATCCAAAATGGCGGCTTAATAAAATATTTAAAGAATCCGCCTAAAAAAAACTATTTATTAAATTAATTTGAAAATTTGCACAAGTGTTAACTGTGATATAGAGATAGATAGTTAAATTGTGTACGAATTCAAAACGGCGGAACAAAATGCGACCAAATGAAATTTTTTAAAAAAGTTTCTTAATCAGTTGACTTCAAAATTTTTCCCAAAAATTAAATGTAATATAGGAATAAAGTACTACGAATTTAACATGTCGAGACAAAACGACTGTCTTAAAAAAATCAGAGTAAAAACTACTTATTCAATTTATTTAAATTATGTCTAAAAATCACGTGTGATAAGCATAGGTAGAAACCGGTAAAATATTGGTACGAACTTTAAAATCGGTGAATTGGTCGAACAAAATGTTGCCCAGTAAAAATATTTGCAAAGATAGTATATAAGTGTTACTAAATCACTATCTGTAGAACTAAATTGGGTCACACTCCACTATTCATAATAAAAAGAAAGACTCATAACCAGGGAAGTTCCGGCTAAAGGGAAATTGCCAATTTTTTTAATTTAAGTAAATTTTGGCCTTTTATTTTATTTAATAAAATATAGAATCATTCTAAGGAAAGACCTTTCCGATTTTTTAAAAATGTTGTTTGTAATTTAAAAACATTTTTAAGGGTAATTAGAAGAGTGTCAGAGAAGCTTATAATAATAGTAATTGACAGGACGCACATATGGGGGAGGATGGGGAATATTTTATTCTGCTCACAAAATCTTATTTTATAAAAATCCATTATATATAATATATCTGAGAGACCTGGTTTAGCAATTGCAGAAAAGAAAAACATCAAGTTGTTTAGTACAGCGAAAAAGCTACGAATACATGTGTTTCGTCAAACAAACAGACATCATCAGAAACACGTGTAATTGTAGCTTTTTCACTATATTAAAACACTTAAATTGAAATAATTTTATTGAAAGCCAAATAAGGGTTAGAAAATAAAATATGAATTATACTACGAGAGTAATATTTTCTCTTCGGTGCGTCCCTGGTAATTGCAAGTGTAATAACAAAACTCTGTTAAACTGTGAACCAAAACTATTTATAGAGTGCAAAATTGATCACAGTGTCTCTATTGGAACAAATACCTTTTCAATAAGCCTTAACATTCCAAAATCATGCAGGGATTTATAATTGCATGAATAAGAGCCAAAATCGAGGTTAATTACAGTAATCACTTACGCATGATCCGAACAATACCGTCATAAACCCGATCATATTTTTTACGAAATCCAAGAGGCGATCCGGTCCGTTCTCGAATATGTATCCGAATTCGTCCTATTTTAAATTCCTATATGGAAAGTTAAATTTAAACAATTTCTTTCTCGAATTATGATATATATCATATATAATATCAAAATGATATATTATATCATTAATCCTAGTTATAAATGTGTTAAATAATATACAATATTTTCCAAAAAAATACTCGTATGATTTTTATTTCTTGCGCGGGTACGATCAGAAAATAATTATGCGAATCATAATATCCAATTTACAAAATAAACTTATCAACTTATGAAGTGGATCGTGATATTGTTTTGTCTAACTTAATGTTACATACGGGTTGGAAAACTAGCCCCTTTTTGTATACCTACTTTTTCTTGAGTGTGCTGAGAAATTTACATGGTGATTTTTCTAAGCGCTTTATTCCATTTTATAGCCTCAAGTGTGATCTATATTACGTTTTATTTTTATATTTTTAGTCTTGTATATTCTAAATAAATTAATTGGAAATATGTACACCTTTAAAACTAGTCTGACGTACGCAAAAAACACGCGTTACCCCAGATCTAGCAAAACTAGAAGACGTTCTAAACTTTTTTTTCGGAAAAATTAAATACGATTCCAAATTTGGTTATAACAAACTTCACAGTTATCATGCCTATAAATGTCAAGATATTTTATTAATTTTGGTGTTATACCTTTCAAAAAGTTGTGCTACGTAAAGGGAAGTTAATCTCAAAAAAATCACCCTCCCAGATTTTTTCAGATATTTCCGTTTTAGGGTCCCTAGATGCCGAAAATGTTTTCTCAATTCCGTCGGTCTATAGGTCTATCTGCCTGTCCGTTAGCGGCATAGCTAAAAAACTACTTACCAGACTGATAAATGTTACTCAGTAATTAAGGGTCATATGGGGATGACCAGGTAACATTCTGGTAAAATTCTATTTTGGCAAAACTAAATGGAGGCTTAACAAAATGTTAAAAAAAATATTATTAAAAACTACTTATCGAATTTACTTCAAATTTTGCACAAAAACCATGTATTAAGTAGGAACAAGTGCTAAAATTTTGGTACGAATCGAAGAAGGCGGGTTAATAAAATATTTTAAAACTGACCCTGATAAAGCTACCTAATGGACAGATTTCAAATTATGTGCCATAACTATGATGAATTACTAAAACTGTGGTACTAATTCAAGATGGCGAAACAAAATGGCGGCCAAATAAATTTTTTATAATCGAGAAAAAATCACCCTCTCAAGTTTTACATGTATTCACGTTTTAGCGTCCCTACATGCCAAAAAATATGGTTTATCAATTTCGTCAGTCCATCTGTCGGTTCGTCTGTGTATCTGTCAGTTCGCGACAAAGCTTAAAAACTACTTATCAAAATCGACTTTTAAAATTTGACAATGTGATATAGAGTACGAATTGAAGATAGCGGAACAAAATGTCGGCCAAATATTTTTTTATGAAATCAACGTAAAAAGAATCTTATTTAATTGACTTTAAATATTAGAGATAAACTGGTACGAATTCAACATGACGTAACAAAATGGCAATGTAAAAACTACTTACTGAATTTATTTTAAATTATGCCCAAAATTCAAGTGTGCCATAGCTAGAAACTGGTAAAATATTTTTTTAATTAATTAAGTGGTAAAATTTTGGTGCGAATCCCAGATGGCGGAACATAACGGCGATTTAATAAAATATTTAAAAATTGAGTGATTTAGTGTGCTATGGAAGTGTACTAAATTTTATTTATTATTATTATTTTTTTGACCGTTTCGAAGAAAAAGAGGTGTATTAAAGAAGCGCACTCTATAAAAATAAGCCATTAAGGAAAATTAAAAATATTTGAAAGATTTTAAAAAATATAAAATTGTTGTTAAACTAAATTTAACGTACTAGTATTTAGTTTCTTTTTTAATTCTATATTTTTGTTACAATTTTGTACCAGTTTATTTGTATTTCCATCTCTATCATCTTCCTCAAAAATGCGTTTTTAAATGGAAAAATTTTCCGGGAAAATTAAAAATATTTGAAAGATTTTAAAAAATATAAAATTGTTGTTAAACTAAATTTAACGTACTAGTATTTAGTTTCTTTTTTAATTCTATATTTTTGTTACAATTTTGTGCCAGTTTATTTGTATTTCCATCTCTATCATCTTCCTAAAAAATGCGTTTTTAACATTCATGATCATTAAATAATTTTACAGACCCGGTCCCAAAAGAGATTTTAAACGTTTTATTTATTCTTGAACAATAACACGAGCCTTGTGACAAGAAAAATTCATGTTTCTATATACCTTAACAGAACTACAAACCATCTAAAATATGTTCCTGAAATGGTTCACCTCCAATAGTAGGAAACAATATAGCCCGTTCCTTGGAAGGATTTTGTTGTTGCGATAATACTGATAAACAGGTTTTTTTTGTGTGTTGCTGGCTAATTTCTTGGGACAAAATAGCACACTGTGGTCGATGAGGAGCTAAAATTGTGAAAATTCGGATGAACAGGAATCTATGACACGCAGCTTTTTCGTTTCGGCTTCATGTAAGAAGTTCCCTAGTACAGCCTTGGCCAACGGCTGGCCGCGCCAAGAGTTCGTTCCCTTGCGAGCAATGTATTTTAGAGATGAACGCTCAAATATGGGAAATGCAGCAACGATACGTATATTAAGGATTTTTAAGTAAATACTTGGTAATTTTGTTCGTACTTACTGCAGTTAATGTTTCTATGTCTCGATAAAGGATTTCTTATGCACCTTTGGTATTGATTTTGGCTCAAACTATAATAAAATACTAATTTTATACGGTTCTTATCACACGATACTGTTTTGTATTTGGGGTCAGAACCGAACTCACTTTATCACTGGACATTATGGTCGAAACCGAAAAGGTTAGTGTTTGCGAAAACAGTGATGGTTGTTAAGATTTGATGCACCTAAAAAACTATTTTTTAATTTTTTTCATTTCATGGAAAAATAATAATTAATGTTGTTCCTAGAAAAAAACATATTGCGCCCGGGATACAGATTACTTATAATAAAAAACTATTCTTGGATTCTTGGCCACTGCTTATAAACAGTGCCTTCACATACTCCCTTCCTTTCGGGTAAATCTATTAAATAGAACGGGCATATGTGCACTCATAGGCCTTTATAGCATCACATTTCTCATTACCTAAAGAACAATATTTTTAATGTTTTCAATTTCACCCTAAATACTAGGTAAATGTTTGAGGACTAAAACATTGTATTTTAATGTCTGCATAGCTCATCATTAGTCATGATACACTTGACAACACATTAAGCAATATGCCGTACTGTATAGTACTGCTGGTACATTAAAAAATGTAACTACAACTACTGAGTTGATAGAATGTATTAATTGCAGTAGTTTCTGAAAACATCTATTACCCTTTAAGTATTGAAACCACTTTAAAATGTATTGGAAGATAGTATAGTGACGACTTCGGATCATCCGCCACTTATATCGGCATCATCGCGCGAACAATCCAAAGTGAACCGTAAATTACCTGGCAGTGTTTTGTCACGGGAACAATTGGTCTCACACCTAGCCGCCTTTGATCTTAGCCGACACATAAATCTAGCCACTTTCCTAATGAAAGGTTGCTGTGACGTCAGACGAGGCCCTCTTAATCGACCGCCCGCGATCCTATAAGTGATCCTTGATTTATCGATATTCACTGGCCGAATTGACCATTAGTCATTAGTTTTCAAATGTGCGAAATAGCCGTTATGGGTCTCTAATTATTTTAATTTATAACCTTTTTCGAGAGAAGGAAGCCTCACATTAAAAAATCGTACTGATTTGTTAAAATAATTGGAACTATACATCCTCTAATTTAAGCGTTGACCGTTGCTCTCTTAGTTTAGCACAACCACTAACGAATATCAACAGTAATATAATAAGTGCAATGCAAATTATTGTTAATTTTTAGAAAATTTGTTCGAATGTACATCGCACAAACTGTATTTTATGAAAGAATTTAATGAATTAAAAATTCACATTTTTGGCGTACCCTCGTAGGTATAAAATTTCAGTGTCAAAAAATATCAAAGAAATTGTAAAATTCAGTATCCCTAGCTTGGTTATCATGTGACAGAAAGAAACATTCTTGGCAATAAGAACATCAACACTATTCAATGCTTTTTTTTTATATCTCATATGAAAAGTTGCGATTTGGAGTAAGAAGGACTATCAAAACATTAAAACCCAAGAAACACCTACAGTTTGGAGACAATTTCAAGGCTTCCTTGCTGAAAAACAGTGCAAGGGCATGATTACTTCAAAAGAGAAGTTCTTTTGAATTATACAAAACTGGGTTAACATGAGAAAAAATATGCGTCGTTCCACAAAGAGAATCTGGTCAAAACTATATAGAACCTTAAAACTAATGTGGCTTAAGAAAAAATTAATTGGGGTATTGGTGTAGCTATTGAGGATCCCTTTACTGATATTACATAAGATGATAATAATGCTTAAAATGCTTTGCGATGTAGTTTACAAATTGATTTGAGTAAAAGAAACCTTATTTTTTCAGCGTTAACGTACCAATGACAAATTCATGCAAGGAATACACTCCGATAACCCTAATCATTTCACTAGTACGATTATTCGATAATCGTACTAGTGCACGACTATAACGTAACCTTGTGGATGTGGAGTGGGCGTACTTACCCTCACTCTCACAAGCTATCCACAGTTTGTAAAAACCCCTTATGGGTCCATTCGTTGAGCGTCAGGCCCACAACATCTTTGTTACTACTACTTCTACTAATACTATTTAGACTTAATTTTATTTCTATAAAAACTACAATAAAATCTACAATGTTTTTTTTAGATTATCTAATTCACAATAGCAATTAACAACGAATCGAAAAATTATGATGGAAAACCAATGTTTTTAAATATTATCACTCTGTATTTTTAAACAACAATCGATAGTTTGGACAAATCAAAAAGTTATCGTGTTTGATTTTTTAATTTCATTTTCGATTTGTTCACAAAAAAATTACCACTTTATATATTTTTAAATAAACCTTTAACTCACACTTATAAAAAGATCCCTTTTCCTGATTTTAAAAATGTGAACATGTCCATATTAATTTTTTGGATTTCCGAAATACCCGTGTTTTAATATTTCAATTTTATCTGCATTTTTTGTAATGAAACCCCATCAGCTCTATAACCAGCAAGCCAATGCATAAATTGATTTTCCTATTATAACTTATGAAATTGGCATAAAAAACACTGTTCATTTGGCTAGAAAGTGCCTTGTCTAACACGCGTTGAGAAGTATTTTTCTATTTCTATTCTTGTTCCATAAAACCTATAAAATAAAACTAAGATATAGAATCCACCTAGAACTTTATCTTTTTGAGATACTTAAAGAGTAATTTACTTAATGTCCATAAAAAAATCAATATGTTATATCTGTCGACTGCTATGAATATGTCAAGCTGTACTCAGCAATTTAATATTTCCGATTTTTTCATGGTCGTCTGTTATAGATAACCACCTTACCAAGACGTGAGGGTGAGTTGATGACGAACCGGAGAGAATCGGGTGCGTGATCTTTGGAAAATATCATTATAATCCACATTTTTTGGGGAAATAATTTTTTCATATATATTTGATGTTTTATAATAAAATTTGGATGAGGATACTAGGTGGTGAAAATAATCTATCATCTCGATTTTTTATGAGCTATTTTTTTATCACGTGACATTCTACTGGGGGCATTTAGACATAAAGACCTATACAGAGTGTTTGGTAAGTATATGACATACGCTCAGGAGCGTATAGGAGAGAACAAAATAACCCTAGTTTATTAAAAAAAGTGCCCAGTGCCCCTTAACCGAGATACAGGAACCCAGAAGGGTACTCAACGGTATACCTTTTCGGCTCTTACTTTTGAATCGACTTGTATAGTTTAATGAAATTTTAATATTTTATATAGACCATGAAGCCTCATAAAACTATACTACAAAACATAGTGTCGGACTGAACTACTTTGGCCTGATGAGATATTCTTTGTAGGAACCGGAAAATCTGAATTAAAAAAAAAGGTTTTACTGGCACAAGAAAATGAGACAATACTAGCTTTTATGTAAGAAAAATACATTCTTATTAATTTTCTATTACAAATTATTCATATATCTTATTGAGTGAGCCTGAAATCAAAAATGAGCAAGGTGGGATTTTTCTCGCTATCACACCTATCTAGTGCCCAGACCGACATTGAGAGTAGATCTTTTACATCGTCAGGGGAAGTCAGAAAAGAAATTGTCACCATACTCATTAGGCTTAAATTTTTACAGAGCTGATAACCGATTATTCAAATACTTTGGTCATTACTCTTTAAAAAAGTAATCTATATTTGTTTCGATGACATTAGTCAATTTCGAAATAATCAAAAGAACTTTTGAACAGGTAAAATGTCAAATCAAATTATGAAAAATGCTAAAAGTAGGTAATCTTTCTAATCCATTTTAAGTTGTTGCCACGTCGTGATGGAAGAGCAAGGAACTCTCAGTTAGAGGAAGAAAGTGTAGATAAGATTGTTGAAAATATTTCTAATAATGAGAGAAAACTGTCTATGCAAGTTTCATGTGATAAAGTGGGTTCTTCATACACTGGCTTATAGTTAACGTGTAAGCAGATATTAATGGGAATCATCTCATTGTAGCGTTCAGCGAGATAGATCAAATTTTATTTGCAATTCTGACAAGAAAACCTAAACTGTTTAATAGAGAAAATGTGCCCTTGGAAATTTGAAATCAGATGTCGTTTATGCATGAGGGTGTACCACCAGAAATTAAAATACTTTTGGTGATAGATGTATTTTATAACCACCAAGGTCCGCCCCGCATGACTACATTGGATTTCTTTTTATGAAAAAATTTAAAAAGGCTTGTTTATTCAACGCCAATTTACGCCAGGAAAGTCCTGATAGAAAAAATAACACACCATTCGAGAGCAATCCTGGAATGTTGTTTCAAGTACAACAAGAAAACATCGGTCGGTTAAAGAAATGTACAGAGTTACAAGGCGCCCATTTCCAAAATCTGGTCAAGTAAACGTGAAGAAGCTATCACATTTTTAATATTCCTGCTTTTAAGTGATTTCCCAAATGTCAAATAGATTCAATTTTAAGTACCTTTTATAATTTAACTTTTAATTATGTCTAATAAGCTACGATCAACTCTTTCAAAATGTCTTTGATGATGTACAATTCGATTTGTTAATGTATCAGATTAAATTATTTTCTACCTCCACACAACATCCCGCAGTGATTTTCTATAAATTAAATGCATGTAAACATTTGTAAGATATAATATTGTCACTTTAATATTTTAATGCGAATTATTAATTATAAATAGTTTATGTTAATGATTGGATTATTAAATAAATTTCGAAAGTCAAAGCTTAAACGTCTTATATAAAAGCCTGATATTTTCGAAAACGGTTAATTTTATCCAAACAATGAAATGTAGAGTACCTTGGCTAAAGAAAAAAGATCAAAGTCTTGAAAAAATCAGTTTTCAGGTCTAGAAAATGACACCGGTCAAAATTCTGGGGTAACTAGTGTGGTGGCAGGTCCGTTCCTGCCTTCATTGACGTAAAACGTTTGCTGTGAGAATGAGCTTATGAGCCTTTATAGACTACATAAAATATTAAAATTTCATTAAATTATTCAAAAGGATTAGAGCCTAAAAGGTAAACCACTAGGTATGTGCAAACAGTAAGCAAAAGAACCGGAAAAGACGTATCAGTATATTAATTTTTTTGTGGTAACATTTATTGTAATGATGAGAACTTAATCAAAACCATAGCCCCATTTTTTTATATTTTTTAACCTTTAGGTCACCGGAACACCAGCAGACTGGTTCATTTGTACGTAGGATGGTACCATTTTAAATTTATGTTTTTTTACACTTTGATTTACTTTACTGTCCAATATTACGGTTACTTACCATAAGCTAGTTTATATATATATATATATATATATATATATATATATATATATATATATATATATATATATATATATATATATATATATATATATATTATATTTCAGTCTTCTTTTTAAGAATAAAGTACGTTCCAAAATAATCCCAGAGCATTAGTTGTTCTCGTGTCAAGTCGTATGGTGTAAACATCCCTGCAAATACTTCTTACAAATAATGGCGCTTAAGTCCAAGGAGGAGAATTTCTTAAAACGACATTAAAGTTTTAGTATTTTATTACTATTTCCTGCTATTATTCTTTTAAAATTCTACCAACTGAAAAATTCGAGAGCGGGCTTTACGTACCTTAATCTTCTCCTCATGGTTACGACACTGGAGATGTCAACTTCCCGCCCTTCTTGCGTATTGTTATTATTCTAGTCTAAGCACGTCTAAGTAATTTTAAAGCATGATCATCTGTTAAACAAACAGCTAAATTACGCGCCTCACTCTTAAAAGTGAAAAACAGACGAAGACCAAAGAGGAAAAGAAAAGGATTTCGGTTCGGGGCCAAATCAGAGAGACCGCCAAGCTCGGGAGGTGTTCGCGGCCGGCCGGAAATTAAAGAGCGGCTCTGTCGGTAATTTGAAATGAGCCGATGCCCATTTGTCTAGTTATGGCGTTATCCGCGCTAATGACAGCCTCCTAGATCTAATTGCGACGTAACGGCGCACCGTCAAGAAATGGACCACCCCTAGACATTTCCGATTAAATTTTGACCGTTTTATTACTGTACAGTAGAGCTCATGGCAAAAATAAAGCTAAAAATAGATAACTTGTTAAGAGTTCATTCACTCGTTTTAAATTAATGTGTAAATTAAGTTTGCAAGATTAAACGTAAAATATATAAGTAAATAAATAATAAGTTTTAGAAAGTATTTTATCAAAATGTCTAGAGTTACTCAATATAAGGCAGTGGCGGTTCGCCAGGGGACGCGGGTAAAGCGCAGCTTCACCTACATTTTTCAATCAATTTACTTAAAAATAAAAATATTTTTAAAATATTAAGTATTTTATAATCTACATTTTTATTATAAAAAGGTAGTTTGTTTTATATAAATTCACATTATTTACTTAATAATACCAATATTTTCTATCAATTTAAATTTATAAACGTTATAAACTTAAAAAAAATAATAATGACTTATAAACGTAGCGCACTGAACACCTTTTAATAAGAGCGACCCGTTGAGCAGTGGCGGCTCTTCCATAGAGTCATTTGGACAATGACCACCAAAAATAGTTCAGAAAATAAATTATTCGTTTGACCGTCCCTCCTAATAGTTGTAATAAAAAGGTTAAATACGCTACATTATTAGTCGCGCGCGGAGGTTCAAATGGCCTAGTTTCGTTCTTTAAGCATAATAAAATACGCTATACTAAACTAGTAGTCCAAATTGCCCTGATTACCTTAAAGCTTGACAAAAGTACCCGAAAATTTCACAGCTACCGAGCGGAAGCCGAACGTGATAGCAAATGGAATATGAAATCGCGATTCAGGTCATCAGCCGGTCTCTTCTCATAATTCGATCGATCTGTCGCGGCATCACGTCGACATACGGAAGTTCAATGGTTCAGAGGTCGCGCGGTCGATATTTTAACTCGATATTATTTCGGACGTTTTTAATCGATGGAAATTGATTTACATACTGTTTTTTGTAATATATATTTTCTTATTTTTATTATTTAGAAAATAAAATGTTGGTAGTGACTAGTGCAAAAAAATAAACAACTAAAAAGTGTTTACGAACTTAATTTTGCAAAAATAACCAATTTCAAGGTAGTCTATATTTGAGTTGTGAATGTAGATGAAATAAAATTGGGTAATGCAAAAAATTAAATAAAGAGTGCTAACGAACGAAGTGGTCGCAAGTCTCTAACTTATTTTACTGTTATGTTTGTTTGTTGTTTTCTAAGGACTCGTCGGGCTCATTATGGTGCAAAACCGGTGTTAAAGACTTAAAACACTTAAAAGAAAAAATAAAAAAACATGCGTTCTCTGCAGATCACATGAAATGTTCGGTGAACTATGCTACGGTCGGAAGTGTTGATATTCGCACTCAGCTAGACACAGCTTATAGAAAATCGTTTAGAGATTTTAATGAAAATGTATCCAAAACCGTTATATTTTATATATTTAAACAAAATTATAGATTGTGTAAAATTTTCTGGGGCATTCGAGGTGGCACTACGTGGCCATGATGAAAAGCCTTTGTCTGGAAATCCAGGGATTTTTCGAGGGCTTATAAGTTTTGTTGAGGAGTTGGACCAAGATAGACTATCCGCTTTAGCAATGTTAAGTATCGAGAAATCGTTTATAAAAGGAATGTGCGTGCAATTTTAACGAACGTGTCATTCAGCATTTTTCCAATTCTAAAGATCGAAGAGTAGACCTGAACTTCAAGAGAATTTAAAGATAAGATATTTATTTTTATTTTAAGTATGCCTATTTTTAAATTTGGTATTGACCTCCCAATATAACTACGAGCCGCCACTGCCGTTGAAGACTCACAATCAACAGTAACAAATTCCGCATCAGACTCCCCCCGCACGCCGGCTTTCACGCTTAGATTTGTTTACTGCAGTTGCTATGGCAACGCAATGCTGAATATCCGTAAGCCAAATAGAGATGGGAGCGGCATAAAACTGCTGCTGCAGGCGCTTGTTCGCTTGTTAGAGAATTAAGGTAAATTAGTGCGTTCGGATCATCGCAGGCGGAATCAGTTTTGCATCGAACGAATCGAATCGAAATTAGCTTTAAGATATAGCTACATAACTGTTTTTTAGGAACAAAAAAATATATTTAAAATCTTTTAAATTCATATTATTTCCCCTAAGTATTAAACAACGCTGCAAAGCTATGAAAAATTAATCTCATAAAAAGGTTAAAAACAGAGCCATTTTGGGCGTGGCACCCCTAAAAATTTTCGCCTGCGGCGCTACTTTTACCTCCGGCGTTATGCACCTAAGTACGCTGCGCTTCACCCGTTCTTAAATCCACAAACCGCCACTAATATAAGAAAGTTCTTATAATGATACTTTAGTTTCGTTCGAACAAAGTGTGAATTTAATACGTGTTCATCAAAAGCATGCGCACTTCTATTAAAATGTTCGAACAAGCTTTAAGCTAAATCTCTGATTATTTTATACGGCGTTCCTACAAGCAATTGGACGGTTTTAGAACAGTTGAACTCCGATCAGGAATTCGAGTCTCGCGCGCTTGCATTTATGAACTAAAAATCTTATTGCAGTCAGCTGTTAGTTCACTTCTGTGCTTACAACCTGTTTAAATTTAATGTTGGCTGTGTCTGTGCTCATTTGTATTTTAATTTTTGAGTATTTAAAAAGTGATTTAACTTTGTTGAAAATGGAAGATGATGTTTTTTTGATATTGCTACAGATACAGATGAATTATGATCCAGAGAGGATGACTTGGAATATCTTTCATTGGAAACACCAAAGAATAAAATGAAAATTGTTTAGAGGAGATTGTTCCTCAATACTCAGAAAAAGTTTTTCAAGTACATTTTAGGGTTATAGGAAATAGATGGAAAGCTAAGTGTTTAAAGTAACTCCTTATATATTAATGGTTTGTAGATCAACAAACAAGCTTTAGAGATGGTGCTGATAGATTCAATATTACTATTAGCAGTAATAGTTCCAGGATTATATACAGGAAAAATTACAGCATCTACTTCAAATCCAAAACATTCAATGGAAATACGGATTACGGCCCACATCATACGTGTAATACGTATAAAACAATCAAAACACCGGGTCACGGTATAAAAGCCCGCCTGAATCTCTTCGAGCTGATTCAATACTGACACTCAATTTGATACTGTGTTATCAGAAGAATCCTGTTGTCTTAAACTCAAAAGGATAATTTTCAAATATGTTTCTATTTCGATTTCGAGTTTTTGCTTTCACATTTGTGTAAAATTGAGTCAATAATCTCCTAATGGCACTAGTTCATGTAAAAAAATTACTAAATATTTATACATTTCCTCTTTAACAAAATATGAAATAGAAAGCTTTGTTTACATTCCTTCGATCACTGTCAATGCCATACTCATATCATCATATGTCAAGTATGTAAATCTCATTTCAGCTCTTGCGCAGCTGAAAACATTACCCCTAGTTTTATTTTCAGTGGCTTCATTGTTTTATGCGGACTTTATGACGAACAACCTTGGTACCTAAAGGTAGGTATATATACTGCTCGTAACGTTTTATAGAGAAGGTGGGACACCTAGAATAACTGGCCGAAGCGACGCCAAACAAAAGTCGTGATTTTTCTACTTTTTCTATGTATTAAAGTTATTACCCACCTAAATATGTTAAAAACTTCAACTTCATTTTTGTAAAGGAAATAATACCTTTTTTACGTAAAAAAGTTCGACAAATAATGGAGTATAAAGTGCTCGATTCGTTCGACGTGTTAGTTCTCCTAGAAACTCTCTCCTCTACTAAGTTTATATTTAAAAAAAATCAATCAACAAAGTGCTTTTGTATATTATTATGAAGGACATTTTTTTATTACGTAGAAATATTAGTACAATTAAAAATATCATAATTTTCGTAATAAAATGAAATCTGTAAGACTTGTACCATCCCAATTCACTATCTTCCTAGGATTTGGTCAGCATAATTCCTGCACTAGGATAGAGAACGTAGAATAGAGTAAGCGCTTGTTGGCGCATGTTTAAATTGAATTACATTTTAATATAATAATATAATAATCCTATGTATATTACTGTATGTACTGGAGAAGATAGAACATGTGTATTTTCTAACTTTTTATTTAGTTAAAATCAATTAATTACTTTTTTAATCTTAGCTTAAATTGCTACTTGTAATGTATTATTATGGACACTAAATCTTATTTATGATGATAATAACATTGAAACAATGCAGGATAAAAACGAGATATCGTCTGCAAGATATTCAATATAGCAATGTTACGATACCTTATTCGCAGTTGCATTATTAGGTAAGAAAGGCAACGCCTCAAAACAATGGTGCGCTAGATGATGCTAGATCGTAACAAAAAATCCAGGCGCGACACTAGGGAATTGTTTAGTTTTGCTAAAAAGTTGGTAGAAATGAAAAAAGAAAATTGAAGAAATACGCATTAATTCTTCCAACTCATTGAACGCAAATGCCTATCGTGTTGATTCCTAGTCCGTCACGAATGGAAAAATAAAATGTGTTTTGATTCCGGGTGTACATCCGTTCACTACTGTCGTTCCGAAAAGCACAGTTTTGCTGACGTTTCGCCAAAATCACATTTGACATTTTCGAAGCTTATATATATAGCACCCGGGGCAAAAGGTTATATCTGAACGGCCATTGGTCGGTATTTATGTTTTCCGGATAGTGCTGCTGATGTTCTTGCGCTAACTGCGTTTGATTTTAGATTTGTCAACTTTGTAATGATTCGTCCCTTTTATTTAAATCACCTTGTTTTTCAATTTCTATGGCTTCTCCGATTATTCTGGTCTTATAATGATCTATAATGGCAATCTCCCTACACCCATCAACATTTATTTTGTTTCCTGATGATGTAGGCATAGAGCTGAGGTTGTGTATTTATTTCTGAGGCTTAGTTTATGCTCATCTACTCTTGCTCATATTTGCCTGTTGGTTTGCCCCACGTACATCTCTTCACAGACCTGGCACGGAATGTTGTATACTCCGTGGTTTTCCAGTTTGATTTTATCTTTTGGGTTTCCAAGTAGTTTACTTATAGTTGTTTATGGCTGGTGTATTATTTGTATGTTGTGTTTTCTAAGAATTCTTTCGATCCTGTCTGTTGTGTTTTTTACATATAGTAAGACTACTTGTTGCCTTCCCGGTTCATAATTTTTGTTGTTTGTTGTTCGGGAACCCTGTGCTTTAATAGCTTTTTCTATGGTGCGATTTATGTAGCCATTTTTCTTTGAAGCACTAAATATTATATTAAGTTCGTTTTGTCTCGTCTGTATGACAGTGAATTGCAAATTGAATCTAGATATTAGGGTATTGGCCACCGCTTGTATTGTATTTGTCACTTTCTCTATTCGGATGCGAGAAGTAAAGCTTCGGAAATGCCAAATGTAATTTTGGTGAAACGTCAGCAAAACTGTTCTTTTCAGAACGACAGTAGAACAGAGAGAAACAATATTTCTTTTTATAATCTAATTTTGATATAGCATCAAATACTCCCCAAACTAGGATTTTCATAATTATATTTTGCCCAGACTATTAAGTGTATAAATAAACTTGACCTGGCTGACAGTACGCATTATTTCTATTATAAATGGAAACGAAAATTACTGTAGATTCAGACTTGACTTAAATTTCAATCCACCCTGAGTAATTCCGATACTACCGTCATTACCTATTGAAGGGAAGGCATTTCGAATAACTGTCGTTATCCCGAATTATTGTAACTTTCCTCCAGAATTTCTGCCATTACCTAACTGAAGGGAGGGTACCTTGGAGAACATTCCTTAAGCCTGTCTATTTTCCAAATCCTAAAGTTGACCAACGCTGTTTAAAGCCACATTAAGTATATGTTATTCTTAAAGACCCTAAAGTAGGGAGATGATGCAAGCTTAGTTTCTACAACTAAGTATAAACGGAGCTAAGCCAATACACAACTTTACCATTATTTGGTAAAAAAGTGTTTTCCTTTGAGCTATGTAACCTAATATCACTTTGGAGACATTAAAGCGACCGAGCGTAACAATATAATGTACATCAATTGGGCAGTAGTATTCAAATTCAAATTCAAATTCAAACTCAAACTCACGCTCAAACTCAAACTCAAACTCACACTCAAATTCAAATTCAAATTCAATTTGCCACTCAATTGAACATTACAATATAATATAGGTATAATATCCAGTTATAGATATTGATACATTTTGACAATAAATTTTACATACGTATATTATAATAATGAATTCAACCCAAAAACTTATCGACTAGCAAAAAGGCTCCTGCCGCGGTTTTAAAACCGATGTTCCTGGTTGCATAAAATGCACTTAGAAATGGCAAGGCCTATTATAAATCTGTTTACTTGTTTAGCAAAAAAAATTATATAATAGAATAGAAAAAAATACAGATACTACACTGGCAGAATTTTTACTCAGGCAAAAAAAAACGAGAAATTGAAAATCTTGTTCTCTATGAATCTCCTGCTTTAACATTTACTCAAAAAGTATGTTTAAAAATTTAAACTCAATTAGAAAAACGAAATAAAACATTAAGAACAAATAATGAGAATTGGAAAAAATCTAATTATCTAGAATATAGTAAACATTTTAAAAAGTCATGTATTGAAAATATGGTATAATTATAAGTGATTTATTTAAGACAGACCTTGTGTAGACCATGCATTGGGCACTTTATAAGATTTAGCATAAAAATAAGACGTTACGACACCATAAAAAAAAAGTCGACTTTCCTTTTTCTAGTGGAACTATCTTCTGGAGGTCTGGAGAGCAAAATAAGGACTGTATCTATTTTTTTTATAGTAATATTAGACGTGTGGCTGGCAATTACCCGGACCGACCGGTCTTCTTTCAATCAAGCAAAAATAGGAAGTGAAATTGGATGGATTTCGTTCCTTGGTAGATCCGACGACAGCATTTTATGGTATAAAACGCGGCCGGAGTATAAAATAGAAATGTAAATGTGAATAAGATTTGTTGCTTATTACTATATATATGAGAAAAAAAAAGAAAATTTATTTCTAATGTAAAAACCCGGTTTTTTTTAAACAAATCCCATAGAAAATAAATTAATTCATTCATTAATTGGTGAAAACTGAACACCTTGAGTAAAATCAAAGTATAAAACTGAGTTTCCCTTAAGATTGTTTTAAGTTTTCAAGTGCAGCACAAACATAAGATTTGGTTTCTCACTGTATATCATTACTTAATACAATTTTGTATTCAACATTCTTATAAAATGTTAAAAAGTCCAATGACAATAAATGAAAAATAAAAAAGATTATGCAAGTTTTAATTAAAGTCCTTAAAAGTTTCCATGAAGATATTGGATTCCACATTTTTTTGTAAAAATTAGTTCCTTCATGAGAAAAAGTCTAAGTACTCTTGACATCCGGTGTTTGCAAATTAAAATTTTTAAATTGAAATTTTTCGTTGTTCAAAAGCTCATAAAATTAGTCATATATCTAAAACAACTGTCTCGCAGAACAGTTTAAAACCGAAAGTTTCTATAAAATTAATTACCTGTTTATGAATGGCAGCGGCTCGACCAACCTTTGTGTAATTTTATTGCCCATTATGAGCATTACCGACTTTGCTTATCTACCTTTGAGTCAAACAAAGTCCGTTAAAAGTATTTAACATTTATATATACGGATAGAAAGGTTAACATATTTTAAAGGAAGTATCGAATTTTTAAGGACTATAACTATATATTATATTTGAAATTTTTAATACTGAACAGTATTTTAATCAGAATTCTGACCACTCTATCACAAGGAAACAAGGAAGAGGATTGCTGCCAAGTTTACCGTTTTTCTACTATAAAAGAAAAACACCCTATGTTCTATTACTTTTTTAAAATCTGCATAAAATTCTCAATACTTTTTTGTTAAGAGCACTTTTTATGGAAGTCGACAGTTTTTGCGAAAATAAGGGTCTAATATCCATAATTTAATGTATTACCTTTTTTAAAAATACCTGCACACATAAGGTTACCTGATATGTTTGAAAACGTCAGTTTTGTTGATTTACAAGAATGGATCGTTTGACTGAAACCCAAAGAATTGCAATTTTAATTATACTGGATTATGGGGTTAGAATGCGAAACCTGCAAGATGTTGGTAACATTTTTAATGACAAACGTCCCAACAGAAATCCAATAATTAAATCTTCCGTAAGTAAGATTTAAAAAATTTCGTGAAATTGGAAGAGCAAAAGATGCTGTACGTTCTAGCAGACCTAAAAACACAACAGATGGGGATAAGGCTCTGAATGTTTTAATCAGTTTAGAAGAAAATTAGCGCCTTTATACCAGGACATTAGAAAGAGAAAACGATGTCTCACATATGTCCATAAACCGACTTCTAAAAACCGAAAAACTTCATCACGAATTATGATGGAATGCTGCAATACCAATGTAAATTTTGTGAATCCAATTATTTTTTCCGACCAAGCAACTTTTTTTTTAATGGAAATATTAACAAATATAATTGTCGATATTGGGCCAGAGAAAATCTACATTGGGTATGTGAAAATCATACTCAATTTCCAAAGAAGATAAATGTTTGGTGTGGTATATAGGGTGCAAAAATAATCAATCCCTTCTTCATGGAAGACACATTAACTGAAGAAGGATATTTGAATTTTTTCAGGAGCGAAATTATCCCAGCTATTGCAGGACTATTTCCGAATAACCTTAAGTTCCTTACTTTACCAGCTGTATTAAGTATTTAAACTTGACTTTTTAGGTAATGGTGCACCAAATGATGAAATATAGTTTCAGCAGGATGATGCTCCACCGCGTTTTGTTCTGAATGTTCGGAAATATTTAGACAATGTTTTTTTTTTTTTTGGAATGATGGATTGGACGTAGGAGCACAATATTCCGGACTTGACACCCCTCAACTGTCATTTGTGGGAACACCTTAAAAATAAGGTGTATACAACTAAGCCCAATGACATCGAGGATTTGAAAGAAGCAAAAAGATATCGAATGTAGACGAATCGCGGAGGCTAGCTTTTTTTTAATATATTAAATGTCTTCCCACAGTATTTGGCCTACTATAAGGAAGTAAATGTACCACATTTTAAACATCTTACTTAATAATAATAATAATAATAATAAACACGTTTATTATTCCAAAAAAAAATTACGAATTAAAAAAAAAATAAACATAGACATCTACAATAGGAATAAAAGGCCACTTATCAGCTTCCTTCACAAGCGAAGGGGCTGTTGAAGCCTATTAAATAATTATAAAAAAAAATATTATTAACTTTCATAAAGAAAGTTAGTTTGAAGTTTTTCTAAAAAAGAGTGGTGCAGGGTGATTAAACAAAAAAAAAATATATACACATACGAAAGTACGCGTCCAAGTTAATAGCGCTATGCTACTGAGGCACGAGACAGAAAATGAGAGAGAATTATTTTAGACATATGCAAAGTAGAGAGGGGATGTACGAGAAAATAAATACTAGTTTTTTGTTTAACGAGGACCGCTGTTATTGTAGTTGTTGGCCGAGCAATTTATTTTTCATTGATTTTTTAAAGGATGCAACTGACAGTGACGTACTGGTTATTTTATATTTGTTGATTAAGTTAGCAATTTGATAAGAATAACTTTTTTTAAACTGTTCTTTGTTGTGTAAGGGTACTGAGAGCAGATACTGTCGGCGTAAATTTAAATTATGCACATCCGTACGGTATTGAAGTTTATCGAGGAGATATGGAGGACGGTGAAATTTTAAAATTTTGTAGTTTATTAGTTTATTGTTTGTTGTATTAGTTCATTAATTTATTGTTTGTTGTATTAGGTACTTTTTTCTTGTATTGTATTGTGTTCGTTGTTTTTACAACCTACTTTGAAAGTTGAGACATAATTTGTCTTGCTAGTGTATTGGTAGCAAAATGAGGAATTATTAAGACAATGTTTTTTTTTTCGACGTAAGAGTACAATATTCCGGACTTGACATCCCTCGACTGCTTTTTGTGGGGACATCTTAAAAATGAGGTGTATAAAACTAATCCCAATGACCTCGAGGATTTAAAGGAGCAAATAGAGATCGAATGCAGGCGAATCGAGGAGGCTGGCATTTTTTTTAATGTATTAAATATTTTCCCATAGTATTTGGCCTACTGTCGGGAAGTAAATGGACAACATTTTAAACATCTTGCTTAGTTCATTAATTTATTTTTGTCGTATTGGGTATTTCTTTCTTGTCCTGTATTGTGTCCGTTGTTTTTTACAACCTATTTTGAAAATTGAGACGCTGTTTTCTCTTGCTAGTGTTTTGGTAACGCGATGAAAAATTATTGTGCTTTCTGGTCTTCCAGAACGTACAGCATCTTTTACCTTTCAAGTTTCACGAAAATTGTTTTTAATTTTACTTACGGTAGACTTAGTTATTGGATTTCTGTTAGTATATTTGTCATTAAAAATCCCCATTACCCAGTATAATTAAAAATTTAATTATGTGGGTTTCAATCAAACGACCAATTTTTGTAAATCACGAAAACTGACATTGTCAAACATATCAGGTAACCTTTAGTGTGCAGGTGTTTTAATAAAAGATTATACATTAATTTATAAATATTAGACACCTAATTTTGTAAAAACTGTTGATTTCCATAAAAAGTACTCTTAATAAGAAGTATTGAGAATTTTACGCAGATTTTAAAAAAGTAATATAATATAGGGTGCTCCATTAAAAAAAATTTCCTTTTATAGCAGAAAAACGGTAAATTTGGCAGCAATGCAGAACTCAGCATTGGATTCAGCATAATTTTACACCTAAGTGTACTTATGTTTATTAAATACAAGTAAGCGGTACCTGAGATATTTTTCGTTTCTTCACTTTTGTTACACGCTGTATGGATATTAATAATACTAAAGTTCAAAAAAACATTGAAAAGATATTATTAAATTAAACAATGCAATTCGGACAATCGAATTTTACTTAAACAACCATCCTTTAACATAAGTAAGTAGTGTTAGAAATTCACTGAAAATCACACAAAGTACGCCCTTAAACAGCACTTATATTTCAATCAAAACACAATACAAAAGATTTATTAATTATTCAAATATACACCAAAATATTAATATTTAGTTCGAGACGTAGCGGCTTAGACACGAGCGTGCAAAAGGTATCACAAAAAGTGATCCCTGCCCGACCGATTGCGGCTCGCCTCGTTCACCTATCGATTTCTTATGTAAGCAAAATACGCCACAAACAGAATAAGCAGAAATAAATGATTAAGTACAAAATATTAGTTATTTTTAGCACATATATTTTTTAAAAGTTCCTAACACGGCCCATCCTGCGAGGAGTTCGTTCTCGAACTCCTTATTCAGCAGTTTGCTGGGTAACGGTTCTAGCATCTTTGTCGGCTGACACTGCTTCTTCGTTGTCGCTGTAAAAAAAAACAAAAGACATTGATTAAAGTTAACAATGATTCGAAGTTTTAGACTTTGTGAATCGTACAACATTTTAATATTCCAACATGACGCAAAGCATACAAAATTTTAACAACCAAAGATGACATACATGATGCAAAGCATACAAGCTCTCAGCGATTTATACTGTATTAAGCGTGCAAACTTTCAACACATACACAACGCGTACATGCTCTTATGGTTTTACACAGTGCAAATCGTACAAGATTTTAACACTCAAATATGATGCAAACCGTTACAATCTGTCAGCGATTTACACTGTGTAAAGCGTACAAGCTTTTAACACACACATAACGTAAAGCGTACAAGCTTTCAACGTTTTACACAGTGCAAATCGTACAAGATTTTAGCACTCAACTATGACGCAAAGCGTACAAGCTTTCAGCGGCTTACACTGTGTAAAGCGTACAAGCTTTTAACACATACACAACGTAAAGCGTACAAGCTTTTACGTCTGACACAGTGCAAATCGTACAAGATTTTAACACTCAAATATTACGCAAAGCATACAAACTTTCAACGGTTTACACTGTGTAAAGCGTACAAGCTTTTAACACATACTCAACCCAATTCATACAAGATTTTAACACTTAAATAAAACCAACATTGTAAAGCGTACAAGCTTTCAACACATACTCAACGCAATTCATACAAGATACACTTAGATAAAACCAAAATTATTCCTAACACGCGCCATTATCTTTTTATTTTCTCACCTTAAGTCAGTTTCCATAGACTCCAGTAATTCGGGCATGTCCATGGTAAGCGACCAATCGTTCGGCCATCCCCTTAACTGTTCCTTAGCAGCTTTGGTAATTGTTGTTTTTCCTACTCGTTTGAGCTCGTAGCGGCCCTCTGAAGTTTTACCCATGACTTCAAATGGTCCTTGGAATTCGTATTTTTGTTTGCCTTGATGCATCTCTTCGTACTAATGCATCATCTCGATGCATTAGTACGAAGCTTCCCTTAGAGAAGTCAATTTTATTTCGTCGTTTTTGGTTAGCATGTATTTTTCTATTTGTAGCTGCCGCTAAATGGTCATTAATTCTTTTTCGATCCAATTCCATATTTCTAATGGGATGTAGGTCATTATTTAAATTTTTCAGCAAGTTTTGGATAAGTGGTGTTGACCCGTCAATTCCTATTAATGCTCTTAATGGGGTAGTATGAATGGACTTTTGAAATGTTGTATTTAATACAAGTTGAATTTTCCAAAGTGTTTTAGGCCATTGGTTGTTAATACTTGTCTCAACTCTTATAAGATTCATTATTGTCCTCATGTAGCGCTCAACTTGTCCATTAGAGCGATGAATGTCCGGTGTGGTATAATGATAATTAATACCAAGCGGGTCTAAATATTCAGGTAAGCTGAGGTTTTTGAAATTAGTACCCGCGTCCATTACAATTTGGTTTGGTGTTCCAAATAACGATATAAATGATTGGAATGAAAGTCGAGTTTCTTCGGCTTTCACTGACCTCAGGGGTTGTAGTACACAGTATTTGGTGAAAGCATCTATTAGTTCTAGAACATGTTTATAGCCCTCAGTGGAGGTAGATAATGGCCCCAAACAGTCGGCGTGCAAAACTTGCAGACGTGCTTCTGGTTTCTTGATATTTGAGATAAATCCTTGAAGTGGTCCCGTTCTGGTCTTTTTAATGGCACAAACTAAACAATGATTTATGTATTTTTTAACAAAGAGTCGAAGCCTAGGAAACCAAAAATGTTTTTGGATTAAGTTTATGGTCTTTTCTGTTCCAATATGGCACTGCTCATCGTGAAAAATTCTTAGTAGTCCAAGTCTACTTTGCCGTGGTACAAAAGGTTTTGTACAACTACCTTCTGGAGAGGAGATTACATAATGTAAAATGCCATTCTTGACAACATAACGATTTTTATCGATGCGGCCCTCTTTTGCGTCGTTGATTAGTTTAAGAATTTCAGCATCACCCCTTTGTTCAACATAGAGCCAGTTATCATTTGCATTTATGCGTCGAACTACTGGATTTCGGCTCAGGTAGTCAACATGTGGTAGTGAACTGCCCTTACGATACACGATGGAAAAATTAAAATCTTGCATGTACGTCCACCACCGGGCTACACGAGGTAAAATATCTTTCTTTGTGGAGGTTGATTTGATTGCATTGCAGTCAGTGACTAAGGTAAAGTGAATACCTAATAAATAAACACGAAAATGTCGTAAAGCATTAATGACTGCAAGCGTCTCCAGTTCGTATGAGTGGTAATGTTCCTCATATTTTGTAGTGCGTTTGCTAAAGTACCCAATTACTCGGGGAATTCCATCTTGTTTCTGTATCAGTATACCTCCATACCCAATGGAGCTGGCATCGGTGTGTAATTCTGTCGGTAGTGCCTCATCGAAAACAGATAACAGTGGTCTAGAAGTCAAATGATTAATCACATATTGCCTGGCAGTTTCTTGTTCGTCTGTCCATAGAAATGGCTCATTAGCACGAGTTAATTTCGTAATGCATGCGGTACGGGATGCGAATTCAGGAATAAATTTCCGAAAATATCCAGCGAGACCCATAAATTGTCTGATTTGTTTAACTGTAGTAGGTGTTGAGGACTGTTGGAGTGCTTCTACTTTACGAGTACCAGGCCGTATACCCTCAGCTGATATTTCTCTCCCCAAATACTCTAATTTGTCCTGGAAGAAATGACATTTTTTCAGATTCAGAGAAAATCCAGCCTTTTGTAAGGCTTCGAAAACGAGTTCTAGAGACCCTAAGGCATCTTCAATTTTCTCAGATGGGATAAGTATGTCGTCTAAGTACACAAGAGCCACGTTGTCTTTAAGATTGCCTAACGCTTTATTTATAGATCGCTGGAACACAGCAGGTGCGTTGGCCAAACCGAACGGCATCCTTAAGTACTCGTAGTGGCCGTCCGGAGTTATGAAGGCTGTCTTTTCTATGGAATCTGCATCAATGGGTATTTGGTGGAAACCCAATGATAAATCTAATGATGTAAATAAAGTGCCTTTTCCAAGTCTGTCAAGCTGATCATCGATTAGTGGAAGTGGAAATCGATCTTTTATTGTGTGCGAATTAAGTACTCGTAGTGGCCGTCCGGAGTTATGAAGACTGTCTTTTCTATGGAATCTGCATCAATCGGTATT
This sequence comes from Kuschelorhynchus macadamiae, assembly GCA_030620095.1. Classification (NCBI taxonomy): domain Eukaryota; kingdom Metazoa; phylum Arthropoda; class Insecta; order Coleoptera; family Curculionidae; genus Kuschelorhynchus; species Kuschelorhynchus macadamiae. The sequence goes on from JAUTXW010003480.1 coordinate 258,204, forward strand.
TGGTGGAAACCCGATGACATATCTAATGATGTAAATAAAGTGCCTTTTCCAAGTCTGTCAAGCTGATCATCGATTAGTGGAAGTGGAAATCGATCTTTTATTGTGTGCGAATTAAGTTCTCGATAATCCACACACATTCTGTATGATCCCTCTTTTTTTTTCGCCAGTATAATCGGGCTAGCAAAAGGTGATTCACTTTCCCGAACAATGTTTTTTGATATAAGTTCCTCGACAATTTCGCGAACGACTTTTCTCTCGCTAGCAGCCAAACGATATGGGTTTCTATTAACTACAAAGTCATCACGTAGTTTAATTTTCAGAGTAGCATTGTTTACTTGAGAAAGTGAATTATCTATGGGGAGTAGTTTAGGAAAACGTGACAACAGGGAGGTAAGTTCATGTCGAAATTTTTCTGGAACATCTATCGGCTCTTCATAGGTGTCTGGTATGATTCGAAAAATTCGTGCAACTTTACCGCGAACTACACGAGTACCGGTATAATCAGTAATCGTCGAAATTTCAGGATCGTCATATAGGTTGCGGCCAATAATTACATCGTACTCGAGAATATGATCTGGCACAACGTAAAAGGTTAAATCTGTGATTATATCACATATTTTTAAGGTCGCTCTAAACTTTTGTTCAACTATCATATTTCCATCCAAAATACCAGTTAGAATTAGTTTGCAATCAATGACCTTGTTATGAAACTTTGGTAGGTGACGTTTAGCTATGAGGGATATATCTGCTCCAGTGTCTATAATACCAAAATAATCTTCTCCATCTATATTCACACATTTTCGCACCAACCCTTTTCCCGTACTACAGAAATTTACCCTTTTACGTTTTTCTGTATTCTGGCGAATAAAGCAGTCATCAGAACTATGCCCAGTTTTTGCACAAAAGGAACAAGTACTAATTTTTACTTGTGTAGCTTCAGCTTTTGTCGATGATTTCTTTTCAGTTGAAGACGTTGTGGGGTATGTTTTACTGGGACAATTCCTTTGAATATGGCCAATTTTACCATAACTAAAGCATTCCATTCGATTGGGTCTACGTGAGTCATGTGATTCTTGATGGTAGTTGTCACGGTAACGTTTTCTTGAAGGCTCTCCAAAAACCATGGGAGATGAATTGGAAGAACGTTTTTCAGTTTCGCGCTTGGGTACTGATCCGAGGAAAGTCAGTAAGTCAGAAACTCGCTCAAAATTTAAATTAGTTGCCGTAGTTTGTACTTCTCGTTCTTTAATCCCGTGTATGATGAGTTCTACAATATCGCTCTCTTTCCAATTTGCTCGCAAATTCTTTAACATCCCTGCCTTTTGAAAAACGTATGACTCATACGTATTGCAACCATCACTAGTGAATTCAGCAGCTTCAGAAAATAGACGACCTAAATTTTTCTTTGGCGGAAACGCCTCTACAAAATCTCGTTGGAATGTATCCCAAGATCGTGAGTCTGGAGACCACAAGTCGAACCAAGTCCTCGAAACACCAGTTAAGAAGCGACCTACCCTACCCAAAGTTTGCTGATCTGACCATTCAAATTCCGTTTTGATTTCGCTTATTTCCGCTAACCATTTTTTTTGCATCTGAAGCATCTGGCTTAAAAATTGGCAAGTCAACTTGTTCAGGAACTGTTTTCGCAGATTTTATGGCTTTTACTAGTTGAGACAACAACTCCTCCATTTTAAAACCGTTGCTATAAAACCAAGAAAAATGCGCTTAAATATCGCTTTTTTTTATTTACATTGCTTACGTTCTAATAGTTTTGTAAATCAACATTCAGTAAAAACAATGCCAAAAAAAAAATACAATTTACGTAAAATATATTCACTCGAATAAAAAAAACATCATTTTAAAATACAAAAAAAGAGAGTTCGTATCGTTTTTTTTTTTTTTAATGTAATAAAAATAGTGATCAGGCTATTAAAGATTTAACCCAATTTTGAATTGGCCACATTCTACCAATCTTAATTAAAAATCCAGGTATAAAGATTTGGAAACAAATAAAATAATCATATTGGTAACATATAAAAATAACAATTTGAAATAAATTTGATTTAAATGACACCGTCTTTGTGCTGTCTCAAATCATCGAACACGAAAAATGAATCATAATAACCTGTGTTAACGGTATTGCATAACAACAAACGACCTATCTACTCATTAAATAGCCTTATCAAAATAAAATAAAACTATAATGCGTGACGAAATGCTCTTATAAAAGAAACAAGTCGCTAAATAAAAATACTTGTTTTGCTGGTATAATTATTTTAACACCTGATAAATGCTTCTTGTCCAAATTAAAAGACATTTTTCGCTTTTTTTTTATTAGACTATTGTTTGTTATGCTAAAATAAAGGAATTGTTGAAAATGTAACAAGCAATTATTAAATTGGCCAGGAATATTATTATGCAATAAAAATCAATAGTTATCGCGTTGTCAAATTAATGTTTCCTCATATAGCAAAAAAAAATGTCGATATGCCTGTCTCCAAAATATAGCCGTCTAATAAATTGCATAACATATAACCATAATCATACACAATCAAAACATTAAACAGCACGAGCAGCCAGGTTTTTATTATTTAATTACGGTTTTTATGTATCAGGCAAACAAAAAAAACTCTTTGTTTCACAGTAATACACAAATATTAACACTTTCGGTACTTACATTTCTTTATCGTTTAAATTCAGTGGGCATTCGTGAGTAAATCTCCACTTCCGATGTTAGAAATTCACTGAAAATCACACAAAGTACGCCCTTAAACAGGACTTATATTTCAATCAAAACACAATACAAAAGATTTATTAATTATTCAAATATACACCAAAATATTAATATTTAGTTCGAGACGTAGCGGCTTAGACACGAGCGTGCAAAAGGTATCACAAAAAGTGATCCCTGCCCGACCGATTGCGGCTCGCCTCGTTCACCTATCGATTTCTTATGTAAGCAAAATACGCCACAAACAGAATAAGCAGAAATAAATGATTAAGAACAAAATATTAGTTATTTTTAGCACATATATTTTTTAAAAGTTCCTAACAGTAGGTACATTTTTTATTTTCGTGTGAGTCCAATAAAAAGACCAATAAAACGCCTTGACTTGCAAAAAGTGAAGAAAGGCTTTTATTTGGCACAATAATTGTTTTTATGGACTAGATAATATCCTGAGTTTTCGACCTTGAACTGTTGGCGAGATTTCTTATCCCAGGGGACTTGTGTAATGGGAGATACCTTACTGGCTGGCTAAAAGCCCGCAAATATTAAACTTTACTTTAACCGTGATATATTACACACAATACTTGAGGTGTTATTCATATATTTTTTATGTTGAGTATAAGACATCTTTAGTAAATTGTAAAGGCGCTTCTTTATAAACTTGTTTATTCTAAGCTTTTCTTATAATATGAATATTTATTAATAATTATGTTAAATGAGTTATGACAGTTTATGGTTTTAATGATGGTTTTATTGACAAACCTGGTCCTAATTTTATTATCACAAAGCATTCTTAATTGAGCCTATTATGTATAGATATTAAGTATAATTAATCAAAAATATATCATAACAAATAGTATTTTATTGTTAAAGTCTTCACGAAAGTGTAAGCCATCTACCTTATAAACACAAAAAAAACACAAGGACCAATAAAAAAAATCGGAAATTTTTTCCCTCGTTATGAATACTCCCTTTTATTAGGAATTGTAAAGTGTGACCCAATTTAGTTTTGTACACAGTTATTTAGGGACACATAGCTATACACTGTCTTTTCAAACATTTTTATTGGGCGCCATTTTGTTCCATCGTATTGGATTCCTACCAATATTTTCTACCTACCTCACACTTGATTTTTGGGCATAATTTAAAATAAATATACAATGACACACATCGCAATTTTGTTACGTCATGTTGAATTCGTACCAGTTTATCCTTATATCACATTTAATTTTTCTGCAAAATTTAAAGTCAAAAATAAGAGTTTTTTTATGTTAATTTTTTAAAAAAAATTGTTTCACCATCTTGAATTCGTAACAAAAATTTAGCAGTTTATCTCTACATCATACAAAATTTGAAATGAATGGCAGTAGTTTTTTCAAGCTGATTTTTTAAATATTTTATTAGGCCGCCATTTTGTTATCTTATATTCATACCAAAATATTAGCATACCAAAATGTTATCAGTTCATTTCGATTTAATTCAAAATTTAAAATAAATTGTATAATCCCTTTTTTTAGTAATCATTTTTTTAACGTTTCCCTAGGCCGCCATCTTGTTCCGGCATATTGGATTTTTAACAAAATATTACCGGTCATTCCTATCTAGGGACGCTAAATCGTGAGAGGTTACCTTCTTCAGAATACCAAAATTGAGTAAGTACTTTTTTAGTAATAATTTTTTGAACATTTCAGTAGGCCGCCATTTTGTTTTGCAACATTGAATTTTTACCAAAATGTTACCAGGTCATCCCCACATGACCCTTAATTCTTGACGAACATTTGAAGTCAATCGGGTAAGTAGTTTTTTAGCTTTGCTGTGAAGAGGCTGACCGTCAGACAGACGGACAGACAGACCGACGGAATCGAGAAAACATGTTTTTCAGCACCTAGAAACTTCGGAGGTTGATTTGCTCACGATTACCATACTTTTCTTTTAGGAGGGAAGTAAAAAATCATAACGTAAATGAAATGTGATATATTTAGAAATTTGGGAACTAAAATTTAAAAAATTATAAATATTAAAAACTTAACATTTAAAAATAATTTATTTACATATACTTTGACAATTTTTAATTTTATTTACATTGGGAAATATGTAAAGTTGTCACTAGTGTGTATTTACTATGAATTATTCATTTATATCCAACCTAAAACTGAATATATGTATTGCTACGTATCACAAATATTAGATTACCAGTCATTTTGCATTTACAGGGTATCCTATTTTGTGTACATTTGCGGGGTATCTCCGTTATTTTTATGGATAGAAAATTGAAGTTTTTGCGACAGTGTGCAACTTTTTCTTTTAGTTTTTAAGATACAGGGCTAATTGAACCCTCGTATCTCAACTAACAGATAACTTATAGAAAATGTGAAAACTGTTTCTTATATAACTTTTCCCGTAGAACTCAATTCAGCCTTTGGAATTAGTAAACAGGATCAGGTCAAAAAGTTATTGGGCCCTACTTTATTTTTTTAAATGGAACACCCTGTATATTTATAGACTATAAAATTTATCTTTTTTTTTACCTTTTCAAAAATATATGACAGTATGCATTTTTTCTCAGAAAGACGCAAATAAAAGACAATTTTGTGAAATTAAATGTATAATTTAATAGAAATAAATGTCAAATCTATCTCATAGGTTTTTGGATCGACTTTTGGTTTTTTAAAGCAGTTTATAAACGTTCTTTTGGTATTTTTATTCAATTGATATTTATCAATTTCTTCGAATAATGGCAGCGTATGAAAAATATGATATGCTGGTATGTTTTGTACAGAGTAATGAAAATTTTGATGAAGCCTCGGAATTATATTTCCAAAGGTAAATAAGCTATTATGGCTATGAAAATATTTATTATCATTATAAGTTTTTTGAGATATTTGCTCGTTTAAAAGCAAATTTAGTTGAGCACGGATCATTTGTTCACCCGCGTCCTCAAACATACAGCAAAGAGAACAGGGAAAGAAAAGAGATAGATGTTTTGGAATATATAAAAGCAACACCTTCGTCCTCATGTAGAAAAATTGAGAAGATAATTGGTGTGTCAAAAACTGACGGTCAGAGAATCAAGAGTGCAACATTTGCATCCTGGCGATGCCGAGCGCCGGGCACTGTTTTGCCAATGGTATTTGCAACCAATCGATGCTAACGATTTATTTGGCAGACTTGTTATTTGGTCAGAAGAATTATTTTTTTCAAGTGCGGGAATTTTTAATCGTACACAATACCATAGTGAAAATCAACAGGACACAACAAAAACGCTTTGGAATTGGGGTGTCATGTACGTTTTATTTTGGACAGACATATAGTTTAAAGGATTTTTGAAGGAGGTCTTACAGCACGTAGATACCTAGAAATCTATGAGGAAGTTATTCCAGAACTGCTCGAAAATATTCCATTAGCCCAATATAATGCTGTTTACCTACAGCAAGACGGTGCCCCAAGTCACAACAATAGGCCCTTAAGAGAATTTCTTGATAATAACTTTCCTTAAAGACGGATACCAACGGACTTGTTAGATAGCCTCCACGATCTCCAGATCTCTCAATTTTATGTGGCTATATACAAAATGAAGCATAGAAAACACGATATGACGGCATATCAGAACTTCGACAGGAATTTCATTTAGCCTTTCGAAATCTGCAAATGGTTCTTTTTAACGCTATTCAAAGAATTACAAAAATGTGCCAGTTTTGCATTAGAGAAAATGGTCGTCAATTTAACACCTTTAAAAATTTGTTATTTCTTTTTTTTAATAATGTTATTTTTTTGTGTTTGTAATATTGTTACTTTTTGCTATAAAACTGTTGCTACAAACTTACTGTTATTACAAAACTCTATAGGTATTTTTATATAGGAAGATACCTATATGTAAGGTATCCAATTCTTGTTTATTGTTATTCATGACCTACTATTAAATTATGCATTTAGTTTCAAAAAATTGTCATTTATTTGCGTGTTTCTGAGAACAAGTGCATACTATTATATATTTTTGAAAAGGTAAAAAAAAGACAAATTTTATAATCCATAAATATACAAGGTGTTCCATTCAAAAAAATAAAGTAGGGTCCGATAACTTTTTCACCTGACCCTGTATACTAGTTCCGAAGGCGGAATTGAATTCTACGAGAAAATGTTATATAAGAAACAGTTTTCACGTTTTCGATACGTTATCTGATAGTTGAGCTAAGAGGGGTGCCTGAAAATGCGACATTTTCAATTTACCCCGTATCTTAAAAACTAAAAGGGCTATGATAATTTTGTTAACGGTATCTTTAGTTTTAGGAGAAAGTCGCGAAAACTGCAACTTTCGATCTATAGAAATAACGGAGATACACCGCAAAAGTACCCAAAATGGGACACTCTGTACATACTCAACAAAAATCAAGAGTCATATAGAGATAGCATGGTGCCATTTTGGTAAAAATCGAGTATTGCTGAACAAAATGGTGACTTTACAAAATATTAAAAATTTACAATTAAAAAGGTTCTAATTGAACGGATCTTAAAATGTTTCTCAAAAATAAAGTGCGATATTGAGACGAAATGGAAAATGTTTGGTGTGAAGCCATTATAGCGGAACAAAATGGCCGCATAATGAAACGCTTAAAATGGCAGTATTAGAAAGCTGCTTATTCAAAGGACTTGAAATTATACACAACATGTATCTATCTATCCATACTGGTAAAATTTTAGTACGAATCCTGTATGGGATAATGAAATAATGGCATATTAAAGTATTTAAATATTCGGAAAAATTTCCTGGAATAACACCCTTTTCGGTGGAGGAAATTAATAATATTAATAATAATAATAATGTATAAAAAAATTAAGAGAGAATTAAAATAATTACAGAATAAAATGGCATAGCGGACCAGTTCGACTAATAACTGTCCTTTTCGAATAAAAAAATATCTATACGTATATCAAAATTATAAATCTTTACCAATATAGCAATATTTTCGTGTTCAACAATATTCCCAATAGTCACCTATATATATATATATATATATATATATATATATATATATATATATATATATATATATATATATATATATATAACCACAATATGCTAACCTAACTTAAAGTATTATTTACTGGGTAATAGGTGTGACATAACCATCAACTGGTAAGGTTTGCTACCAAAATGGCGGCCTAATAAAATGTTCTAAAAGTCAGTGCAAAAAGTTACTTCATCGGTTATGTTCAAATTGTGGTCAAAAATCAAATATTATATAAGAATGAACTAGTAAAAATTTTGAGACAAATTCAAAATAGCAGAATAAATGGCGGCCTAATTAAATGTTTAAAAATTCGGTGTGAAAAAAATACTTATTAAATTGATTTTAAAGTTCACAAAAAAGCCATGGGTGCGAAAAAATCGTGTGTAAAATTTTGGTAAGGAGCCATTATTGTGGAACCAAATGGCCGTCTATTAAAATGTTTAAAATGTCAAGAAATGGTAAAATATTATCAATTATATATGCGGCAAAACAAAACGGTGGCTATTTAAATGTTTACTGAGCCGGTAAATTCCCATTTTCTCGAATAGAAACCTTTTTATGAAGAAAATTAATAAAAGCCATAAATAATTTTTTTAGAGATTATCAAATTTACAAAAATAAAAATTATTTAAATATTAAATTTAAATTAAATTAATATAGAGCAAGAACAAAATTTAAAAAATTGTATACTGGAGTATCGAAGCTCTATCTACGTTTTTATTTAAGTGGATATGGTAAATGAATGAATATTTGTATGTATGTATGTTAGATCTGGACAAAAAAGTTGTCGAGATAAAAAATGTAGGTTTGTTTAAATCTGAACGATTGTTAAATATGTAAATAAATATATTGTAAGGTATATTGTCACTCACATTTTTATTTGCGTATGCGTAATATAACGATTCAAGAAAACCGCGACTATCGGCGTAGTATAATTTCACAATTTAATCTCGCAAATCTTATTATTGGTATTAATAAAATCCGCACACATTTGTGAAAACACTGGAAATCATCCCTAAAGATTAAGTAATAAGTAAGAATCCTTCCTTTTGTGAAGGATAATGAAGCATAATATAGTATATATGCATAGCATATTTTTCTATCAGACGTAATGTTTGTGAAAAATTAAATGGAATTAAAGTTAATAGAGTAAGTAGAATTTTCAGCTATACCGAGAACAGACTGACCGACAGAAATGGAAAAACATGTGTTTCGGCATTTAAGGACCTTAAAACGTGAAAATCTGTAAAAACCTGGAACGATGATTTTTCACGATCTCTTCCTGTTGCGGGAAATAAAAATTTGCGCCGCCACTGGCTGTCGTCCCCAATATCAGGTACTTGGACATGGGCTATCCCCACCTATTGATTTATCGTAACCATTGGTCGATAGAATGTGAAAAGTAGGGGAACCATGTTGGCGCATACCCCTAACGTGATTTATGACTGGATTGCGATCTCTAGTTTAATTCTTACTCTAAGAGTGTAATGTAAGTGCCGTACGGATTTAAATATCATTTTAAACGGTTGAAAGACATCTTCAAACTGATAAACAGAGATAAATAGCCATTAAATGAGATATTATACCAAATTATGTCTTCAGAAATATGAAATCTAAGGGAAAGCAACTAAAGTCAAATGAATAACTTTAGTCAGTACCTAGTAACCAAATAGTAGTTTGACGCCGATTTAAAAAGACAAATTCGAGGACAAATTGTTAAGATCGTTCGAAATATAGTTTCGTACTTTTTGGTTATCGGTATATAACCATATTTTTCAATTCAATAATTTCTTTATTATGGATTTTACGTCAAGTGCTAAATAATTCTTTTGTATTTTTATGACAATTTTATCAATATACCTCCAAAGAGGAATGTCTGTTTAACAGCCAGCTAATGTTTTAAGCTTCATAGGACGTTAAAAATATTCTCTCATCACATTTTTGTTATTAAGGTCCGAGATCTCCGAGACGGCAATAAAAAAGGATTAATGCAGTTTACAGAGGGGCTTCTGATTCATTTAATTAAATTTATTGAGAAGGAGCCAACTTAACTGTTAATTTATATTTGTTCTGGATGTTACGGCAGGTATATTTTAAAATTTAAGTATATTAGACGGTACCGACAAAAAAGCCTTCTTGTAACCAGTTTTGTGTTTTTCATTAAAATGCAAATTCGATGCCCAGGTATACTTAATTATTAGCAACATGTATATTAAATAAGATGCCCATTTTTCCTTTATTAGGAATATTATATTTCGTTGATCAAATTTTAAATTAGACAATACAGTAATAAATAGGATGACATGCACATTTATTTTTGTTGAGTCTTAATTTATCTATTTTAACCCGTTATATGTATGTAGAGAATAGTTTGTGGTAGTAGTTTTCAACTCATGGAAAAATGTTTATAAAAACATTAAAATCGAAATAACCAAAAAGTAAAAAATAACGAAATAAATAAGTTTTTAAATAAAACTCAAAAGTACTAAAAATTAAAAATGAGGGCAAATTCCTCTTTGTGAAGTCGGACGCAAACGAATATCTAGCTGTTAAGTACATCACAAAGTTAAATTTTCAAGATAGATTAAAATAATACGTTTTACTTTTTAGTATTTTTTTAGTCGATTTTATTTATTTATGTATATTTAAAGTTTTATTTGTACGAAGTTTTATTGTAAAGATCCGATTTAAAGTATTTGAGGACAAAAACTAGGTAAATATTTTCGGAGACGTAGTAGAATTGAACTTCGTGCCCGTTAATCAGCGAAATCACTCCCCACCACCTTCTCACACAACAAGTGTTGTGTAGAATAAAATCATTTAATATTAGAACTATTCAATATATTTATAATTACCTACTGAAATAATTCGCTGAGAAAAAAGATTGTCCCTGCACTAGGTCTGTAGATGTACCTGAATATATATCCAACTTAGTATTTGCTTATATACCATTTATTTATCAATTTTCTAGGCAGTATATTACAAAATTTTACATTTAGTTTTTGAAACTGAATTATGAGCCATGTAAGAGAGACATGAAAGAGTGTGCTCCGATATTTTTGTCTTTTTGACAGTGATTAAGTTGAAAACAAATAGTGAAATATATCAAGACTAAGGTATCTTTTTACTTTTATCAGTTAACTACATATAACTATGCCAAAAGTCTTTGCAGATATAAAAATTCGAAGAATATGGTGTACCGTATTTTAATCCTAAGAAATCAAGCCATCCTTAGGATACATACACAGTTTGATGCGGACAATCTGCACGATATCGATGGAGAATTGGTCATTGAAAAATGGTACTGGAAGTTGCTCATAACGATACAATCATCTGCTGAGAACAATAAAACAACACTTACAGAAAGCACCAAAATAAACATTGAAGAAAATGCATTGAGCTAGAAAGGAAACTAAGAAGGAATAATATCATAATCTTGGTATTGCAATTTAATAATTGCAATCTGATAAATTTTGTCATACACTTCTTTCAAACTTGTCTAAATATGTCACTATTGGAATCGCATCTTATTGCAATTTATGAATTTAAACCTGCTAAACTTCCAAGTTGTACACCGATTAAAGCGGAATTTTATCTAGTCTTATAGAGGATTTAGAGTTTAAAAATGTTGGTTTATTAAAGGGGACTAAAATCTTTGTTGTGCTTGATCTGTGCTGGGAAGATAGAAAGGAGAAAAAAATACTCCAAGAGCACCTAAAACTAACTAGGGAGAATAATTTAAATGCAAAAATTATAAGTAGAAACAGATTGTTAGTCAATAATAAGATGTACACAACCGACCAACTAATGCAGATGAAGTTATTTGACGATGATGAGTTGAACAACATGGAAAACCTAATAAGTTTTTTTCTCGCACTTTCTACACCAACTTGTGACAAAGAAGTTGTACTTCGGGATTGTGATAGTACTGGAGAAGAAATTCAATAGAAGAACAATAATCCTAAAAAAAGTCTTATAAAAAACGAGACTTGGAATCCCTTGGCGAGAAAGGTATCAAATTTTGCCAGTAGTCAGAGGACGACATGAAAAAGGCTATAAATAAATATAAAACTGGAAGATTTGGATTGAATGCTATTTGTAGACGATACCAAATTCCAAAACCGACCTTCAAGAGACACTTGCTAGGTACAAATGTAAAGGCAAAAGAAAGAATCAAATCGTTAGGGCGGTTAACGGTATTTAGCGCTGAAGTCGAGCAAGAGCTAGAAGATCAAATTCTGAAAATAGAAGAATCTTTTTATGGTCTTACCATTAAGGATATTCGAAGAGCGGCGTTCCAGTTTGCAAACAAAAATGCTATACCCAATAAATTTAACAAAGCGAAAGGGATGGTGCAAAGGCTTTAACATGCAAAATGTTAATCACTTTTACGATATTTTAGAGAAATTGGTTGATCAGTATAAAATAGATGCGACAAAAATTTTTAAAGTTGTCGAGTCCGGGTTTTATACCGTTCAGAAGAAAAGCCAAAAGATTATTTCTAAGAAAGAAAAGAAGAAAGTTGGAATTGTAGCAAGGGGTGAAAAAGGTGAAAGGGGACTTAACACCACATCAGTAGTTTGCACTAGTGCAGCGGGACAATATGTAGCCCCCATGATAATATTAAAAGAAAGAGGATGATGGTTGAACTTGCAGAAGGTGCTCCATCAGGTTGCTCAGTACAAGTTTCAGACACAGGATACATCATTACTTACTTATTTGTGGTTTGGTTGCGTAAATTTATTGAAGTTGTGCGACCCACGCAAGAACAAAAAATAATTTTAGTCCTAGATGGTCACACGACGCACTCTAAGAAACTGGAGGCAATTAATTTGGCTCGAGACAATGGCGTCGTTCTTCTACAATTGCCAGGACATACCACGCATCGCCTCCAACCATTAGACGTAGCAATATTTAAGCCTATGGAAGTGTATTACAACCAGGCAGTTGAAAGGTGGATGAGAGAAAATCCGGGATTAGCGGTGACACAATATCAAGTTGCCAAACTTCTAGGGGATGCGTATGAAAAAGCTGCAACGATTGGCTTTGCAATCAATGGGTTTTCAAAATGCGGTATTTGTCCTCTAAATAGACATGTTTTTACTGATGTTGCTGGGAGTGATGCCTTACTCTTAAATAAACCTGAATTACCACTAGAAGGAAATAATATCCATATTGAGCAGGCTGAAGATGATTCTTCCGATGACGATATTTCCCTCTCGTGAGTAATATCAAAAGAGAGTCTCCTGAATACTTCCTTTGAATGATAATTTGCTTGCCAGGACCTACCGGATTGGGAAATAAACGACGGGAGCCTAAGAATGCCCAACAAGCAACAGTGCTAACAACCACGCCATATAAAAAAGAATTAGAAAAAATAAAAAGCATCGTGGATAATAAGTCAATGAGTTGCCCTAATCTCCTCCAGACATTCCTTTTGAATTGAAATATTGCCTAGAGAAGTAAGTCTTTTTTGAGCTATTGTATTTCTTAAATAAGTTTTTACACGTTTAAGGCAAGAAAAACTTCTTTCCACTGAAGCACTTGTCGACGGTCTTGTCAAAATAAGGGAAAACACTTTATGAGCTTTGGTTAAAATATCTTTATTTTCATTAATTTTGTTCACTTGCTCTTGCATATATTCCAATTACTGTCATTGGCAAAAATAAGACCAAGCTTATTTTTAAGTCGTTGATTTTTTGAAAATATTTCCCCATATAACTATAACAAATTTTCAAACGGGCCAGTCGGAAAATTTAAACTATATTCGGAAAATTTAGCAGAATCTGCCAAACATAAAAATGTAGCTTAAAGCTTAGTGTCTATACTTAGCTCTAATTTCTTCAGGTGAAAGCTTAGCAAGCTCACGTTTGTAATGATTTATTTCTGTAATATAATTTGCTTTATCAAACATGGTATTAAAAAAAATGTTCATTTCTTTTTTACAGAGGGCCTCACGATAGCGTTTTATATTGGATATGCAAAAATGGATGTCAAACGATTTTTTTTGAAGAACGGAACTTGAACAATCACATTTATTAACTTCGAATCTGAAGACCAAAGAGTTTCTGTAATTGTTGGTATACGCCTCGTAGATGCAGATGTAAGAGCATACATTCGTTTGGCTGAGTGATGAAAAAATGAGGGAATACCACTAAGGCTTGCAAAAAAATCGACATTTAGAAATATTTTTAAACTTTGCTGCATCAGGACAAATACAGCCTGCGGCGCTTTTTCTTTTTTTTTTTGAAGGCCGTTTAGATGGCCAGACATCACACTTGCGCCATCGTAACATTGCCCTATTAATTTATGTTTATAGTCAAATTGGTCCAAAATTTGATCCAATAGAGAATATAAATTCTCCGACGTTCTATCGGAGCTGACATTATAAAATCCTAAGGATCTCTCGACTACTGAACCTTCTGAATTAACGTATCTTAAAATTATGGAGCACTGGGAGGTTTGCGTAACATCAGTGGTGTCATCCATTTTCACAGAAAAAAACTATGTGTTCATTATTTCATTTTTTACATGATCATTTAAATAATCAGAAATGCATTCAATTAAATTCAATTAATAAATTAATTATTTCGTTTTGAATAGTTTTCGAGTAACCAGTAAAAATATTTTTAATTTTTTTGTGATGATGTTTTAGTTTTTGGGAACTTCTCGATATTAATAAACCTAAAAGCTTTTTAAAATCCCCTTTATTTATTACTCGCTGCTCTCATCATGGCCGCGAAAGACTAACTCTTGTATTGCAAGGTACAAAACTGCGTCAATTACCAAGCCCATAAATAGTCTATTTAATCGGACGTTTTCGTTAAAATCTATTTTATATAGTTTAGCATTTTCTTTTAAAGTGTCAGCTATAGTGCTTTGATTTTTTACAAATGTTTTATCATTAATTCGCATTTTAAATGCTCCGCCGAGTCTTCATGTTTATGTAAAGACCTTCATATATTTAACATACCTGCAAATCCTTCCTTATTCCACACTGAATATTTATTAGAAACTAGTAAACAAGGCCGGCAAAACAATTTTTGTAATATTTGACTACTACATAACCATTTGAACGCCGAAAACCTGGATGACGATTAAAACTCTGATCTTGTTCCTTCCATCGATTAAATGGAGTTTTCAGCCTAATGTAAACCACATCCGTAATCGGATTCATCAATAATGTAAACTAATAAACCCGACAACAAATAAAGTTGTAACAACACCATACATAAATAAACCACAAAACAGTCAAGTAAACTAACCGGTTGCAGCGAAATCCGCGAAAATAAAAGTAAACAACCACTCCAAACTGAACGACACGTGGGTATAGTGTACTGCGTTAGCAATTCACCGAGAGCGTTGTATGGCGCTAGTTAACATTAATCTTCCATGCGGTCGACGTCATCAAGTACGCGTTGTCATGGCAACGTAGTAGGAAAATCGTAAACTAAACATAGCACGTCCAGCAAAGTCGAAGCGGTTTACGCCACTGTGAAAGTTTTAAAAAGACATGCCGCCAACGGTCAAGTAAAATATTTATTCGAGATGTACAGTTTATTTTTTGCCAATTAGGTGAATAAATGAATGTAAAAACTTAAATTTTAAGAGATATAGAATAAATACAGTTAGATGTTTGCTTGTTTATTTTTCCTGGTGAAGTAGCACTTCACCTACTTTACCTGAATAGCCGCCACTGGGCGAAGGTCTGGGAATGTATGTCAAGAAAGTCTTAACTTGTAAGGTTTTGTATACAAATATGAGCAATAATTTAGAATAGTTGTGGATTTCTGTTTGTAAGAGGGGAAAGCGAATTGGTGTTTTGTAACGCCCACCACGATCTAAACTATCTCTTTGTTTTGATGAAGTAGAAAATTCTTTGATAAATATTTTACCTGATGTTATATAAACATAAATTTGCTGTCAATGGGTAGGAGCGTGAATATGTTTAAGTCATTCTTGAGTGTTTATGGCTTAACGCAGCTTGTCAAAGATCCTACAAGAGTAACATCCCTTCTAGACATAATTATAACTTCAAATGAAAAATTAATAGACAACATAAAGGTGAACAATGTCGAGGAGGTTTCGGATCACTTTGCGATAATATGCCATATAATTAAAACCAAGAAAAGTAAAAACTCAAAATTTATAACATTTAGAGTATTTTGAATATGAATTGTTTCTTAGCGATCTTGATAGGAATTGGGATGTAATCTATACTTTAAACGATGTAAACTTAATGGTAAAATTCTTAAAAAAACATTTGCTTTAAACGTTTGATAAACATGCTGTAAGAACTATCAAATCTACAAAACCACGAACGCCGTTGACGTTGTCAAGTCAATTTTTTTAAGTGGATTATTTAACCAATTTATTTGGCAGCCATTTTGTTCCACCATCTTGAACTCGTACCGGAATTTTACAAGTGTATCTGTATATCACCCTTAATGCTTGTAAAAAATGTGAAATTAATCTAATATTTTATTAGCACGCCATTTTGTTTTGCTATCTTGGATTCGTACCAAAATGTTACCAAGTCATTCTTATATAACTTATATAATTATGATTTTTGTGCAAAATTTGAAGTAAATTGCATAATTAGTTTTTTAGTAATATCCATCCATCATCCCCATATGATCCTTGAATTTTCAACAAAATTTGAAACCAATGGAACAAGTAGTTTTTTAGCTACGCGAACTGACAGACCGACAGACAGGGAGGGTGATTTTTTCACGATTTAAACATTTTATTTGGCCGCCATCTTGAATTCGTACCAAAATTTTATCAGTTCATATCTATACTACAATTAATTCTTGCACCAAATTTAAAATCAATCTATTAAATAGTTTCTTCAAGCAGAATTTTTAAATATTTTATTAAGCCGCTATTTTGTTTCACTATCATCA
This sequence comes from Kuschelorhynchus macadamiae, assembly GCA_030620095.1. Taxonomy (NCBI): domain Eukaryota; kingdom Metazoa; phylum Arthropoda; class Insecta; order Coleoptera; family Curculionidae; genus Kuschelorhynchus; species Kuschelorhynchus macadamiae. The sequence continues at coordinate 274,847 of JAUTXW010003480.1, forward strand.
TTTCGTACCAAAATTTTACCAGTTGACGGAATCGAGAAAACATGGCATTTAGAGATATGGAAACATACAGATCTGAAAAAATCTAGGAAGGTGATTTTTTCACGACTACATTAATTCCCTTTAAGGAGGGATGTAAAAGTTAATAAAAAAAGAACAAAATTCTTTATATCTCCGTTAATACAAGACAGAAAAAATTTTAAATGTAAATATAACTGGGATTTTTATGAAAAATTTTTAATTTATAATTAAGCCTCAGATAAAAAAGATACATGATAAAACTATCAACATGTATCTTATTTTAAATAAAATGGACCTATATTTAATTCATATTTTAAAACGAAAAAAAGGTGCATTTTACATGACATGTTTATTCTAAGTGAAAATATGACGGTCTAAATTTATCTTAACTTCAGGCCCGCATCATGAAAAAAGCCTACTTAAGATATTCTTCCAAATGTTAAGATGAACTATAAAATTTTTATCGAAATTGATAAATTTTTTTTTTGTGGACTCTTTTTTAATTAGGTATCGATTTTTCATATATAGCATGTTATAGTCAAAGTCAAAATCAAAATATGCTTTATTGTCTTAAGTTTCCGTCATTGTTATTTTTTACTGGTATGTGATCCCTATGAGATCACGCCGGCACTACCCTGAATATTTCTAAATTCTTCCTAATTGGTAAAGCCATCTCGAAGTAATTTAAACGTGTCCAAATCTACTTTACTTTTTAAGATATCAAAATGATTTAAAAAATAAAATGTATGGTTTGTTACCAAAAACATTAAAGAGATATAAAAATGTCAATTGAACCGTTGATCTTGAAAGCCAGAATGGTCTAAGTCACAAAATCGGGTTAGTTAACTATGAGAAATTCATAAAATAAAGAAATCTACTTTCTAGCAAGATCTGAACGGTTTATGTTCATTAGTTCGACCACAGATGACGCTTGCTGTTCTGCCTTTAAATGACTTGCGCTTAACGTTGAAAGGCAGACTGGTACAAGTGTGACTTAGACCAACCTGGCTTTAAATGCGCGTGCATTTTTATTTTGTTTGTGCTACTAAAAAGCCTTTAAAATGAGTTTAAATGAGCATTTAAATGAACAGTTCAGTGCTAGTGAGAGCGAATTCGATCCAGATGATGCTGTTTACTCTTCTTCAGGTAAAAAACCGTCGATTTAGAATATAACCTTAAATTAATTTTAGACGAAAATCAAGAATTTAACGAGCCTTTTACTGTCAGAAATCTGTCAAATGAGACAGATAAAGAAAAATGGGGTATACAAGGAGATCAGAATATACAGGAAGCTCATAGAGACGAGGAATCGCAATCTGCTAAAAGCCAGAAACGTGTAGGAAGAAAGCGTTTCAGAGAACCAGAAAAACATATTAAATCAGTACGAAAACGAAGAAGGAATACAGGACAGGAGTATACCAGTACCTCTGGGAAAAAGGTACCGGCAAAAATATTTTCAAATAAAAACTGCAATTGCAAAAAAAATGTTTTGATAAAATATCTGAACTAGAAAGAAAAACATTTTTTGAGAAATTTTGGTTGATGGGGAATTATACTACACAAAATGCATTTATATGTGGTTTGGTTAAACAGAATGAAATTAAAAGAACCCGGGTGCGGGATGGATCCAAAGGAAATAAAACAGTTTCAAATTCTTATTATGTGTATATTGGAAACATCTCCCATAATATTTGTAAACAATACTTTTTGCATACCCTTCAAATATCCAATGGCAGACTAGAAAGAGCCCCTAAAACGTCACGAACCTCCTCTCCAGGTGAAGATTTACATGGTAAGCATGAGCCAAAAAATAAGACAGAACAAGTAAAAGTATTGGATGTACACAGGCATATAAATAGTTTTCCGGCATACAAATCTCACTACATATTCAGTCATAACCCCAACAGAAAATATCTTGATTCCAGCTTGAACATAAGATTAGTATACGGCCTTTACAAGGAAAAATATGAAATTGAGGAGAGCGTTTCGCTATCAGAAGCAATGTATAGACATAGTTTCCATCGAGACTTTAACTTGCACTTTCACGTTCCGTCAAAAGACTAAGTGTGTGAAATGCGATTTATTTAAGGCCCAGATTTCATGCGCCACTGATGAGCAACAAAAAAATAATTTGCAAACCCAACATAAGTTGCACTTACTACGGGCTGAAGATGCAAGAAAATGTATGGCGAAAGACAAAACATTGGCAATATTGGACCGGGTTTTAATTCATAGTTTCACTTATGATCTAGAAAAGACATTACCGTATCCAACATTAACTTGCTCCATAGCTTATTACAAAAGGAACATGTATGTCTACAACTTAGGCATACACGAATTAGCTGAAAAAGAGAGATCTTTTATGTATGTATGGGATGAGATTACAGTATCTCGCGGTGCCCAAGAAATAGGATCATGTATTCGCAAACACATTTTTTGTAATGCACAAAACGCAAATCACATAATAGCTTACAGTGATGCTTGTGGGGGACAAAATCGGAATTTTAAGCAATGCCTTTTTTGGCTCAAACTTCAGTAAGATACGGATATAGACGTAATAGACCATAAGTTTATGGTTTCTGGCCATTCCTTTTTACCAAATGACCGCCATTTTGGACAAATCGAACAGTATGCTAAAGACAGAGTCAAATACGTACCCGAGGACTGGTATGCAATTATAAAGAGGTGTCGACCCAAGAACCCATTTTTAGTAAATATAATGGAAAGAAGTGACTTTTATTCTACAAAATTATTAGAAGAATCTGTCACCCGGGCGGCGGAAGAAGAACGAAAATGACAATCCTGTATCTTGGTTGGAGATAAGGTGGTTACATTTTAAGAAAAATGAGCCCTGTAAGATTTTCTACAAACATACATTGAATGAGGATTACCCTTTTGAAGCTATTAATATAACTCCATGTCGAAAATGTGCTCCCAAACACATGAAAAATATTGAATTGTCATTACTTTATGATGATTTTCTACCGGTCAGTGACAAAAAGAAGAAAGACATGGAAAACCTCTTCCAGTTTATTCCTCCGTTTCATTAAGAATATTTTAATCGCATTATGGGAAATGAAAATGTAGAAAACACTGGTCCGCTTAAAGTTGAAGATGATTAGTCTCTGCTTTTGTTTTTTATTTTACAAGTTTTTAATCAGTTTTATAAATAAATGATGATTCTGACCTCAAAGTGTAATAATTTATTACCGATTATTTTTTTACAGTGATATTGTTGAAAGGCAGAGTGGTCTAAGTCACAAAATTTCCAATAAATCAACCAAAATAATAAAAAATATTCAATTTCAGTTTTTAAATTTATATTAGCTCTGTCCTGAGACACATGGCGTATAAACATAATAATTTTTAAATTCAGGATTTTTTAATGACGCTTTAACTTTGAGGCAGTTTTTCTCAAAAGGTGTATACTGTGACTTGTACCATTATGGTTTTTAACGGCTCAATTGTCAAATGTATATATATATATATATATATATATATATATATATATATATATATATATATGTTGATTTTTACTCCTTCACGGATGGAAAAATACAATGTGTTTTCATTCCGGGTGTACATCCGTTCACTACTGTCATTCTGAAAAGAACAGTTTTGCTGACGTTTCGCCAAAATCACATTTGGCATTTTCGAAGCTTTCTTTCTCGCGTCCGAATAGAGACTGAAGTGTTGGTGACTGCGACGCTTCCTTTTATACCCCCACTCGGGGCCGAAGTTTATATCTGCGCAGGCGTTGGTCGTTATTTATGTTTTCCGGATGGTGCTGTTGTTGTTGCGCTAATTGCGCTTGAGTTTTTGCGATTTTAGATTTGTCTATTATTGTCTTCCATACTGTTGGTAGTTTTAATGATTCGTCCCTTTTATTTAAATCACCTTGCTTTTCAATTTCTATGGCTTCTCTATTTTATGGCCGGTTTCCTGATGATGTAGGAATAAAGCTGAGGTTGTTTGTTTATTTCTGATGCTGAGTTTATGCTCTTCCACTCTTGCTGATATTCGCCTGTTAGTTTGCCCTACGTACAACTTTTCACAGTCCTGGCACGGAATACTGTACACTCCGTGGTTTTCCAGTTTGATTTTATCTTTTGGGTTTCCGAGTAGTTTACCTATAGTTGTTTGTGGCTTGTGTATTGTTTGTATGTTGTGTTTCGTCAGAATTCTTCCGATTCTGTCTGTTGTGCCTTTTACATATGGTAAGACTACTCGTTGCTTTCCCGGTTCATATTTTTTGTTGTTCGTTGTTCGGGAAACTTGTGCATTAATAGCTTTATGGTGCGATTTGTGTAGCCATTTTTCTTTAAAGCACTAGATATTACCTTAAGTTCGTTTTGTCTCGTCTGTGTTTCAGTTAGTCGCACGGATCTAGATATTAGAGTATTTGCCACAGCTTGAATTTGTGCTGGGTGATGATGTGATTTTGCATTTAAATATCTGTCTGTATGTGTTAGTTTTCTATACACGGTGTATTCGAAATGTCCGTTATGTAGTTTTGTGACCAAAACATCTAAAAAAGGTAGTTTGTTGTTTTCCTCTAACTCTAGAGTAAATTGTATTCTGGGGTGGATTGAATTTACGGGAATCAGAAATTTTTCGAGCTCTGCATGACCATGTTGCCATATAATAAATATGTCATCCACATAACGAATCCATAATTTGGGTTTTAAACTTTCTTTCTCGAATATAATAAATAAATTCGCGACTACTGGTGATAGCGAGGACCCCATTGGAGCACCATCCATTTGTTTATACATTTACCCGTTGAAAGAAAAATAAGTATTTTTGAGGCAATGCTCCGAGAGTTCTATTATATGTGCCTGGAAATCCTCGTTCATAGCAATCTTGTCCAATGCTTTGTCGATGGGAATACTGGGATATAACGATTTGACATCTAGGCTTGCTATGATGTCGTTTTTTTTCAAGGACGATATCTCGTATAATTCGAGTGAAATGCTCCGAATGTTTTACAAATGAATCAGCTTTTTCTACAGTTGGTTGCATAATTTCAGAAAGGTATTTCTCCAGTTTTTGTAGTGGCGAATTAACAGCACTAACAATAGGTCTGATAGGCTCGCCTGGTTTGTGTATTTTTGGTAAACCATAGAGTTTAGGACATCTGCTCGACTTTTCCCGTGGTATGATTTTTTGTTGAATTTCGGGGTTTATCGGTGAACTTTTTATTTTATGTTTAGTTGTTTTTTCTAGGTACGTTGTCGGGTCCCTTGGAACAGGCCTATAACAATTGTCTTGTAGGATATCCTGCATTTTTTGTACGTAATCTTGAGTATTCATAACCACAGTTGCGTTTCCTTTATCTGCTGGAAGGATTGTGATGTTTTTATTTTTTCGGAGGTTTATTAGGGCCCTTTGTTCAGTGGCATTTAGGTTTTGTTTTGGTGTTTTGCTTGATCTTAAAATTCTTGCCACCTCTTGTCGAATCTCCTCTGCTTTTGTTTCTTCAGAGGAGTCAAGGACAGCTTCCACTCCAGCTATTATTTCTTCTTTAGGGATTTCCTTAGGAGATATCGCAAAATTAAAACCCTTACTCAGTACGGATTTTTCACTTTCTGAGAGACTGTAGGATGATATATTAAGTACTAATTTTCTTCGCTTCGAAAATGCCAAATGTGATTTTGGCGAAACGTCAGCAAAACTATTCTTTTCAGAACGACAGTAGTGAACGGATGTACACCCGGAATGAAAACACATTATATATATATATATATATATATATATATATATATATAAATTTAAGAATCTACATGAAATTCTGATCATATTTTATTAAGCATACCCTATCCCTAAAGTCAACTGTTTTTAAGATAAAAAAATGGAAATTTGGCTTTAAACAAAATTAACTCATTTCCCTATGCATAGTGAAACCTGGTGGTTTATTTTAGAACTCCCATAGAAATTGTCATGTACTGACAATAAACTGTGTCAATTTTTAACATATGGTTGAAGAATTACTTTTTTCCTGATAAAAATGCTTTCAGAAAGAGAAAGAATAGAGATTCTTATGATGTTTGGATGCGGAGATCGCCAAAGAAATCTTGACGAAGTATGTGAACTTTTTAATAATACGCATCCCGAGCGAGGACAAGCAATTGCAAAATCCACAGTTAGCAAAATCATCAAAAAAATTCGTGATCACGATTGTGTAAAAGATCTTCCCAGGACAGGTAGGCCAAAACTAGATGATGATATGAAATTGAATGTTTTACTCAGTTATAACGAAAATCCACATTTACCTACAAGTCAAGTAGCATTAGATTTAAACCTTAGTCAATCATCGGTAAAAAATATCTGCACACGGTAAAGTATCATCCCTACAAAATAAGATTAATCCATGAATTAAATGAAGACGATTTTGACCGCCGACTTGAGTTTTGCGAAAGTATGCAAGAGCGGTGCAACCTGGATCCATTCTTTTGTAGAAATATTTTATTTTCCGATGAAGCCACCTTTTTTCTTAATGGTACTGTCAACCGACAAAATTGTAGATATTGGTCTACAGAGTACCCCCATTGGGCTCAAGTGGCTCATACGCAATATCCCGAGAAAATCAATGTTTGGGCTGGAATATTTCAAGATAGAATTATAGGTCCCTACTTTTTCGACGTAAATTTAACCGGCGAAATTTATCTTGATTTTTTACAACTCGAGTTGATTCCGGCCTTAGCTCAGTTGTATTCAGATAATGAGCCCGATATGCCTACTGCAGCAATGTGGTTCCAACAAGATGGAGCACCACCTCGCTACGCGCTACCTGTTCGGCAGTATCTCAGTGAAATGTTTCCTAACAGGTGGATAGGACGTCGTGGTCCCTACGAATGGCCGGCCAGGTCCCCGGACGTAACTCCCCTAGATTATTTTCTGTGGGGATATTTAAAGAGCAAAGTTTATTTGAACAGACCTCCTAATATCGATGCGCTGAAAAATCGTATAAGAGATGAAATCCGACAAATCCTACCTACTTTCATTCGAAGTCTACAACAAGAGTTCATCAATCGATTAGGATATTGTCAGGAAGTGAACGGACAACAGTTCCAGCATATATTACGTTAAAACGCATCATTTAGAATTTTAGACTATCGTTGTTAATCGTTATTAAAAAAATTTTGTAAAACAGTTTTCTCATTTTTTTATCTCAAAAACAGTTAACTTTAGGGATAGGGTATGCTTAATAAAATATGATCAGATTGTCATGTAGATTCTTAAAATGAAATAATATACAGGGTGTTCCATTAGAGATTCTAAAGTTCTGGCGTGTAGCTTGATTTTAAAACACCCTGTATATTTCAAGACATTTTTGAATCATAAATCGTAAGGAACTATACAACTTTTATATGAAACTTTTTTACCCAACTTGTATAGTTTTTGACATATCTCAAGGTTTCCAGACTTTATGCCCTCATTGTATATATATATATATATATATATATATATATATATATATATATATATATATATGTGTTGATTTTTACTCCTTCACGGAGGGAAAAGAACAGTTTTGCTGACGTTTCGCCAAAATCACATTTGGCATTTTCGAAGCTTTCTTTCTCGCGTCCGAATAGAGACTTTATTCGGACGCGAGAAAGAAAGCCTCTAAAACGCCAAATGTGACCCCGGCGAAACGTCAGCAAAGCACCAAAACAAAACCTAAATGCCACTGAACAAAGGGCCCTAATAAACCTATAATATACCTAATAAGACATCACAATCCTTCCAGCAGACAAAGGAAACGCAACTGGGGTTATGAATACTCAAGATTACGTACAAAAAATGCAGGATATCCTACAAGACAATTGTTATAGGCCTGTTCCAAGGGACCCGAAACGTACCTAGAAAAAACAACTAAAAATAAAATAAAAAGTTCACCAATAAACCCCGAAATTCAACAAAAAAACATACCACGGGAAAAGTCGAGCAGATGTCCTAAACTCTATGGTTTACCAAAAATACACCAACCAGGGGCGCCCCTCAGACCTATTGTTATATATATATATATATATATATATATATATATATATATATATATATATAACAATAGTTCATACATACAAACACCAACATAAAAGCTCCGCTCACCATCAATGGCTCTCCTATTGAAGACTTTAAAGAATTTACTTATCTTAGAAGCGTAATCAATAAAAATGGGGCGCTAAGGATAACATTCAAAACAGAATTAGGAAGGCACAACAAGCATATGGAAAAATAAAAATTGTATGGAATTTCAGACAACTCAACATACAAACAAAAATTAATATTTTTAACACCCGTAAAATCTGTGCTACTATATGCCTGTGAAACGTGGATAGCACAAAACTGCAGCTATTTCTCAACCCCTGTCTCAGAAGAATATTACGCATTTTTTTGCCAAATATCATCCGAAATGAAGAACTACTCCACCTCACCGGTCAAAAAACACACTGCGAAGACCAAACGAAGATCCCGCAAAAACTGCCCTAGAGTGTAATCTTTAAGGCACACGTAGAGTAGGTCGCCCCGTCCATACCTGGAGAAGAGCAATACAGATTGAAACCAACGCCCAAAATCGAACTCACTGGCTCGAAGCCCTATGCTCCGCGTACGAGTTGAGGATCTTTGAAAAAAGTGTTGTATGAATTTATAAGGATACAAAATGGGCTATATTTATAGAGTAAATAACTTTTATTAAGTTCAATTTGTTTGAGTATTTTCTTATTCTTATTGTATATGTTTGTTTGGCAGTGTAATACAAATACTGCACCTCTTACGATTAGCCTAGCTACCACAAAAGCTTTTGCCAAGTTTCTATATTTAGCGTCATATCAGCATTTGCCAACTGTAAAATATTATTTTCCCAGTACATTAAAACAATCCACCTTTCTTATCTACTTCTTAAAGTATTCTATTTACAACAGTGCAAATAGACTATATCTACTTACTAAGTAATCAGAATGTTTGTATGTTAAATAAACCCTTTTGACTACCGGAGATACTTTACAAGTGTTGTTTGCTTCTTCAATTAAAACTATTAAAAACTTAAAACATCTGTTGTTCGGGTCAGGTGTGGTCGTTGCTTGTTTGTCTTAGGCATTCTTAAAAACTTTTTGAACGCCGAACATGCCTTTTTTGTTTGTAATTCATAAATAATTTTATTTATTATCTTCATCTAAAAAGCAGAAGGATAGCAAACAACAGGTTATTTCTTTTAATTTTATACGATTGACAGGTAAACATTTTAACCAATTGAAGTTTGGCAATTAACAACATCAACAGGTGATTGTTTATCAAGATTATTTTATATTTATATCAGAACAAAGGCATCATTCTTGCAAATATTAACTTGAGGAGGATACTGTGTTTAATAGTCATGTATTTATTTATGTATGTAAGTATTATATGGTTATTACCACTTACAGGCCCAACGCCTGGACCGATTTATTGAAAACGTATCAAAAGATACGCCAGAATCCCGCTGGTGTCCTTAGCGATATGGGCTTTAAAAAAGGTCAAAACATCGGAAGCAGTGCGCCACTTTGTTCGAGATTAAAAATAAATAGTTTCATAACTTATCGTAATATGTATCAAATAAAAAAGCTCGTTAAGGCGATTCCCTATATGTAACATATCCATAATAGTATACAGGGTGTCCCAAATATAAGTAATTAATGGAGAAAAATAATTTCGTAAAACCTAAATCGCTAAACGCAATATAATGAGTCAGGGGCCTAAAAATTCACTATACATTTGCGAATATTTCTGTCTATACAGATTCATTAGAAATTTAATTTGGCGGAATTCAGTATACATTTTGTGCAGTATGAAAAATATTGTACACTGTCGAAAAGTGATTTTTTTTTGGGTAATTATGCTAGATTTAGTAAAAACTTCTTCTTCTTCAGGATGGTTAAAAACGTCGGCAAATGTAAAAAATATTGGAACTTCGGGTTTTGGGGTAAGTTACGACTCAATTACGTTTTTAAGTTTTTAATAGACTGTAGACTAGGACCTTGTCCGAAGAAACGCTCGAATCTTGCGTATTAATAAGTTAACCTGTATACTTTAAATTTGGTTTTCTATTTTAGCAGTAAAATTTAATTGAGTATGCAAAAGTTTTATTACTTTCT